>JBBBDQ010002250.1:175000-775000 GCA_037127315.1 Ascarosepion bandense | reverse complement strand
TTCTATTCTATCTATCTATCTATCTATCTATCTATCTATCTATCTAACACATTTTGTTTATATCTATCTGGGCACCTTTGTGTGGTGTAATTGTTACCAACCTCGTCGTGCAAGAACTTATTACATCTAAGATGTGATTTTGATCCTCACTGGGTACCCCATATTTTAGGCCTTGTGCTACATCTAGGCGGCGTATAGAAAATCAACTATCTATCTGTCCATATCGTTCTCTATATCTAAATGTTCATATCCATCTCATTCTCTTTATGTATGTATGTATGTATGTATGTATGTATCTAATTCTGTGCAGATCTATCTGCCTGAGCCTGCTTAATTCACCCCCATTTTCTCTCTCTCTCTCTCTCTCTCTCTCTCTCTCTCTAAATATATATACTAGTAGTATAGCCCGGCGTTGCTCGGGTGTAACGAAAGCTTTAAAACTAATCCACTCAGACTCTTTGCACGTTGACGCGAAAGACTAAAAAGTTATAGTGTTTCAAGTTAAAGCGAAACCGTAGAGTGAAAGAAAAATGAATGGATGTAAGTCAAATTTTGATTTCCTCGTATTGATATCAAATAAGTTTTTTTCGTCGTTTACTGAATTTTGAAGGCTAAATAAGTCCTCTGAGTATATGGTATCATGGCTGAGACTAAGAACTATAATTATACCTACTTAGAGCCAAACCCGAAGCAAAATCTAAAATAAAAGGGCTGAGAAAATACAGACATACAGGCCGATAAACAGACACACACACAAATATCTTGCCTTATATATATATATATATATATATATATATATTATCGATTTTCTGCACTATTATAAGAACTGCAACCTTGAAACTTGTGAATATCGTTTCTTATGTCTTTGTCTATGAGTGTATCAAATTTGATTAAAATCGGACCAATCCTTCTATAACCCGATTTTTTCGATTTTCGATTTTCGATATTTATCGGGGGTACCTCGACACAAAACCTAGCTAAGAATAATAGCAGAAGCTTATAGTACAGCTGTGTAAATTTTCAAGAAAATCGGTTCAGCCGTTTCGGAGTCTATAGGTAACGGACACACACACAGAGACAAAGTTCCATTTATAAATAAGATAGGACCAAGGTGTTAGCAAATGTGAATACACTGTAATATTAAAAGTTAAAATACTGACTTAATTCTGTGAAACTATTGAAAATTACCATCGTCTTTCAGTTATCACATTTTGCACCACTGTGATCACTATTCGGCTATTTCTGTTGTGATTACGGTTCATGGTGACATTCAAGGCAAAATGGAGCAATGGCTTGCCAGTTCTTTTGTACTAGGGATGTTGAGGGTACCCTGTCCCTCATTGACATTGACATTGACATTGAGCTCTGAGGCATAGCTCCTCCACCGAGGCTGATGACTGGTGGGTGACCACTTGACACAGGTGGATTGAGGAGAGGCATTCCCCTTCACTGGTCTAATCAAGAAACCTTTCCAACTACCCACACACAGTTTAGCTGACAGGTCGATGACATTGACCAGGGTGTGGCTGTTGCAGTACTCATTAGACTTTGATAGTTATCACTAAACTTTTTTTTTAATCGTTTCCCCCCAAGCAAAGTGGTACCGCCATTGATGAGCAGGGGGATAAATAACAGTCACAAGAGCATGTTTTTCATTCTCTTTCCGTTCTGCCATTCCGTTTTGGTGGGCAATTACAGTGTTGTGTATTTTCAAGAAAATCAGTTCAGCCGTTTCGGAGTCTATAGGTAACGGACACACACACACACACACACACACACACACACACACACAGTGAGAGACAAAGTTCCATTTATAAATAAGTTTAGATCATCTCTATAGAACAAAGGTTAATGCAAGAAATTATGGCCGTCATATTAACGAGGGATGTTCAATGATAGATCGCAGATATCCCACGATGTAAATGCGTTGATCCAGGCCTCAGGAATTGAACTGTAAGTGAAACTCATCGCAGCGCTGAGACTAGATTACCGACGATTCAAGATAACACGATGTCCAGAGCTTGAAAAACGGTAATCAAATGTCTCAAAGTAAAACTGAAGATGTTGAGAGATTTCACGAATTCTTTCTGCCATAATTACACCGTGGTTAGAATGAACGATTGAAAGTTTTCGCGGGCAACGTCATCAGGGAACGGACACTGGTATAGGTAATATACATGAAAATAATAGTTAACAAGTGTTTGTTTTTTTCTGTTAAAGAGATTCACACACACACACACACACACACACACACACACACATATATATATATATATATATATATATAAACAGAACTAGTGGTTGTTCCCTTTTTCTTTCATTCTCTAATAATTTAATTATTTCTTTTTTATTTCGTTCTTTTCGACTTTTCTTTCTTTTACTTCCTTCTTTTCTTTCTTATTACATTTTCACTTCCTTCTTTCGATCTATCTTTAATTCTACCTCTTCTTTTTCACTGAATCCATATCAACATTTCTTCCTCTCTTTTTACGATTCTTTTATTCCTTATTACATTTTCTTTTCTTTTTTAATTTTATACGAATAATTTGGGATAGATAGATAGATAGATAGATAGATAGATAGATAGATAGATAGATATGAATAGACTGAGATAGATAGATAGATAGATAGATAACAGACTGAATAGATAGATAGATAGATAGATAGATAGATAGATAGATAGATAGATAACAGACTGAAGTAGATAGATAGATAGATAGATAGATAGATAGATAGATAGATAGATAGATAGATCGATAGATAGATAGATAGATAGATCTGAGCAGACATAGATAGATAGATAGATAGATAGATAGATAACAGACTGAAGTAGATAGATAGATAGATAGATAGATAGATAGATAGATCTGAGCAGACATAGATAGATAGATAGATAGATAGATAGATAGATAGATAGATAGATAGATAACAGACTGAAGTAGATAGATAGATAGATAGATAAAGATAGATAAAGATAGATAGATAGATAGATAGATAGATAGATAGATAGATAGATGATAGATAGATAGATAGATAAAGACTGAGATAGATAGATAGATAGATAGATAGATAGATAGATAGATAGATAGATAGATAGATAGATATGAATAGACTGAGATAGATAGATAGATATGAATAAACTGAGATAGATAGATAGATATGAATAAACTGAGATAGATAGATATAAACAGAATAGATAGATAGATAGATAGATAGATAGATAGATAGATAGATAGATAGATAGATAGATAGATACTTATAAAAATGATAAAAAAATGGCTGATATCATTAAATACATCTAAACTAGTAACATTTCCCCACCACAACCTTCGTCGATCCTGAACTTTTTTTTAATCGTTTCACCCCAAGCAAGGCGGTACCACCACTGATGCGCAGGGGTCTACATAAGTCAAAAATGCATGTTTTTAATTCCCTTTCCGTTTTGCCATTCCGTTTTGGTGGGGAATTACACTGTTGTATATCATGGATGTGCTTTTTTGCTTAGTAAATATCGGCTTGTAATTCAAAGTTCAAATTCCAATCTAATTCGTTGCGTTCATTCACGCGCAAATGCCCTTAGGAAGGTAATAATCTCTTTTTTCCTCTAGCTATGGGTTAAATAACAGGGCAGATAGATTTTTATAACTTTGGTTGGCAACCATTCTACCGCGTAATGTAATGGCAACATACAGCCGTAAAATCTTCTACAGTCAGTCGTGTCACTTTCGAGACATGATCGCCTAAACTTGTATTACGTATGACACTTAACTGACTGATATCACAGATATAATAACGCTTATAATGAAAATATACAAACCGGATAATAAATCTTTCTTCCATGAGACACAAACAAAATTTTAAAGCAAACATCTTTTACTATTTTTGAGGTTTTTTTCTTTTTACATTTAATGTGATCGATACCGGCAGACCGGCTGCAGTCACTCTCATACCGGCGTGACGTAGGTTCCCTGTGCCTCTAATATAAATACTTTCACGTCTTCTGCTTCGATGAACTTAGATCACTGGTGCCCCCTAGGTATGAATTTGCACGAGATACTAGATTAGCAACTAGGTCCCACCCTTTTACAGTGAAACAAATAAGATGTGACAGTAATTTCTGCTCCAACAGCTTCTCGTCTCGCATTTCCCGCCTGTGGAATTCCCTTCCGTATTCCCCGACAGCTACAATCTCCAGGAGTTTAAATGTAAGGTCAATAGATACCTCCTAACAAACTAACTCGCACACATTTTCTCAAACACCCTCCCACTGACATTTACCACATCTAGCCACTCTTTTTCATTACTTTCCCCTATATATCCTATATATATATATATATATATATATATATGATAAAAAAAATCTATTGCACGAATTGGCATCGTTTTCTGTTTCCTTTGCATCATGTCGAGTATAATACGTCTATTGAACAGGTGTAGAGGCTCGTCGGTTGTTCCCTGTTTAGGATGTGGTTTCCGGCTTTCTCTTTTCCAATCTTTTCACTCTTTTCTTTTTTATTTTCAATTGGAGTAGATAGACTAAACTATCGCCCGGTTCACACTCCACCCACGTCTAATGAACAGGTGTAGAGGCTCATCCCTTGTTCAATGTTTAGGATGTGGTTTCCGGCTTTCTCTTTTCCAATCTTTTCACTCTTTTCTTTTTTATTTTCAATTGGAGTAGATAGACTAAACTATCGCCCGGTTCACACTCCACCCACGTCTATTGAACAGGTGTAGAGGCTCATCCCTTGTTCCCTGTTTAGGATGTGGTTTCCGGCTTTCTCTTTTCCAATCTTTTCACTTTTCTTTTCTTTTTTATTTTCAATTGGAGTAGATAGACTAAACTATCGCCCGGTTCACACTCCACCCACGTCTATTGAACAGGTGTAGAGGCTCATCCCTTGTTCCCTGTTTAGGATGTGGTTTCCGGCTTTCTCTTTTCCAATCTTTTCACTCTTTTCTTTTTTATTTTCAATTGGAGTAGATAGACTAAACTATCGCCCGGTTCACACTCCACCCACGTCTATTGAACAGGTGTAGAGGCTCATCCCTTGTTCCCTGTTTAGGATGTGGTTTCCGGCTTTCTCTTTTCCAATCTTTTCACTCTTTTCTTTTTTCTTTTCAATTGGAGTAGATAGACTAAACTATCGCCCGGTTCACACTCCACCCACGTCTATTGAACAGATGAAGAGGCTCATCCCTTGTTCAATGTTTAGGATGTGGTTTCCGGCTTTCTCTCTTCTTATCTTTTCACTCTTACGTAGCCCCCTGCACATCAGTGGCGTTACCGCCTTGCTCGGGGTTATATGATTAAATATATATATATATATATATATATATATATATATATATATAATTGATGGTAAGGTTTCCATTTTAAAAATGGGTGATAAAATGTTTTAATCTTTAACAGTGAAACACAGAAAATTTCAATTTCAATTTCAATCACACACTGGATATTATTTATGCCGTTAGTAAACCATAATGAAGATTGCTTCAAAGCGTAAAGTTTGCAATAAACGTTTTGTCAATTAATGTCAGTACAAAATGATTAAAAGTACTGAATATTGCTTCTTAATATATTCTGAGTGGAAACTCCTTTGAAGACGGAACAGGATATATACGTCAATGGAAATATATCTGACATGGAAAAACACGATCAGGCGTTACAAAAGATTGAATTTCATTCTCAAGAAATTGTCGATTCTATTTGTAAAGGGTTCGTAACGTGATAGATGCATATAAAGAGATAGAGACAGATAAACAGAGAGATACACAAATATAAAAATAAATGTATTTGTTTGAATATTATTTTTAATCGATACTCGTATTTGAGTAGATATTCTGTTTTTAATCAAACACAATATTTATTTCTACCGGGCTGATTATTTAAGATAATCATCATGATACGGAAATTAACGAAGATTAACGAAACTGGTTAAAACAACCAACATATTGAAATTATTTGTTTGAATATTATTTTTAATCGATACTCGTATTTAAGTAGATATTCTGTTTTTAATCAAACACAATATTTATTTCTACCGGCCTGATTATTTAAGATAATCATCATGATACGGAAATTAACGAAGATTAACGAAACTGGTTATAAGCAACCAACATATTGAAATTATTTGTTTGAATATTATTTTTAATCGATACTCGTATTTGAGTCGATATTCTATTTTTCATCAAACAGAATATTTATTTCTACCGGCCTGAGTATTTACGATAATCATCATGATACGGAAATTAACGAAGATTATCGAAACTGGTTATAAGCAACTGACATATTGAAATTATTTGTTTGAACATTATTTTTAATCGATACTCGTATTTGAGTCGATATTCTATTTTTCATCAAACAGAATATTTATTTCTACCGGCCTGAGTATTTACGGCAATCATCATGATACGGAAATGAACGAAGATTAACGAAACTGGTTATAAGCAACTGACATATTGAAATTATTTGTTTGAACATTATTTTTAATCGATACTCGTATTTGAGTAGATATTCTTTTTTTAATCAAACAGAATATTTATTTCTACCGGCCTGATTATTTACGATAATCATCATGATACGGAAATTAACGAAGATTAACGAAACTGGTTATAAGCAACCGACATATTGAAATTATTTGTTTGAACATTATTTTTAATCGATACTCGTATTTGAGTCGATATTCTATTTTTCATCAAACAGAATATTTATTTCTACCGGCCTGAGTATTTACGATAATCATCATGATACGGAAATTAACGAAGATTATCGAAACTGGTTATAAGCAACCGACATATTGAAATTATTTGTTTGAATATTATTTTTAATCGATACTCGTATTTGAGTAGATATTCTGTTTTTAATCGAACAGAATATTTATTTATACAGGCCTGAGTATTTACGGCAATCATCATGATACGGAAATTAACGAAGATTAACGAAACTTGTTATAAGCAACCGACATATTGAAATTATTTGTTTGAATATTATTTTTAATCGATACTCGTATTTGAGTAGATATTCTTTTTTTAATCAAACAGAATATTTATTTCTACCGGCCTGATTATTTACGATAATCATCATGATACGGAAATTAACGAAGATTAACGAAACTGGTTATAAGCAACTGACATATTGAAATTATTTGTTTGAACATTATTTTTAATCGATACTCGTATTTGAGTCGATATTCTATTTTTCATCAAACAGAATATTTATTTCTACCGGCCTGAGTATTTACGATAATCATCATGATACGGAAATTAACGAAGATTAACGAAACTGCTTATAAGCAACCAACATATTGAAATTATTTGTTTGAATATTATTTTTAATCGATACTCGTATTTGAGTAGATATTCTGTTTTTAATCAAACAGAATATTTATTTATACAGGCCTGAGTATTTACGGCAATCATCATGATACGGAAATTAACGAAGATTAACGAAACTGGTTATAAGCAACTGACATATTGAAATTATTTGTTTGAATATTATTTTTAATCGATACTCGTATTTGAGTCGATATTCTATTTTTCATCAAACAGAATATTTATTTCTACCGGCCTGAGTATTTACGATAATCATCATGATACGGAAATTAACGAAGATTAACGAAACTGCTTATAAGCAACCAACATATTGAAATTATTTGTTTGAATATTATTTTTAATCGATACTCGTATTTGAGTAGATATTCTGTTTTTAATCAAACAGAATATTTATTTATACAGGCCTGAGTATTTACGGCAATCATCATGATACGGAAATTAACGAAGATTAACGAAACTGGTTATAAGCAACTGACATATTGAAATTATTTGTTTGAATATTATTTTTAATCGATACTCGTATTTGAGTCGATATTCTATTTTTCATCAAACAGAATATTTATTTCTACCGGCCTGAGTATTTACGATAATCATCATGATACGGAAATTAACGAAGATTAACGAAACTGCTTATAAGCAACCAACATATTGAAATTATTTGTTTGAATATTATTTTTAATCGATACTCGTATTTGAGTAGATATTCTGTTTTTAATCAAACAGAATATTTATTTCTACCGGCCTGAGTATTTACGGTAATCATCATGATACGGAAATTAACGAAGATTTACGAAACTAGTTATAAGCAACCGACATATTGAAATTATTAGTAGATATTCTGTTTTTAATCAAACAGTATATTCATTTCTATGGGCCTGATTATTTAGGATAAATTTTGTACGAAAATAAGCGTCATCCAGGAGGATTCGAACCTGCGACTCCTATCAAAACAGTAGCGCGTCTTAGACCACTCGACCACGAATGATACCACAGCACCAACGAAGTCAAATCAAGCCTATATAACACAATTTTCAATTCTACGCTAATAACCATCTCTGCTCTGATGTATCGTAATGTCAACAAATTTAAACATACAATGTGACGGAAAATCCCGAAGATTAACGAAATGGTTTTAATAACCGATATATTGAAAATATTTGTTTGGACATTATTTTTACTCAGTACCCGTATTTGAGTAGGTATTCTGTCTTTAATCAAACAGTATATTTATATATTTATTAATCAGGCCGGTAGAAATAAATTAAATTTGATTAAAAACAGAATACCTGCTCAAATACGTGTATCGATTAACTGGGCAGAATTATGCCGATTTGGAAATTTCCTGAACGCCTTATTTTGATCTCCTCATTTCATACGGATTTTTTTCTCATTTATATGAAGCGTATTTTTTACGAGTGAATATTTACTCCATCCACGTGTCCCTGATGAAGTTGAACATCAAAACGATTTGTCCATTTCAGACTTATTTGTGCCTCTGTTTTAAGCTTTGAATTGACTATAGTTAAAAACAACTTCCCTAGTTAATTAAAGAACTTTCTATGAGTAATTTTGTGCTGATCTTAATAGCATATCTTTTAAGATCCTTAAAGCAATCTGGCAACGAGGTGAGGTTGCAGAACAATGGCGTTACGCAGAAGGTGTATGGATCCCCCCCGCGCCAAAAAAAGAGAATTCAATGAATATCGAGCAGTTTCGATGTATCTCGTTAATGAGTACAGAAAATAAAATATTCTTTAACATGAACTCCCGACGGCTGTTTTTCTGCTAAAAAATAGTTTTATAGATACAGCAGTACAACAAGGTGGGATTCCTGGTATGCCTGGCTGCATTGAGCATATAGGAGTATTGTCTCAATTAATAAGGGATGCAAGAGGGGACCTGGCTGTTGCGTGGTTGGATTTGGCCAACGCATATGGGTCCATACCGCATAAACTAGTGGAAGAGGCTTTAGTCAGACATTTCGTCCCATGTAATATCCACGAGCTTATCTCGGATTACTACAGTCAATTCTATCTAAGAGTTTCATCCGGTTTGGTTTCTTCAGAGTGGCACAAACTCGAGAGAGGAATTATTACAGGCTGTATATTGTCTGCCACGCTTTTAACTCTCGCGATGAATATACTCGTGAAGTCCACCGAGGTGGAATGCCGTGGCCCAGTTTCCAACACCGGAGTTAGGCAACCACCTATTCGGGCTTACATGGACGATCTTACTGTCACCACACATTCTATTACAGGCTGTAGATGGCTGTTACACGGTTTAGAGAGACTGATTGAGTGGACAAGAATGAATTTCAAGCCAAACAAATGTAGATGGTAATAAAAAAGAGCCGAGTGGTAAAACACTATTTCACAATAGAAGGGAGAACCATTCCGACGTTGGTCGATTAGCAATGCTCTGAAGGACACACCAGCTATCGAAGTACACGCGCCGATTTTTACTCGTTGCTGGCGAAAATAGATAAATCAGGATTACCAGGGCGCTTCAAAGCCTTGTTATACCATCATTGTGTGATCCCACGAGCATGGCCACTCCAGATATATAGCATTTCCATCTCGACTGTGGAGACGTTGGAGAGGAGAGCTTGCAGTTTCCTCCGTAGATGGTGAGGATTTCCTCGGAGCTTGAGCAGCGTAGCTTTAAATGGATCATCCAATGCCATCCAGCTGCCTTTCAGAGGTTTGGTCGAGGGGTTCATGGTTTTACGGACAAGAGAACCTTACCAGTATAGAAACTCCAAAGATCCCAAAGTAGCAGGAGCGGGAATTGACGTCAAGATGGGCAGAAGATGGAGTGCAACTAAGGAATTAGCTATCGCAGAAGGGAACCTGAGGAGAAAAGCTATATTAGGTTCAGTCGCACAAGGAAGAGCAGGCCTGGGACTAATTCCTTCATACAGATTCGAAAAAGTCACCCTGAAGGATCGCCAGCACCTGATACAAAACGAAGTAAGAGAGGTGATGGAGGAAAGGTGGATGACTAAAATGGCAGGGCATAGTTGTGGCGCAGTGGATATCGGCTCGGAACGAGAAATCGGGGAGCCGAGTTCGAATTCCAGTTGAATTCCTTGCATTCACTTACGCGCAAATACCCTTGGGAAAGGTAATGCGTCTATTCCCTACAGTTATGGGTTAAATAATAGGACAGATTGGGTTCTGAAGCCTTGGTCGGCAACCAGTCTACCGCAGAAAGTAATGGCAACCTAGTGTGGGATAATCTTCTGCTCAGTCAGTCATGTCTCTTTCGAGACATGATCGCCCAAGCGTGTATCACGTATGGCATTTAACTGACTGATAGCCAGCAGGGTGCGTGGACCAGGTGGGATGGTGTAGATCGGCGAAAAGTGTCGTGGTCAGATCCTTGGAACATTGACTTCAGCCGATCTAGATTCCTGGTTCAGATGGTGTACGACGTATTACTAAGAGCAACTAACCTTCACGTATTGGGAAAAAAAAATTCATACCCTTGTGCTCTGGGTATGGATCACTGAAACACATATTGAGCGGGTGCAGAACTGCTCTGAAGGACGGGCGCTTTCGGTGGCGTCGTGACAAGGTTTTGGAGGCTACAGCGCTCATTATTGCTGAAGCTTTGCAGAGCAATAAAATCATCCCAGAAAAAAGGGCGATCCGCTCCGTTAAAGCAGGTGCAAAGCCGAGTAAGGAGGTTGCAGGATCTCATTCCTTGTCATTCCGCGTCAGACTGTCAGATGCGAGTCGATCTTGGGAAACAATTAAAATTCCCTATTATAAATTAATATATCGTCCTCCAAACTTCGTCCAGACAATCATTTATTCGGACGCCGCGAAATAGATTATTTTGCTGGAGTTAACGGTCCTATGGGAGGAGCATATGCAAGAGGCATTTGAGAGGAAGTACAGCAAATATCAAGGGCTCTTAGACGAGTGTAGAACTAAAGGATGGCGTACTCATTGTTTCCCAGTCGAGATCGGCTGTAGGGGGTTCGCAGGAAAGTCAATGATACGAGCCCTTACTAGCCTAGGGATAACTGGACAAAAAAGAAGGCGGGCGATTCAAATGATCTTGGAATCCGTCGAGAAGGCCACCAGGTAGTTGTGGATAAATAGAGCTAATGAGTGGTCCAAAACTACTAGAAAAATACGAGCGTTCCCAGTAAACATACGTCGTAAATACCACCATTAAAACTTAAAAGTGTACATAGATTTGTGTATATGTATGTTAAAAACTGCAGAGAAACAATATTTTTTATTTTATTTTTAGTTGCTTTATTCACATACTCCATTTTTTCGTTTTTTTTCTTGTTCTACCGGTTTTTCGAGTAGATTTATTTTATTACAAATATTCGTACACATAATCTTTCCTTAGCATTACTGGCATATTTTTTTTCTAGGAGTAAATTATTTTAACCAATTTACAAGTTATATATTCTCATTTAACTATAATATAATATGTAAATATTTATCTTTAGCAAAGTATATATTATTTCTCTTAGTTTTTAAACGAATTTATTCTGTTAAGGAATTTTGTATTTAATGATAATTTTAACGAAATTTACACGTTAGGTTTTTTTTTAACTAGTATTTAACATGTAAATATTTTTCTATTAACTTATTTTTAAGCATTTTTGTAAATTGTTTTGTATTTTAGTTGTTAAACAGAATTTTTATTAAAGTATTGATCTGTATCTCGAATTATTTATGACGCATCTAAAATGCGTTATAAGTGATTCGAGATGGAGATTTCTTTTTGTAAATAGTCTGTCATGATAATCACTTTATTGTAAATTTCTCGTAAGATATAGTTAGAAAATAAAAATAAAAAATAAAAGTTATAAAAAAGAAAGACCGAACAAAAGACATAAGAAAGAAGTTAAAATAGGAGGAAGAGAAATGAAAGTCGCAAGACGAGCCATTATGATAAAGCGGTTTATTTTATTTTATTTCTTAATATATATATATATATGTAATGAATTATTTTTACCGATACTCGTATTTAAGTAGATATTCTGTTTTTAATTAAACAGTATTTTATATTTATATCTACCGGCCTGATTATTTCACGATAAATTTTTATGACGAAAATGTGTGCTACCCAGCAGGATTCGAATCTGGTACCGTCTTGACCACTCGACCATGGATAGCCTCTTGATTAGACGAGGTTTTTATCATGCTTATATAACACAATTTTCGATCTATCGTAAACAAACTATATCTGCTCTGTAATGTATCGTAATGTCAAACAAATGTAAACATGTTACGGAAATTAACGAAATTTAACGAAACTTGGTTATAAGCAACCGACAATTTGTAATGAATTATTTTGAAGTTTACGAGTATCGGTAAAAATAATGTTCAAAATAATTCATTACAAATTGTCGGTTGCTTATAACCAAGTTTCGTTAATTTCCGTAACATGTTTACAATATATATATATATATATATATATATATATATATATATATATATTTATTTATTGGTTTATTTTCTTCTCTTCAAAAAGAAACCCCGTCTTGGCCGTATGTAGGAATACCAGTACAACCAAGCATACCCGATCTATAACATCGAATAGCCCAAGTGAAGCCTTGATTAATTACCTTTTCTGAGGAACTTATATAATGCACGTCTTAAAGCTAGTAGCAATTTTTTTTTCTTTCTGGGTGCGAACCGAATACTGATCATATTCGGTTGGGTCGCCTATCGTTTATTGAGACCCGAAATTTCTAATGACATGGGAGCAACAACACTGACAAACGCACCTGGATTCGGCACTTTAAGGTGTATTTTAATAAAAAAAGTGGCTTGTAAATTTCAATGCGTCTAAGACCAAGCTGCTGTCTGTCAATCATCACAGGCAACCCCTTCTGCCTCCCATAAGCATGGACCAAGCGAGTCTCCTTGAGAGCAATACACTGCGCCTCCTCGGCCTTACCCTCTCTTCCGATCTCAAGTGGAACCATTACATTGAGTCAATAGCTAAATCCACTGCTAGGAATATTGGGTCACTGTGTCGGGCCAGGATGTTTTTTTCCGCCTGAATACATCGTGCATATATACAAATCAACCATTCGTCTGTGCATGGAGTACTGCTGTCATATATAGTCACCCGCCCCTGCTGTTCATCTCAGTGTTCTTGACAAGCTCAAAGGAGGATCAGTAATGTGATAGGTACCGACTTGGCGGCTCGAGTCTAGCCACTTCCCCACCGACGGGATGTGGCTTCCCTCTGTCTGTTCTATAAATACTTTCATGGCTTCTGATTCAACGAACTTAAGTCACCGGTGCCTCTGTGTTTACTCGTGCAACCAGATTGGCAACTGGGTCTCACTCATTCACAGTTAGATCAACCAAATGAAGACGACAATTCTAGTCCTGAAGATTCCTTTCTCGACCTTCCCGCTTGTGGAACTTGCTTCCATATTCTTGCTTTCCTGACGGCTCCAACCTAAAGGAATTTAAATGCAATGTCAACACTCATCTCTTAACCACTTGACTCTAGTTCTTTCTACACCATCCTTTCCTTTGCAACTGCCATCACACCTGTATTCCCATCCTTCTCTTGCTCTTTTCTAACTGGTTCGTTTTTCTCTTCACTCTCCTCCTATCTAATCTTTTTACTCTTATGTAGCCCCCTGCACATCAGTGGCATTACCGCCTTGCTCGGGGTGATACGATAAAAAAAATTGCAATATTTCAGTGTGTGTATATTTTTCTTCCCACGTGTATACTTGCTATATTAAATAGGTTAAGTGTATTTGACACGCCTGTATGCTGCTCTAAGGTGTGGTAGTGACAAATTTCAGCTGCACGCAATTTTATAGTAGGTACCTCCACTAAATTGGTACCTCCACTAAATTGGTACCTCCACTAAATCGTGAAAAAACAGCATAGTTACTTTTAAACTGAATTTTGAAAAATGAAAATTTTTCTTAAAACTTTTATTTTAGATTTAATTGAAAGACAAATTATAAAATTTACTATTTCCAGTAAGCTAAGTACTCTCTGGTTTATTTCAAACAAAAATTATATTGATTTGAAGATAAAAATTTGAGATGTTTTTTCAATTTTTGAATTTTGCCGCGATTTTTGAACGACCGAAACATTTATAAATAAATATTAATTCTCGGTTTTAAAAATCTTGTAAAAATAAAATATACATCTATGACACATTACTTTTGGAAAGATTAGTAAATTTTATGTTAAATTAATCTGATTTACATAAATATTACTTATTTAAAGCATGAAATCTAGAATAAAACTATTTCTTACTCGCAGATTTGAACTTTTTAACCTGTCCCCATTTATAAAAACGTGTTGACAGGTTCTCGATTAGCAATAAGATAAAAAGTATATGGCGTTTATAAGTGACAAAATTGTACAAATTCCTTTTCGGTTAAGCGAAGAAACTCTGACCTTTTAATTTGCACATAGAAATTACCAAACACACACAAAAAAAAAAACTTCAAATACACAAAATAATTTTTTAATTATTTTAAAAATATGGAGGCCAAACAATTTTTGTTATACTTTTCAATTTTCGATAGGCAATATAATCATTAATTCTTAACTAAAAAGTCTAACTTTAAAAAAATCATTGATGATTTTAGAAATATTTTTGAAACTTTATAAACTATTATAATAAAAAAAATGAAATCAATTCTTTTAAAACTTCATTTTTAATCGAAAATTTATTTTTCTTCAGATTATAATGTCCTTAATTTTTATTAATTATTCAAACAATGAAAAGCTTATCAAATTAAATAGGTAAATTTTGGTTTTGTTCCGCGAAGGCCTTTACCCCTTCAAATCTTTCAAAAACATTCCAATTTCCGTGAAAATGTACATGCTGAACTCAACTCGGTAATTATTTATTGAAGAAACATACCTTTTTACATTTTATCGAGCAGAAAAATATTGACGCTGTTTATCTCACCCTGTAACCACGGTTCCAAAATGTTATTAACTGCTGACTGAATTCACGCGTAGTTTTACGAATTTTCGTCCTTTTTTCGATCCCTGAGCACAAAATGAGTTCTGAAACCGAACAATTCGCGGAGTAATTGCTCAAATAGAAAAAATCGACAGAAGAAAAGAAACCTACGCTTCAATTCATTCAGCGGTGAATCGGAGATGACAACGGTAGAAAGGGGTGATATAGAGTCCGATGTATTTATGATCGACTAGCAGCAAAGCCCGGTGTTGCTCGGATGTAATGAAAGCTTTAAAACTAATCCATTGTCCTGGAGCTTAGACTCAGCCTAAAGAATATTTATGTGAAGTTTGGTGAAAATCGGATAAAAATTGTGGATTTGTATAAAGAACATACAGACAGATAAACAGACACATACACACACAAACATCTTGTCTTTTATATATATATTATCGATTCTCTGCACTATTGTAATAACTGCAACCTTGAAACTTCTGAATATCGTTTCTTATGTCTTTGTCTATGAGTGTATCAAATTTGATTAAAATAGGACTACTCCTTCTATAACCCGATTTTTTCGATTATCGATTTTCGATATTTTTCGGGGGTACCTCGACACAAAACCTAGCTAAGAACCCTCGCAGACGCTTATAGTACAACTGTGTAAATTTTCAAGAAAATCGGTTCAGCCGTTTCGGAGTCTATAGGTAACGGACACACACACACACACACACACACACACACACACACACACACACACACACACACAGAGTTCCATTTATAAATAAGTTTAGATAGATAGATACCATGAAAGAAAGGTAGGTTTCTTCAATAAACAATTATCGATTTGAGTTTAGCATGTACATTTGCACGAAATTAAGGATGTTTTAGAAAGTTTTGACGGGGTAAAGGCCTTCGGGGAACAAAACAAATATTTACCATTAAATAATATTAGAGTTTTATTGCATTTTTTATTTTACTCTTCGGAGCCGATTTTCGGATACAGAAGCAAAATTTAAAAAAAAAAAGATGATTTTTTTCCCCAATGAGTTCTGCGTTTAACTAATAAAATTATGAACTGCAACAAATTACTCAACTTATAACGGGTTGATTATCTTATCTGTTCCTTTTCTAGTTGTAGTAGGATTCCGTTCTAGTGAAGGGAAGTTGTAAATCGTTGCAGGTTAACGGAATTTTGCTTTGTGGAAGATGGCCCACTATAAGTCATAAAATGGTTATAAAATCAAGAAAGGCAATTTGAGTATAAAATAACATTTATATATATACACATGTCAATTAATGTTTTACAATTAAAGCAATACTTGAAATAAAGGTCCAACGGAGGTTAAAGTGTTTATGACAAATAATAATGAGCTGAAAGAGATAAAAGGCTTAGGAATGTGAGGAATATTCATTCTGAAGTTGCCACTTCTAAGGTCCGTAAGTCAGTAAGTTGGTTTGTGAGGAATGTCTTTGAAGAAGTCACTCCTGAGGTCAGTAAGTACTTTTGAAACAGGGACGGAATGATGATAGGTGAAGGGAGGCGAATGTAGTAGCCACTTGACTTATGTCAAGGGGATATTAATTACATTCTTCTACTTGGTCTCGGTCCGTCAGTCTGTCTGTCTGACAATGCTTTGTGTCTCCGCTTTTTATATCTGCTTTTTGGATCAAACAGCTCGTTTTGAATTTTAGCTTCTATTTGATTACGGGCTTCCCATTGGCTGGTAAATAAAATTCGCGTAGCCTCGCAAAATGGAAATTTGATATTTGATTAATTTTTATTTTTCAACCGGAACATCTGCACGAATACACCTGCGCAGAGATGATTTCTATTCATTTGCTTTCTGGTTGTTATAGAGCAAACTTCCAGTCCCTCGCTTTTGCTCGGTCGGTATCATTACAAACTATTTAGACCATGAGTAATATAGATTCCTCCATGCGTTTGTTTGTTTGTTTGTTCCTTTCTCACTAACTTGCTTTTATTCTTTTGTTTTCCAGCAAATATTATTTATTATTGATGAATTATGAATTATGAATTACCCCCACGTTTTGAATTTATCTCCTTGAATTTTCATAATTTTTTTTAAAATTTAAAATTTTTATTTTTTATGTTTCTGTAGTTTTAACAATTTATATTAAACTCTTGATAAATTAACAAATGCTACCATAACATTTTTAGATTTAACTACCACAAAACTCGAATGAACTTAAATTCAAATTTTTGAAACGGGCAGTTTGCAATATGCACCTGATGACTGCGTAATTCCATCGACGTAGAATAATATGCATATATATATATATATAATTATCCGCAGACAGATCTTTTTCGCTGTATCACAGCTCATCAGTACGGTTAGACAGCCGATTGCTTCTTGCAGAGTTTGAAACCCGACAGAATTGGTATCAGTCGGCGATTCTACCTCTGAGCTATGGGCGCATTTTAGTGTGTTATATACAATGTAAATGCACTGCAGTAATATATATATATATATATATATATATATATATATATATATATATATATATATATATATATATATATATATATATATATATATACACCGGTTCCCGCTCGATCACCGAAGTTAAGCAATGTTGAGCCTGGTCAGTACTTAGGTGGGTGACCACTTGGGAATACCAGGTGCTGTTAGCATTCACGGATGTGCGTTGGGGTGCGGTGGATGTCGGCTTGGAGGGGGAAATCGGTGAGCCGAGTTCCAATTTCAGTCGAGCACGCTGCATTCACTTGCGCACTGGTACCCTTGGGAAAGGTATTAATCCGTTCGTTCCTTCCAATTATGGGTTAAATAATTGAGGTCTGCTGTTCGTGCGATTTGTGGCAGTCATCTGCACCAATTGTTTGTTATCAGCAGTTCCAAGAAGTGTGGATGGTACTACACAATGCCTTCACCACTATAAACAAATCTCTGTGTGGTTGTCTTGCTGGAAAAAGGTTGGACCCTCATACGTTGAACGCGACGGGAGAATCCATTATATATATATATATATATATATATATATATATATATATATATATATATATCTTTTCCTTATAAAAACCTTTACAACAAATAAACAAATAGATTAAAAATGATAAGGAAGTAAAATAATATAGAATTGGTACTCAATGAAACTACCCATCAAAAGTAATAAAACTGAAGGGAAAGAAGAGAAAAGGATAAGATCAGGTTAAAGGCAGGTTAACACTCTGATCATTAAGGAGGGAAAATAAACAAGGGAAGGGTAAGAGGAGAAGGAAAAAAGGAAAGAAAGGAAAAAAGAGATAAAGTTGGTTAGTATGTATTCTTTGGGGTCAAATCCCAAAATGAATCTCCATTCTGATTAGCCATAAGAAACACACACATACATTCACAGCAAACCAAAGGTTTTGTCATTTAAATGTAAATCATTGGCACAACTAACATCAACATTGCCTGATGATGGGAATCTATCTTGAAACATAGTAATTTCCGTGTCGCAATGTACAATTGATATATATATATATATATATATATATATATATATATATATATATATATATATAAGAGACAATGAGTGTCTATTATGTTTAATCATGATCCGTTCTAAACGTCGTATTTTGGCTTTAATTTCAGTTGAAAATAAAGACAAAAATTCTCCAACATTTGGATAATTTTTTATTAATTTGGTTCTAAGCTTTCGGCTCACAGGAGCCATCGTCAGAGAGGTTATTAAGACGGTAACACAATAACATCCACTATCACAGACGATTTTATTTTGTGTTGACATAAAACTCCTCTAGGCAACGGCAATATTTATCAAAAATAGCAAACGCAGTTCGTAAATTTCCAATGCGGTTCTATGACGTCACACCGCGTGATAGCTTGAAATGACAACAGAACCATGTATTTAAATGCAATGTAATGTGTCATGACCAGATTTAAACGTGATTTTATTAAGTGTTGGTTGTTTAGATTTAATGTAGATGGCCTCCAATATCTGAAGGTTCTTTTTACTGCTTGTATGAATGAGGATTATTGTATTGTTGACTAAAATCTGTTTGATATTACCTACATGTTTATGTTTCTCTGAGAAATGTTGTTTAATTGTACTCTGATCAGAAAGGTGACATGTAGGTCTACGGGAGAGCGTGGTTGTAGGAAAACCAATATATGTACTGGGTTTTTTATTCGTACCAGAGATACAATCTCTGAACGGGCATGTAAATTGGTACACTACATTGTTTTTTTTGTAGAAAATTTAGTTTAGTGCTTGTAGGGTTATGTGTTACCGTCTTAATAAGCTCTCTTAAGATGGCTTATGCGAGCCGAAAGCTTAGAACCTAATTAATAAAAAAATATCCAAATGTTGGAGAATTTTTGCCTTTATTTTCAGCTGAAATTAAAGCCAAAATACGACGTTTAGAACGGCTCATGATTAAACATAATAGATATTCATTGTCTCTTATATTTAACAGCATATGTTTAGAAAATTATTTGCTGCCTCGATTCACTAAACACACACACACACACACACACACACACACACACACACACACACACACACACACACATATATATATATATGTATATATATATATATATATATAACTCCAGATTCAAACAAGCTGGATGCATCTACTATGATTCAGGAAAAAATACCGAGTCTGTTTTTTTCATATTGAGTACTACAATCCAGAACTATCTTTCTTCAAATACCACATTCAGTTGAACACACAGTACACAACAATTCCTCAAATGAAGACATTTTCTATAAAACACAAGCTTACGGCCATATCACGTTGAATACACCGGTTCTCGCTAGATCACCGAAGTTAAGCAACGTTGAGCGTGGTCAGTACTTAGGTGACCGCTTGGGAATACCAGGTGCTGTAAGCGTTTAGTGACGGATGTGCGTTGTGGTGCTGTGGATATCGGCTCGGAAAGAGAAATCGGTGAGCCGAGTTCGGATTCCAGTTGAATACCCTTCATTCGCTTAAGCACTGGTACCCTTGGGAAAGATATTAATCCGTCCCTTCCCTCCAGTTATGGGTTAAATAACAAGGTAGGACTTGGAGACCCTGCCCTTAAAAAACAAATCCCAGTGAATCTTGATACTCAAAAAGAGAAAGTATTACTAGATACAAAACTCATATAAAAAACAACAATTTATTTTTGAAAGAAAAAGGTATTACCAGCAATAAATAAATAAATAAAAAATTCAGTTTGCAATAAATGACCCACCAAGGTGTTGATATGCCATAAAACAAAAGCAACCAAGCAACCAACCAACTATAAAACACAGTCATTACTACAATACAGCGCTAAAAATACTAGTTATAAATGCAATGACTTTAAATATAATAAAGAAATTAGTCATAATACCAAACATAACTGAAATTTAAAAAATAATTTGGTACCACCACCATTTAACCAAATGGTTAGTACCAAGTTAGGCAATAAATTCCTCAATTAGTTCAGAAACACTTCCTAACTAAAAGAAAAGAATTCCTCAGAAAAGAATTCCATAAAAACGCACAGAAACGTACTGATAGTTGTACTGATAATCTTGATAAGTCAATAAAAAAACACAAATAATAAAATCTGAAAAAGTATTATGATATTAATCGTAACTAACTTAATAAATAATGATGATAACACTATACTTGCAATTGTAATAACTCTAACGCATATCCTCTGCAAAATAAAAGCCTTACAAATTTCATAGCATACCAAGCTACCATCTCTATAACTGAAAATCCACATTTTACCGAACAATATATGGGAAGTACAAAGAATAGTTTTAAGACACGTTTTCATCAGCACAACCTATCTTTCAATAATAAAATATATAGTAATTCTACCTCTATCCCTCTAAATACTACTGACAATTGGAATAAGTTAATAAAACTTCTGCGTTTAAATGGAAAATATTAACAAAATCTAAAACATGTAAATTAGATGAAATATGTTTATTTGCCTCCAAGAAAAATTAAGTTTCCGAAGGTTAACTTGTTGAAACAACGCAATGAATCAATAATTTTTGTCAGCATAGAATTTTTCATACTTTTGAAAACGATTATCTAAATATTTAATATTGTCTCTTATCTATAAAATTTACGTCCACCTTTTTTATGTACCTTAAAATTTAACTTGATCTTTTATCTAGTATATATGTGTCTTAAACTTCACTTATGTTCTTTCTCATCTAAGTTTTTTTCAATATGTTTATATTAATATGTTGACATCTTTCATCATATTTCGATTCCTGCTATAGTCGCACTACCTACCAAGTCTGCGGGAAGACTTAAGGCAGGTCCTTGTGTATTGTTACGGCTCCATTTCATGCTTTTTCTATCTCCCCTATCATCCCTAGCGTTACATAGACAAAGGTCTCTTTACTGTGTGAGCAGTACTTAACA
This sequence comes from Ascarosepion bandense, assembly GCA_037127315.1. Taxonomy (NCBI): domain Eukaryota; kingdom Metazoa; phylum Mollusca; class Cephalopoda; order Sepiida; family Sepiidae; genus Ascarosepion; species Ascarosepion bandense. Next base: position 753,333 of record JBBBDQ010002250.1, on the reverse strand, counting down.
ACACAATTTTTTGTATATCTCTTAAGCTGGGGTTTCTAGGGATTCTTTCAATGTGTTGTTTTGTTTCTTTTTTTTTATCATTCCAAGTGTACCTACTATCTCTGGTACGATTCTTGTTTTCAATTTCCACATTTTTTCTATTTCAATTTCCAGGTCTTTATATTTTGACAGATTTTCGAATTCCTTGGTTGCTATGTTACAATCCGCTGGACAAGACATATCAATTAATAGGCAAGTTTTTTCTTTCTAGTTTTTAAGGATAATGACCGGCCTATATGCTTCAATTTTTCTGTCTGTGTAGATGGTGTAATCCCATAGAATGGTGACATCTATTTCTATAACCGGAGCTGGTTGATGTTCATACCAGGGTTTGTTTACAGATTTTCCATACTGTTTGCACATTGTCCAATGTAAATATTGCCCCATTCTATCGTGACGATTTTTATATTCATTTGGGGCAAGTACAGAACTTCATGAGATTAGATGGTCTATTATTATTATTATGCCATTTTTCATTATAAATTAATTTCTGCTATGGTCGCACTAACTACCAAATCTGCAGGATTTTTTTTTAATCATATCACCCCAAGCAAGGCGATAACGCCACTGATGCGCAGGGGGCTACGTAGGAGTAAAAAGATTCGAAAAGAGAAAGCCGGAAACCACATCCTAACCAGGAAACAAGGGATGAGCCTCTTCACCCGTTCAATAGACGTGGATGGAGTGTGAACCAGGTGATAGTTTAGTCTATATACTCCAATTGAAAAAATAAAGAAAGGTTTGAAAAGATTGGAAAAGAGAAAACCGGAAAACCCATCCTAAACAGGAAACAAGGGATGTGCCTCTTCACCCGTTCAATAGACGTGGATGGAGTGTGAACCAGGTGATAGTTTAGTCTATATACTCCAATTGAAAAAATAAAGAAAGGTTTGAAAAGATTGGAAAAGAGAAAACCGGAAAACCCATCCTAAACAGGAAACAAGGGATGAGCCTCTTCACCCGTTCAATAGACGTGGATGGAGTGTGAACCAGGTGATAGTTTAGTCTATATACTCCAATTGAAAAAATAAAGAAAGGTTTGAAAAGCAATTGAAAAAAAAATAATAAAGAAAAGAGTGAAAAGATTGGAAAAGAGAAAACCGGAAACCGAATCCTAAACAGGAAACAAGGGATAAGCCTCTTCACCTGTTCAATAGACGTGGGTGGAGTGTGAATACCTAAGGCAGGTCGTGGTGTGTTGTTATGACTCCATTTCATGTTTTTTCTATCTCCCCTAACATCCATAGCGTTACATAGACAAAGTTCTCCTTAGTGTGTGGGTTGTACTTAACAAAACAATTTTTTTGTATATCTCTTTCAGGGATTTTTTCAATGTGTGTTTTTTGTTCCATTTTTTTTATCATTCCAAGTGCACATACTTATTCACTACAAGACTGTATATATTGATTTCAACTAACAGTATTCCTAGTATTCCTGAATTGACTAACCCGTGTTCCAGTTTGTATATTTTTGTTCAATATAATTTATATTTTCTATCTCCATACCTGCTTTTGTTATTGATTATTTTGTGTGGTTTCTCAACCAGAATCCACAACATAATCAAAGATGGTGATCTATAGAGAATAATAATGATAATTCTGTGGCCCATAAGGGACTACAAATAAACTTTAAGAAAACTGAGTGCATGGTCATCAGCAAAAGATACAACCCAAAATGCCAAATACAGGTGGGGGATAACAGAATCAAACAAGTCCAAGAATTTAAGTACCTAGGAAGTGTTCTAACAGGAGATGGAAAGTGCGACACAGAGATCCGAAGGTGAATTGGCATGGCAAAGGACGCGTTCCAGAAGATGAGCAAAATACTAACACACAGGAAGATCTCAATAGAAACGAAGAAAAGAGTGCTAGACTGCTACGTGATGTCAGTTCTTCAGTACGGCTGTGAATGCTGGACAATATCATCGAAAATGAGGAAAAAACTGGAAGCGGCCGAAATGTGGTTCTACAGAAGGATGCTACGGATATCGTGGACTGAGCATACAAGCAACGACGAAGTGTTAGAAAGAATGGCAACAAAAAGGAAATTGATGCTGAGCATCAGGAAGAGACAACTGAAGTTCCTGGGACATGCAATGAGGAAGGAGAGCATGGAGAACCTGATACTGACTGGTCAGATAGAAGGAAGGAGAGACAGAGGAAGGCAGCGGATAACATATCTGCAGAGTCTGATCAGGTGGATGACGGAACGGGGGTTGCCAGGAGCAACAGGAGCAAACATACTAAGAGCCACAAGGGATAGGGAGACGTGGAGATCCATGATCGCCTACGTCCTGAAGGGACAGGGCACATAGAAGAAGAAGAAGAAGAATGATAATTCTTTTTGATAATTTCGTGACCGCTACACCTGTGTATTCCATGTGATTGGCTCTCAGGTTAAACGATTGTGGCAAAATATAATCTCTTGCAATCGTCATGACACCACCTACTTGCCCTGATGTAACAGGACTGTCTACTCTGAAAGTCTTAGACAGAGGTAGAATGGATTTGACCTGTTGCTGTTGCTCCAAGAATGTCTCCACAAAACAGAAAACATCTAATTGAAGATTCTTCTTCTTCTTCTTCTTCTTCTTCTTATTATTATTATTATTATTATTATTATTATTATTATTATGTCTCTTTTCATCATATTTCGATTTCTGCTATGTTCGCACTGCCTACCAAGTCTGTGGGAAGACCTAAGGCAGATCGTGGTGTATTGTTATGGGTCCATGTCATGTTTTTCTATCTCCCTTAACATCCCTAGCGTTACATAGACAAAGTTCTCCTTAGTGTGTGGGCTGTACTTAACAAAATTTTTTTGTATATCTCTTAAGCTGGGGTTTCCGCGGATTCTTTCAATGTCTTGTTTTGTTCCATTTTTTATCATTCCAAGTGCAACTACCATCACTGGCACGATTCTTGTTTTCAATTTCCACATTTTCAATTGTCACCCCGAATCTCCTTGATTCCCATTCATCTCTTATTCTTTTTTCAACATAACCTGTAACTTGCATTTTCCTTCAGTGAAACCCCCTGCGCACCAGTGGCGGTCCTGCTTTACTTGGGTTAATTTTTTTATTCCTTTCACTCCAAGCAAGGCACTACTACCACTAGTGCTCAGGGGGTTAAATGAGTGAGTGGTGAGAAAGAGGAACAATATACAGGGGGTAAAACAGAATGGATAAGGGAAAGATGAGAACATTGATGTGAAGAGAGCTGCATGAGAGTAGAGTGGAAAGGGAGAAGAACATAATACAAGGGTTATTAGGGAAAGGATGCGATTCAAGGAAATAAAAGATGGCAATTGACATTGCATTTAAATTCTTGGAGATTGTCGCTGTCAGGGAAGCAAGTATACGGAAGGAAATTCCACAATGCACGGGTGGATGGTAGATTTATATTTGGGCAAGATGGATTCAGACAAGAAAAACTTCCTGGCCCTACACAGTGAACCGACCTTCCTAGCAGCAGATTTAGCTATGAATTCGATGTAGTCATTCCACTTGAGGTTGGCTGAGAGAGTTAGGCCGAGGAGGCGCAGTGCTTTGCTTTCAGAGAGACTAGCTTAATTTATGCTGATAGGCGGTTAGGAGCGATTTTCTATGGTGGTTAAATATAGATTCTGGAGAGAGAAATAGTATAGTATGACACAGTGAACTAACCTTCCTAGAAAAAGACGTAGCAGTTGATTCAATATAATTTTCAGTTTCATATAAATGAAAATATTAAATGCTTGCTCGTGTAGCATAACTTTCCTGTAGGGGTTCCTACATTTCTGTCTAACCCTCTTTCTGCCATTCACATTCGTGTCCAGTGTCATAATGTCAATAAACAGACGAAAGTATTTTTATGCCACGATTTTTGAGAACCAGTCAGGGCAGCAACAGGTCAGCAACTAAACAAACACATTAATAAAAACAGTCAAGCTACGAATATAGTCAGTTAGTTTTCTATCCTGCTCTTTATACTATACCTGAAGGGAGCAGAGACGGATTGTATTAATAAGTAGTAATTAGTGGGGGATCAGTTTATTACTTAATAACAATAGAAAACTGATCCCCCACTTTTTGCTCAGTAGAATCTTTACTTATGTTTCCAACTATTATATTCAGTCAGTCAGTTAAGTGCCAGACGTGATACACGCTTTGGGCGATCATGTCTCGAAAGAGACATGACTGACTGGGAAGATTTTTTATCCTACTCTTTAAACTATAGCTGAAGGGAGAAGAGACGGATTGTGTTGACAAGTAGCAATTAATGGGGTTCAGTTTATTACTTAATAACAATAGAAAACTGATCCCCCACTTTTTGCTCAGTAGAATCTTTACTTATGTTTCCAACTATTATCTTCATTCAGTCAGTTAAGTGCCAGAAGTGATACACGCTTTGGGCGATCATGTCCAGGAAGAGACTGGGTAGAAGATTTTATATCCTACTCTTTAAACTATAGATGAAGGGAGCAGAGACGTTTTGTATAAGGAAGTATTAATTGGTGGGTAATTAGTTTATTACTTAATAACAATAGAAAACTGATCCCCCATTTTATCCCCAGCAAAAGCTTTACTTTGTTTCCAACTATTATTTTCATTCAGTCAGTTAAGTGGCATACGTGATACACGCTTTGGGCGATCATGTCTCAAAAGATACATGACTGACTGGGCAGAAGATTTTCTATCCTGCTCTTTAAACTCTAGCTGAAGGGAGAAGAGACGGATTGTATTAATAAGTAGTAATTAGTGGGGGATCAGTTTCCTATTGTTATTAAGTAATTAACTGATCCTCCACTTTATGACCAGTGGAAGCCTTAGTCATGTTTCCAACTATTATCTTCAATCAGTCAGTTAAGTGCCATACGTGATACACGCTTTGGGCGATCATGTCTCGAAAGATACATGACTGACTGGGCAGAAGATTTTCTATCCTGCTCTTTAAACTCTAGCTGAAGGGAGAAGAGACGGATTGTATTAATAAGTAGTAATTAGTGGGGGATCAGTTTCCTATTGTTATGAAGTAATTAACTGATCCTCCACTTTATGACCAGTAGAAGCCTTAACTATGTTTCCAACTATTATCTTCAATCAGTCAGTTAAGTGCCATACGTGATACACGCTTTGGGCGATCATGTCTCGAAAGATACATGACTGACTGGGCAGAAGATTTTCTATCCTGCTCTTTAAACTCTAGCTGAAGGGAGAAGAGACGGATTGTATTAATAAGTAGTAATTAGTGGGGGATCAGTTTCCTATTGTTATGAAGTAATTAACTGATCCTCCACTTTATGACCAGTAGAAGCCTTAACTATGTTTCCAACTATTATCTTCAATCAGTCAGTTAAGTGCCATACGTGATACACGCTTTGGGCGATCATGTCTCGAAAGATACATGACTGACTGGGCAGAAGATTTTCTATCCTGCTCTTTAAACTCTAGCTGAAGGGAGAAGAGACGGATTGTATTAATAAGTAGTAATTAGTGGGGGATCAGTTTCCTATTGTTATGAAGTAATTAACTGATCCTCCACTTTATGACCAGTAGAAGCCTTAACTATGTTTCCAACTATTATCTTCAATCAGTCAGTTAAGTGCCATACGTGATACACGCTTTGGGCGATCATGTCTCGAAAGATACATGACTGACTGGGCAGAAGATTTTCTATCCTGCTCTTTAAACTCTAGCTGAAGGGAGAAGAGACGGATTGTATTAATAAGTAGTAATTAGTGGGGGATCAGTTTCCTATTGTTATGAAGTAATTAACTGATCCTCCACTTTATGACCAGTAGAAGCCTTAACTATGTTTCCAACTATTATCTTCAATCAGTCAGTTAAGTGCCATACGTGATACACGCTTTGGGCGATCATGTCTCGAAAGATACATGACTGACTGGGCAGAAGATTTTCTATCCTGCTCTTTAAACTCTAGCTGAAGGGAGAAGAGACGGATTGTATTAATAAGTAGTAATTAGTGGGGGATCAGTTTCCTATTGTTATGAAGTAATTAACTGATCCTCCACTTTATGACCAGTAGAAGCCTTAACTATGTTTCCAACTATTATCTTCAATCAGTCTGTTAAGTGCCATACGTGACACACCCTTTGGGCGATCATGTCTCGAAAGATACATGACTGACTGGGCAGAAGATTTTCTATCCTGCTCTTTAAACTCTAGCTGAAGGGAGAAGAGACGGATTGTATTAATAAGTAGTAATTAGTGGGGGATCAGTTTCCTATTGTTATGAAGTAATTAACTGATCCTCCACTTTATGACCAGTAGAAGCCTTAACTATGTTTCCAACTATTATCTTCAATCAGTCAGTTAAGTGCCATACGTGATACACGCTTTGGGCGATCATGTCTCGAAAGATACATGACTGACTGGGCAGAAGATTTTCTATCCTGCTCTTTAAACTCTAGCTGAAGGGAGAAGAGACGGATTGTATTAATAAGTAGTAATTAGTGGGGGATCAGTTTCCTATTGTTATGAAGTAATTAACTGATCCTCCACTTTATGACCAGTAGGATCCTTCACTATGTTTCCAACTATTATCTTCAATCAGTCAGTTAAGTGCCATACGTGATACACGCTTTGGGCGATCATGTCTCGAAAGATACATGACTGACTGGGCAGAAGATTTTCTATCCTGCTCTTTAAACTCTAGCTGAAGGGAGAAGAGACGGATTGTATTAATAAGTAGTAATAAATGGGGGATCAGTTTATTACATCATAATATGAAAAAACCGATTCCTTATCCTGCAGTAGGTTTCCATTGCTTTCTGCGGTAGACTGGTTGTCAGCCAAGGCTATAGAATCCAATATGTCCTATTATTTAACCCATAACTTGAGGAAAGAGAAGGATTAATACTTTTCCAAAGAGTATTTGTGCGTCAGTGAAAGCAAAGAATTCAACTTTAATTCGAACTCGGCACACCGATTTCTCGTTCCGAGCCGATATCCACTGCACCACAACGCACATCCAACGAATATAGAATGGTGCCGAAATTTGTGAAAACCTGGTGCCAAAAAGTGAAGCTTCTCTGAAATAAATGCCATTAAAATATTTATAGAAAACAAAATAGGGAGTTAGATTACTGAAACCGAGTTATAGGGTTAAGACTAATAAAATAACAGATTACGTTTTAGATTTTGCTAAGAATCATTACATACATAACAGAAGCACCAAACCAAATGTGGTAGAAATATTCAATGCGTGGCCGAATTGTAGACTTAGAGATATGTGAGATAGATTTTGGAGACAAAAGAAATGTCCCGCACGCCTCAGTGAACTAATATTCCTAGCAGCACCCCCAGCAATTGATTCCATATAACATTTCCTCGTAATGTCAGCGAAAAGCGTTAATGCCTTTTAATGAGAATTTAAAAAAATATTTAAAGTTTGCTCATGTTGCATAACTTTACCGTAGGTATTCCTACATTTCTACAAACCCACTCTCTCTTTTTCTGGCCTTCAAATTCAACTCCAGTGTCATAATGTCAAAAAGCAGATGAAAAGAGTTTTATGTCACGATTTTTGGGAACCAATTATGACAAGACAAAGGGAGGTCAACAGGTAAACAATTAAACAAATGGATAAAAAATATTTTTTCCTGAAGCGAGAGCGTCAGATTGACGCTTGTGGTTGGAGTAAAGGCGTCATCTCAGCAGACAGAAGTTCGTTTCACATAGCCTCTTAAAGCCAATATAAATATATGTTTGTATATATATATATATATATATATATATATATATATATATATATATACTACCGACCATAAGTTTGGGACCACTTAGATTCATTCTCTAAGAGAAAAAAATAACAAATTTTATACCTTAGAAGAATAAATATAGATATATATATGCTCACAATTGTACAATAATATTAAAACCAAAATTAACATAGAGTAATTTCAAATTTAATTAAAGTTAATTCATATTTTCTTTTCATCAAAGAGACCACCATGAGCCTTTATCACTGCAGAGCAAATCCTTTGCATTCTTTCTAATAACTTATAAAAATAAGTTAATGAAAGTGATTTCCAAGCATCCTGCAAGCATTTAAACAACATTTGTTCATTTTTAGGAAGTTCATTTCGAACTGTACAATCAATTTCATCCCTTATTCTCCTTCTTTAATGTGGTTTCTTAACTGCTACACAGCCTTTAAGCCCAGCAGAATGAAGTCGTCACTTAACAGTAGTAACAGATACTGGATGTTGCTGAGTAGAATTCATTTCAATTGTTAATTCCGGAGCGGTTTTTCTTTTATTCCTCTTGCTAGATATGATCAAGTGCCTATCCTCTACAATAGATGTTACTCTGGGCCTACTAGATGTTTTTCTGTCAATATTTAACTCAGTTTTCCGAAGTCGTTGAAGGCAATAATGCACGCCATTTTTGATAGGCTTAATTTTTTAGCGATGACACGTTCAGAATATTCTTGTTTGGAAAGAATTTCAACCTGAGCTCTTTTTTCAATGCTAATCTGTGTCTTCCTAGCCATTTATACCGTAGTAATATGGTTTACAAAAATAAATTATACCGTAATTATAATATCTGAATAAATCTGAATTTTCGGCAAAAACTTGATCACAATAAGAGGAGTCAAGTAGCAAACTGAGTAAATGTTTACTTTAAAGTTGAAAAGAAGACTTTTTTTTTTTACTTGACATCTGCTTAAGAATAACAAAAAATACAAAATCGGCGAATTTGATTCTGATAAAAATTTCAGTGGTCCCAAACTTATGGTCGGTAGTGTGTATATATATATATATAATTTTTAGTTACAATTCTCTTTCTTTTTTTTTGCGAACCCAGACGATGTCAATTTTTTCTTTTCTTATTTATTTTATTTTATTTTATCTTTTTCTTTTTCTTTTTCTTTTCCTTTATTTTTCCTTTTTATTTTTATTTTTATTTTTATTTTATTTTTAAATTTCTTTGCAAATCTATTTAAAAAGGAAAAGTAGACTAATTTTTCTCCAGTTTCTGATAGGATTTTTCTGTTGCTGAGGTGATTTGTTATCCCCCTTGGGGATCTTCATATCGAAATGGCCATTCAACATCTTTGAATTAATCCTTTTTTAATATATATATATATATATATATATATATATATATATGTGTGTGTGTGTGTGTGTGTGTTGGGTGTATTCCGGCAGCAGCTTTAAATTAATACATGTTTGATTAAAAAGCAGTAAAATTTCTTTGCTGACATGTTTATATTTACTTCTTCAATATTTCTATTCTTTTAAATTTACGGTTCTTATTGGGACATAAAAAATTCTATTCCATGGTACATAAAAAAAGTTCCATTCCCTGTTTAAATACATTCTGTTAACAGTTGCAATTATCAAATACAGTGTTCCATAAATAAATTATCGTATAAATTAGGAAACTCCAATATGAACATTTTAGTGTGTTTCGGTGGCCATCTGAGGAGAGTGCAGGGGATTCAGAAAGAGTTGGATGAGCCTAATGGTGATTACGAACGTGTTTGGAGTAAACACTACTGATGGCGAAGTTATGTCTACATTCACCATCCCCCAAGACCTCAGATACAACAGGAAGGCCCAAATCAAATTCTTTGAAGAAGTGGTACTTCTCTGGGTCAAGATGGTGGCTGCTGGAAGAATCTATGAGAACAGGATTCTGCACCATGCCACACAAGCGGGAGAACTTATTGATGGCTGTTAGACAATTTCTGCAACCACATCACCCTTTAAATCTGACCATCTAACTCCTCAGACTTCGCTCTTACCTGGACATTGTTGAACAATTAAAAATGTGAGATTCACCTTCGCAAGAACGTTTCCAACTAGCGTCCAGTTGGCAGACAAAAAAAACAAAAAACAAAAAAAACAGTGTTGTAACTCAATACATGTCCCTCTTTCTCTACTCTTTATTTACCATGAAAAATACATGGTTATGGCACAAGGGCCATTGAGGAAGGAAAATGTCTCAGGATGGTCCACACTATCTTACACCGAGCGAATCCGATTCACAACCAAGACATACTTTACAATTTATCATTCACTACAAGAACTTATCCATCAGCATTCAATCCTTCATATACCAAAATACCTCAAACTTTCCAGGGACCTAAAAAAACCTCTCTCCACTCAATATTTTTTGTATATAAAATACAGTTGTGGCACAAGTGGGGGGAGGGGGACAAAAACTCACGTTGGTCGACAGTAACTATCCTATAACTAGCCAATATTGTGCTGATATTTATTGAGCACAATATCCACACTGGAATCATCAGCCAATCAGAACATACAAAAAACGTCTATTGTACAGGTGTAGAGGCTCATCCCTTGTTCCCTGTTTCCGGTTTTCTCTTTTCCAATCTTTTCACTTTTCTTTTTTTTTTCTTTTTCATTTTTTTTCTCAATTGGAGTAGATAGACTAAACTATCGCCCGGTTCACACACCACCCACGTCTATTGTACAGGTGAAGAGGCTCATCCCTTGTTCCCTGTTCAGGATGTGGTTTCCGGCTTCCTTTTTTCCAATCTTTTCACTCTTACGTAGCCCCCTGCACATCAATGGCGTTACCGCCTTGCTCGGGGTGATATGATTAAAAAAAAAAGACTTGCCTGGATAGTAGAATGGAATCTCCTAGGCTGTTATATAAACCACCTACCAATTAGGCTGTCAGATGTTTTTTTTTTCAACCACAGTTGAGAATTGTCCTTTACTATTTGCCAATTCTACAATTGTAACTACAGTCAATTCAGCAAAGTTTCAGCGTAAACCACAGGTAGGATATGTATGGTTGGACAAGCACAAATGTGCCTGAGCAGGCGTTAGCATCTGACCTACGCGGATATGAGTGGCCAACCTTTACAGATAATATTCTATCACCGGAATGTTTTTTTATTATACTGAAGTCATTAACGTCTGCTGGATTTGAAAATTAGCATATTGCAAGTAGATCTCTGGATTTTTCAATCAACAGTCTCCTCAAAGATGAGGGAGAGACTCAAAGCAACAGAAAGATGCTGAAGATACCATGAATGGAACATGTGAGCAACGAAAAGGTTTTGGGTAGGACGTAGGCGGTCATGGCTTTCCACATTTCCTTATCCTTAAACCTTGGTGATGCATTTGCTCAAGCCTATCAAGTATGATATGCGTTGGTTCCCCTGTCTCTCTTTCTCTCTATCTGTCCCGTGAGTATCAGATTCACTGAGTCGTCATTCCTCATTACACGTTCCAGAAACTTCAGCTGTTTTTTCATGATTTTAAATTGCAGTTTCTTATACGTTTCCATCCTCTTCAAAACTTCATCATTGCTCACATGTTCGGTCCATGGTATTCTTAGCATCCACAGATTATAATCACAGCCATTTTCTTCATATACCTATTATTATTATTAATATTATTAGTCTTGCAATGAAAAATTTGAAACTGTTGTATATCGATAAACAACAAACAAGCATGTATATAAAAATATAAAGTATATTTTTATTAGACGACGATGGACCGTGTGGCACAAGGACAGAGAATTGAGAGCGCGATTCTAATGGGGGTTGACGGGGGGGGGGTCGTATCTGTTCCTCCTCTGGTCTGGTCTGTCCGGACTGTCTCTGTCTCTCTGCCCAGACTCGTCTGTCGTGAAATCCGTGCCCGAGGTCTTTTTATCTCCAAACCGGTACTTCCGATTTTTTGCCTCGCCTACGCACGCCCACGTAATTCTCAGAGACACCTGTTCTGTTTGCCTCTTGTAGCCATTTCCGCTACTGCCGGAAATAAGGTCAAACAACCATCCGTTCCTTTCAACGGCCGGAAAACGCCCCCGCTTCCTCACTTCCTCGGGTGGGCCTAGATTGTTATATTACAGAAACAATAACAGCGCAATTCAGTATACGAACTTCTTTCTTCTTCTTCTTCTTCTTCTTCGAGTGAAAGAGAGAGAGAGAGAGAGAGAGAGAGAGAGAGAGAGAGACATTAGAGGTCTACTTTCAGGGGGCTAATTTAAAATCCAGTAGACATCAACGACTTCAGTACGACGATAAACGAATTAAATAGTAAGACAGATTGGGTTCTATAGCCTTGGCTGGCAATTACTCTAAAGTGGTAAGTAATAACAACCTGCTGCAGGAAAATATTATGCCTAGTCAGTCATTAATCGAAGAAGACATGATCGCCCAAGCGTGTGTCACGTATTGCATTTAACTGACTGATATGGATAAAATAATTAAATAGTAGGACAGACTGGGTTCTATAGCCTTGGTTGGCAATTAGTCTACAGTAGAATGTAATAGCAACCTGTTGTAGGAAAATCTTCTGCCTAGTCAGTCATGGATCGAAAGAGACATGATCGCCCAAACGTGTATCAAGACGATTGCTGTTCATAGTATCTGATAAAGATATTTATAAATTATTCTTCAAAATTCAGACGCAGTGCCCTTCCACTTATATATATATATATATATATATATATAGATAGATAGATAGATAGATAGATAGATAGATAGATATGAACGGACTGAGATAGATAGATAGATAGATAGATAGATAGATAGATAGATAGATAGATAGATAATGAACAGACTGAGATAGATAGATAGATAGATAGATAGATAGATAGATAGATATGAACAGACTGACATAGATAGATAGATAGATAGATAGATAAATAGATAGATAGATAGATAGATAGATAGATAGATAGATAGATAGATCGATAGATAAATAGATAGATAAATAGATAGATCGATAGATAAATAGATAGATAGATAGATAGATGAAACTACAGAATAATTTCAGAAAGTAGACATATTAAATCTGAAAGATAAAATATTATTACTTGCATTTAGTAATCAGTGTTATAGCCGTAGAAATCTTATGCTAGCGGGTAAAAGTCAATGGCAGCATTTCTTGCAATGTTCGGTGATCGCCATAATGCATATTAAATGTAAGAAGAAGCAGACAAAGTCATAATCCATGCGGTTCTGCTGCCAACGATTAAAGAGGAAAAGATCATGGAGATAAGAGAAGAATTTTATTGACAATTCCACAGTCGGTGCATTTTGAGTTGTGCCAACTAAATACTAAAACAAATAGACCACTGTGAATTCAGAAGAAATTGAAAAATTGTGAAACATGTACATTGCTTAAGACTTGGTTATTAATTTCTGGAAAAAGATTGGTGGTCGAATCAAAATAAATGCGTTTTTTTTTAAAATTCTACATGGATTTAGATTAATGCATTTAAACAATGTCTACATAAGTGTTATGTCGTGAGTAAGAATAAATAACTCAACAACAGGAATAGGTTAATTGTTGTATTCCGTGAAAATAGTATTTACAAAGGTTATTAGTATCCAATACAAGAATAAAGATTAATCGTCTCAACCGTCGTAAGACGTAGTATGAGCAATGGGTACTTCCGGGTCGTCACCGGAAGTCTACGACTGACTTGTCGATCGGCTGCTCGGCACACTCTCTTCCCAACGTAGATGCCACTATTACTTTACATAGTAATGGAATAGTCCATTAGAGCCGAATAGGCGCGGGCGTCCCAACAACTTACTTTTCTTGTCTCTCTCATTCCGACCTGAAAACACCTACAATAAAAGGTGAAACACGTTGTCTGAACAGTCTTTCAACTTTGCTACATCATATTCTACATCCTACTTTTTCTTCTTCTATGTGCTCTGTCCCTTCAGGACGTAAGTGATCATGTCTTTCCACGTTTCCCTATTCCTGGTGCCTCTGAGCACGCCTTCTCCTGTTACTCCATCAATCCTCGTTCCGTCATCCACCTGATTAGGTCCTTCAAATATGTTATCCATTGCTTTCCCCTGTCTCTTTTCCTCCCCTCTATCTGGCCTGTTAGTATCGGGTTCTCCAAGCCCTCCTTCCTCATTGCATGTCCCAGTAACTTTAGCTGTTTCTTCCTGATGCTCAGTATTAATTTCCTTTTCGTTTCCATCATTTCCAACACCTCATCATTGTTTATATGCTCGGTCCATGATATCCGCAGCATCTTTTTATAGAACATCACCGCTGCTTCAAGTCTTTCCTTCATCTTCGATGATATTGTCCGGCATTCACTGCCATATTGAAGAACTGACATCACATAGCAATCCAGTCATCTCCGCTTTGTTTCTAGCGAAATTGTCCTGTTTCTTAATACTTTACTCAACTTCTGGAATGCCTCCTTGTGCTTTTGGATCTCAGGAATATAAATGTATAGAAATTGCTGTGACCACAAAGTGAGGGCTCAGTCTATATATTGATTGTAATATGGAATTGATCCCCCACTTTATATCCAGTATTGTTCTGAAGACCCACATTTCAGTTACATCAAGTTTTTCCTTCATCTTTGATGATATTGTCCAGCATTAATTGCCGTATTGAAGAACTGACATCACGTAGCAATCCAGTACTCACTTCTTTGTTTCTAGTGAAAGTTTCGTATGTCTTAGTCTTTTACTCATCTTCTGGAATGCATCCTTCGCCAAGCCAATTCGCATTCGGATCTCTGTGTCGCATTTTCCGTCCTCTGTTATAACATTCATATGCACCTAATTTTAAGCATATCGGGATCACAATGGTCGTACGAAAGTTATCTCAAAAGAAAATAAACTATAAATTTTAAAATTAATTTAGTTTTGTGGAGAATTTCTTTCCAGAAAAGGAAACACTCGCATGAATACAATAAAAAAATAAAAAAATAAAAAGCTTAATCGAAGTATCGTGTCTGTTTTTTCTCGATTAGTTTTTCTACTTTTTTATCAGTTTTCTGTTTTTCTCGATTAGTTTTCTGTTTTTCTTCATTCGTTTTCTTTTTTCGATTAGTTTTTCTCTTTTTTTTATCAGTTTTCTATTTTTCTCGATTAGTTTCCTGGTTTTCTTCATTCGTTTTCTTTTTTCGATTAGTTTTTCTCTTTTTTTTATCAGTTTTCTATTTTTCTCGATTAGTTTCCTGTTTTTCTTCATTAGTTTTCTTTTTTCGATTAGTTTTTCTCTTTTTTTTTATCAGTTTTCTATTTTTCTCGATTAGTTTTCTGTTCTTAAAATGAGTTTGAGTTTAACAGCACATCAACCACTGTGGGTTATTTAATGCCCAAAATGTGGCGTTTTTGTTAATGTTCGATTATAGTGAGAAAGTTGATTTAGTCAGATTTTGATTAAATGTTTTTGTTTTTATTCTTTTTTATTTTCGAAAACTGAAAATGTCTTCTAGTTTTGTATTCAAAAATGTTTTTGCCGAGAATAATAATTTTTTCTTCAAAAATGTATACCATTTTTTTTTTCATAAAAGCCTATTTTTATGTATCAGTCAGTTAAGTAACATACGTAAAACACGCTTGGGCGATCATGTCTCGAAAGAGACAAGACTGACCGGGCAGAAGATTGTCTATCCTGCCCTTTAAACTATAGCTGAAGGGAGAAGAGACGGATTGTATTAATAAGTAGTAATTAGTGGGGGATCAGTTTATTACTTAATAACAATATAAAACTGATCCCCCACTTTTTGCCCAGTAGAAGATTTACTTATGTTTCCAACTATTATCTTTATTCAGTCAGTTAAGTGCCATACGTGATACACGCTTGGGCGATCATGTCTCGAAAGAGACCTCTCTGACCGGGCAGAAGATTATCCCGCAGTAGGTTGCCATTGCTTTCTGCGGTAGACTGGTTGCCAGTCAAGGCTATAGAACCCAATCTGTCCTGTTATTTAACCCATAACTGGAAGGAAGAGACAGATTAATACCTTTCCCACAGGGTATTTGCGCGTAAGTGAATGCAATGAATTCAACAGGAATTCGAACTCGGCTCCCTGCTTTCTCGTTCCGAGCCGATATCCACTGCACCACAACGCACATCCTTTTGACCCCCTTTTTGGAGGTGGAGGGGTTAACTATTTGCCTATAGGTGAGACCCTAACAGCTGCTACCACTCCGGGTCAGAGTGGACCTGAGAACAACAGCAATTAAGAGGTGGTTTCACGCTTCTCACAACCTACTGCCGGAACCAGTATATCGCGCGAACGCATATCCGTTCAGACAGGAGCATGCACAAGAACGTACACAGACTGTCGCATGGACACACGCGCGCAAACGCACAGACGAACAATAAGCAATACGTACATAAAATTGAAACAAATCGACGAATAGAAATAGTAAATTGTTGATAACCTGCTGAAGAGTGGACGGACAGGTTCGCCTACCAAACTCAGGATTCCAGGTACTGAAGGTAACATATCTAATTTAAATGATAACAGCACCATCTTTCCCTCACTTTTTCAGGAAGGTCTTATCGCTGTATCGAACCAGAAAGTTTTTCTCTTCAGAATTCATCTTACATGTTTTGAAATCCACCATACAAAAATGTTAACCGTATCTGACTCGGTCCCCTGCTACCAATCTCGAGTTTCTTGATAAAATCCAAAGCTCAGCAAGGTAATCTCTCCTGTTTAGGCATCTCGACTCCAGTTACTTTCTCTCCAACGTAACGAGGGTTTCTTCCATCTCTTTAACAAATATTTTAATGGGAACTGTTATGAAGAGTTTTTTTTCATGGTGCTCCAATCTCATAAATTTAAGCGTGTTTCTAGATTTGAATCTTGGTTCCACCCCTTTAACGTTGAAATAACCACTACATCTACTCTAACAGATTCCTTTCTCGCACTTCCCGCTTGTGAAACATTTTTCTTTTATTTGTTTATCTGATAACTACAGTCCCACCAAAATTAAATGCAACGTTAATAGTTTTCTTCAATTTTATGGAATCGCATTAAATTGTTATCCTTTCCTCAATACACCCTGTATCTATTCTTTTCTCTCATAGTTAATTGGAGTAGATAGGTCTATCTATCGCCCGGTTCACACTCCACCCACGTCTATTGAACAGGTGAAGAGGCTCATCCCTTGTTCCCTGTTTAGGATGTGGTTTCCGGCTTTCTCTTTTCCAATCTTTTCACTATTACGTAGCCCCCTGCACATCAGTGGCGTTACCGCCTTACTCGGGGTGATACGATTAAAAAAAAAAAAAGAAAAAAAAAGTTATCCCTAAGCATTAATGACCCTCCCGTCTTAATTGAAGAGAAATGGAAAAAATAGCCAGAAAACTTATATAGTCAGTCTGTTAAGTGCAATACGTGATACACTCTTGGGCGATCATGTCTCTTTCGATCCATGACTGAAGATTTTCTCCGCACTTGGCGGCCATTTCTTTCTGCGGTAGACTGCCGAGCGAAGCTATAGAATCCTTTTTTTTTTTTTTTCGTGCTTTCGTTTTCTAAAGATAAAGTGTGTAAAAATTATCCAGTTTTTTTTTAATATCCGAGTACTTTCCATTCCAAATACCCTTGGGAAAGGTAATAATCAATCTCCTCTCTCCAGTTATGGGTTAAATAACAGGACATATTGGGTTCTATAGCCTTGGGTGGTAACCAGTCTACTGCAAAAAATAATGGCAACCTATGACGGGATAATCTTCTGCCCAGTCAGTCATGTCTCTTTCGAGACATGATCGCCCATTCGTGTATCACGTATGGCACTTGACTAACTGACTAGATTGGCGGTTAGGGTTAAGTTTATTATTGTCTTCTCTTCTTAATAGCATTTTTTCTCGTATTCTCAGTAACCCTTTGCGTCTTAGCAACTTTATTTTCTTGATTCAGGTGAAATGATTAAAAAAATCGTTATTCCATTATTATTGAAAAAAAAAAATCTTAATTAGTAAGATGTGTCTCACTGTTGATGAAATCCAAAGAAGAATCTGCAATGTTATTGGATTTGAATAGGCATCTCGGCTTCAATCTCTTTCTCATCGCTGTAACTTAACTTCCCTGTGTCTTTTCTATAAATACTTTCATTCTAATTGTTCTGATGAATTTTCCTCTACGGAATCATGACTTTATGAATTTAAGCAGAGTAATCGCGTTGTGGTACAGTGGATATCGTCTCGGAACGAGAAACCGGGGAGCCGAGTTCGAATTCCAGTTGAATCCATTGTATTCACTTACGCGCAAATACCCTTGGGAAAGGTATTAATCTGTCTCTTCCTTCCAGTTATGGATTCAATAGCAGGACAGACTGGGTTCTATAGCCTTGGTCGGCAACCAGTCTACCGCAGAAAGCAATGGCAACCTACTGCGGGATAATCTTCTGCCCAGTCAGTCATGTCTCTTTCGAGACATGATCGCCCAAGCGTGTATCACGTATGGCACTTAACTGAACGAATAGATTGGCCTTCCTTGCATTCACTTACATGCAATTACCCTTGGGAAAGGTATTAATCCGTCTCTTCCCTCCAGTTATGGGTTAAATAACAGGACAGATTGGGTTCTATATCCTTGGCTGGTAATGACAAACTACTGCAGGATAATCTTCTGCCCAGTCAGTCATGTCTCTTTCGAGACATGATCGCCCAAGCGTGTATCACGTATGGTACTTAACTGACTGAATGAAGGTAATAGTTGGAAACATAAGTACAGCTTCTACTGGGCAAAAGGTGGGGGATCAGTTTTCTATTGTCATTAAGTAACAAACTGACCCCTCACTAATTATGCTTATTGATACAATCGGTCTCTTCTCTCTTCAGGTATAGTTTAAAGAGCAGGATAAAAAATCTTCTGCTCAATCAGTCATGTCTCTTTCGAGACATGATCGCCCAAGCGTGTATCACGTATGACACTTGAGTGACTTTCCATTAGCCATTATTATGCATATGTTTTTATTTATTTTAATTTTTTACTGAATGTGTGGATTTTGTAATCGGCCCCAAAAGACAATCTCAGCTTTGGAAAGTGCCTGAAAACCATACCATGATTTGACTCACGCTTTGTGATTGACATTAGCAGACGGTCTATGTGGAAGCCATCGTTGTTTGTTTTAGTACAAAAGAAGTCTCCGTGAACCAGGGTTTGAACGTACTGGTCTTGTCCAGACTGTTGACAATGCGATCTTTTGAAGAAGCTGTAACTAAGGTCTACTTAGCATAGTTGCAATATGAACTACAGATGGGTTGTACACATATTTGCCTAAGAAGGCAACTGATCGGCTAGTCATTCGGGTTGACAGACATTATAGATTATATGGTAGCCCTGAAAAGTACTTTTTGTAATGAAGCTATTAACGCCTGGAGGGATGTGAAATTAACTCACAACCAGTAGTTTTCTTTTTTTGCTATTAATTTTATATTTTTCTGTATTAGTTTTCTTTTTCTCGATTTATTTTCTTTTTCTCGATTAGTTTTCTTTTTTCTTGATTAGTTTTTCTCCTTTTTTATCAGTTTTCTGTTTTTCTATATTAGTTTTCTGTTATTCTCAATTAGTTTTTTCTTTTTCGATTAGTTTTCTCCATGTCTATCAGTTTTTCTATTTTTCTCGATTAGTTTTTTGTTTTTCTTAATCATTTTCATTTTCTCGATTAGTTTTTCTCTTTTTCTATCATTTTTCTACTTTTCTCGATTAGTTTTCTTTTTTCTTAATTATTTTCTTTTATCTCGATTAATTTTTCTCTTTTTCTATCAGTTTTCTATTTTTCTCGATTAGTTTTTTGTTTTTTAATTAGTTTTCTTTTTCTCGATTAATTTCTCTACTTTTTTATCAGTTTACATTTTTTTCGATTAGTTTTCTGTTTTTCTTCATTAGTTTTTTTTTTCGATTAGTTTTTCTCTTGTTTATCAGTTTTCTATTTTTCTCGATTAGTTTTCAGTTCTTCTTACATATTTTCTTTTTTCTCGATTCGTTTTTCTCTTTTTTATCAGTTTACTATTTTTCTCGATTAGTTTTCTGTTTTCTCAATTAGTTTTCTTTTTCTCGATTAGTTTTTCTCTTTTTCAATAAATTTTCTATTTTTCTCGATTAGTTTTCTGTTTTTCTCGATTAGTTTTTCTCTTTTTTATCAGTTTTCTATTTTTCTCGGTGAGTTTTCTGTTTTTCTCGATTAGTTTTCTTTTTTCTTGATTAGTTTTTCTCCTTTTTTATCAGTTTTCTATTTTTCTATATTAGTTTTCTGTTATTCTAAATTAGTTTTTTCTTTCTCGGTTAATTTTTCTCTTTTTCAATAAGATTTCTATTTTTCTCGATTTCTTTAAGTTTTCTGTTTTCTTAATTAGTTTTCTTTTTCTGATCAGTTTTCTCTTTTTCTTCTAGCAGTTTATTATTATTTTTTATATTAGTTTTTATTGATTATTTTTTCTTTTCGATTAGTTTTGCACTTTTTCTCTATCAGTTTTCTCTTTTTCCTTTTTCCATTTTCTCTGTGTGTTTTCTCAGTTTTTCATTAGTTTATTCCTTTACAAAATTGGCTTACTATTTTACTCGATTAGTTTTCTCTTTTTCTTTACTAGTTTGTGTGTTTTTGTGTTTTTTTGTTCTCTATTAGTTTTCTCTATTATTCCGTACATCGAATTACGCAACTATTACTGTTGCGATGAAATTTCTGGGTTATACAACACATATATATATATATATATATATATATATATATATATATATATATATATATATATATGGGCGTATTTTCTTAAAGACTTATAAATCATGTTTGGTAGGACAAGTTTAATCTGTTTCTGTCGTTTTTCTGGGTGGGGAATTCTGCGAAGCGAATTTTAATCAGGCGTACTCTCTTGTGTTTTCTTTGATCGAAAAAATTTTATTGTTTCTCATTGTTGAATTCACTCAGGAGAACCGAAGCTTTGTGTCACCACCCAGGCATCATTAGGGACGGTAGGATGTATAGATGGCACCCACAAATGTGAACGCACATAAAATATAGAAACTTGAAATATGACTTAGTAGATGACTAATTTCTTAGTTAAAAAAACAAAAACAGTTAATATATGTTGACTTGACCAGAAAAAAATAACACAAAATACAAGTTAACTCAAAATATGTTTAAATATTTTCAGATATTAAAATACATAATTAAATCTGTGTCGATCCAGGATGTTCTTTCCGCCTGAATCCATCCTGCATATATACAAGTCTACCATTCAACCCTGCATGGAGTACTGCTGCCATTTATGGTCAGGCGCCCCTGTCGCTCACCTCAGTGTTCTCGACAGGCTCCAAAGGAGAGTTAGTAACGTCATAGGTGCTGACTTGGCGGCTCGACTACAGCCATTTCCCACCGACGAAATGTGGCCTCCCTTTGTTCTATAAGTACTTTCATGGCTTCTGCTCAGACGAACTTAAGTCACTGGTGACTCCTCAACAGGTGTTTACTCGTACAACCAGAATGGCAACTGGGTCCCACCCATTCACAGTTAGGTTAGCCAAATGCAGACGACAATTCTACTCCTGCAGCTTCTTCACTCGCACTTCCCGCCTGTGGAACTCGCTCCAATATTCTTGCTTTCCTGACGGCTACAACCTCCAGAAATTTAAATGCAATGTCAATACTCATCTACCAACCACTTGACTCTAGCCCTTCCCCCACCCCGTATATCCTTCCCTTTCTCTCCTCCCTTGCAACTGTCATCGCACCTGCATTTTCATCTTTCTGTTGCTTCTTTCTAATTGGTTTGTAATCCTCTTCTCCCTCCTCTAATTAATTTTCTTTCAGTTATGTAGCCCCCCGCACATCAGTGGCATTTACGCCTTGCCCGGGGTGAAATGATTAAAAAATAAATAAATAATCATCCGCAGACAGATCTTGTGGATGCTAGAGTAGCTACTGTATTTTCAAAGTCTATCATTCTTTCAGGGTGTAAATAGTCATCCGCGGACAGTTCTGTTTCGCTGTATTACAGCTCATTAGGACGGGTAGACATCCGATTGTTGTTACTTAGGATTGAAACCAGACCGAATTGGCGTCAGTCGGCGATTCTACCTCTGAGCTACGGGCGCTCGGTAGATGGAGGCAGACTTTTTAGCGTGTATATTATCATTATACACGCCTAATAGCTGAGAGTGTTCTAATTCATTGCTGAATGAACGATGCATAGATGCTAGAGTAGCTACTGTTTTATATATATGTGCCGGCACATCAGTGGCGTTACCGCCTTGCTCGGAGTGATATGATGAAAAAAAAAAAATTCATAAACTAAACATACGCCAAAACAACCCTTATTCCCCCATAGCTGAACACTTCAATCAACCAGGACACACATTAGAAAACTGCAAATGTTTACTGATAGATTTCGATTTGAGTTCCACATACTCACACAGAAAGAAAGAAAAATACTGGATTTTAACATTAAATACATATAGGCTAGGGTTAAATAGGGACTTAGGTATTTTGAATCTTTATAAATATTTCAAAGGTTTTTTTTGTTTTTTTTTAATCGTATTCAAAAAGAAATGAAAAAATATGTGAAATATCGTGCTTGGAACGAGAGCCGAGTTTGAATTCCAGTTGAATTCGTAGCATTCACTTACGCACAAATAATGTTGAGAAGGTTATTAATCCGTTACTTTCTCTCTCCAGTGATAGGTCAAATAACAAAGATTGGGTTCTACAGCCTTAGTTGGCAACCGGTCTACCGCAGAAAGTAATGGCAAATGTTCCTCCAAGTCAGCCAGAATATACACAGACGAGCAACAAAGACAAATAAACACTGTTAACAAAACGACGTACGCACGAGTAACAAAGATTCCACGTCAAGATTCCACGTCGTACCGCTCGTCACCGTCGTTTATAAAGTAGAGCATTTTATTCTCGGGGATGGCAGGATGTTCCACTATAATAGATAGATAGATAGATAGATAGATAGATAGATAGATAGATATAAACAGACTGAGATAGATAGATAGATAGATAGATAGATAGATAGATAGATATAAACAAACTGAGATAGATAGATAGATAGATAGATATATATGACCAGACTTAGATAGATAGATAGATAGATAGATAGATAGATAGATAGATAGATATAAACAGACTGAGATAGATAGATAGATAGATAGATAGATATAAACAAACTGAGATAGATAGATAGATAGATAGATAGATAGATAGATAGATAGATATAAACAAACTGAGATAGATAGATAGATACATAGATAGATAGATATGACCAGACTTAGATAGATAGATAGATAGAGAGATAGATAGATAGATAGATAGATAGATAGATATGTACCAGACTTAGATAGATAGATAGATAGATAGATAGATAGATAGACCAGACTTAGATAGATAGATAGATAGATATAAACAGACTGAGATAGATAGATAGATAGATAGATAGATAGATATAAACAGACTGAGATAGATAGATAGATAGATAGATAGATAGATAGATAAATAAACAAAGAGATAGATAGATAGATAGATAGATATATATGACCAGACTTAGATAGATAGATAGATAGATAGATAGATAGATATAAACAGACTGAGATAGATAGATAGATAGATAGATAGATATAAACAAACTGAGATAGATAGATAGATAGATAGATATATATGACCAGACTTAGATAGATAGATAGATAGATAGATAGATAGATAGATAGATATAAACAGACTGAGATAGATAGATAGATAGATAGATAGATATAAACAAACTGAGATAGATAGATAGATAGATAGATAGATAGATAGATATAAACAAACTGAGATAGATAGATAGATACATAGATAGATAGATATGACCAGACTTAGATAGATAGATAGATAGAGAGATAGATAGATAGATAGATAGATAGATAGATATGATAGACTTAGATAGATAGATAGATAGATAGATAGATAGATATGACCAGACTTAGATAGATAGATAGATAGATATAAACAGACTGAGATAGATAGATAGATAGATAGATAGATAGATATAAACAAACTGAGATATATATATATATATAGATAGATAGATATAAACAAACTGATATATATATATATATATATATATATATATATATATATATATATATAGATAGATAGATAGATATAAACAAACTGATATATATATATATATATATATATATATATATATAGATAGATAGATAGATAGATAGATAGATATGACCAGGCTTAGATAGATAGATAGATAGATAGATAGATAGATAGATAGATAGATATAAACAGACTGAGATAGATAGATAGATAGATAGATAGATAGATAGATAGATAGATAGATAAATAAACAGACTGAGATAGATAGATAGATAGATAGATAGATAGATATAAACAAACTGAGATAGATAGATAGATAGATAGATAGATAGATATGACCAGACTTAGATAGATAGATAGATAGATAGATAGATAGATAGATAGATAGATAGATAGATATAAACAAACTGAGATAGATAGATAGATAGATAGATAGATAGATAGATAGATATGACCAGACTCAGATAGATAGATAGATAGATAGATATAAACAGACTGAGATAGATAGATAGATAGATAGATAGATAGATAGATAGATAGATAGATATAAACAAACTGAGATATATATATATATATAGATAGATAGATATAAACAAACTGATATATATATATATATATATATATATATATAGATAGATATGACCAGACTTAGATAGATAGATAGATAGATAGATAGATAGATAGATAGATATGACCAGACTTAGATAGATAGATAGATAGATAGATAGATAGATAGATAGATAGATAGATAGATATGATGCCTCTTTTGAGGCATGATCACCCAAGCCAGTATTCCTGTGCTGGGAGGGAAACTGGCTAGGGCTGTAACAAGGTGTGGTCTCGGGGTTGACCACCGAAAGCGATTGCAGGGACACCTATCCATGCGCGACATGGCACTACAAGAACCCCGATATTATACAACTGTTGATCAGAGCAGTCGCTCTTGACGCTACGCAAGAGTTAGGGCTCCTAATTACCAGTCGGAAGCAGCAACTAGGAAACTGCCAACCCGGTACCCTCACAGTGATGAGCCGTTGCCACCAACCGGCCAGATCGCAGGAAACTCACGGAAGCACCAATACCAAGGTCTGAAGAGAGAGAAGAGAAAGCTGGAAACCACATCCTAAACAGGAAACAAGGGGCAATCCTCTACTCCAGTTCAATAGACGTAGGAGGAGTATGGATCGGGCGATAGTGTGACCTATCTACTCCTATTTAAAAAAAGAAAAAAAAGAAAAAAAAAAACGAAAAATACAGATTCAAGAAACAATTCGCAACATACCTCACAGTTTAACACAGGAAATTTGAATTAAGAAAGTTTCACTCTTCAATTTTTGCTTTTCCCAAAAATCAACATCGAGTTAAGCTGCTTGGTAAATTTTAATTCAAAGAACAGACCATAGCGGGGAGGGGTAACAAGTGGCTGCTGATACCTTGGCCAGGATAGCTTCGCATAACAGAATAAATAAATAAATAAATAAATAAAAATCCCAAACTTTTTTTCTTCCAAATTTTCTTCCAAATGAAGCATGAACGCCAAAAAGTGAGAAAAAAAAAAAACAAAAAAAAAAAAACGAAAAATACAGATTTAAGAAACAACTCGTAACATACCTCACAGAAGGCATCAATGCCAGCTTTAACCCATGACGAGACCTCAGAGGCACAGTCATCAACTGATAGGTTTTCTCCAAGGGACGTCGCAGAGGAAATCGCGAAAGGCATCCCAGTCAGCTTTTTGGTAGAGGTAGGAGGTCCTATAGGTAGGGGGCTCCTGGGGGAATGAGATTGGAAAGAGATACTGAGAGAGACTACAGCGTGGTCGGAGTTGCCGAGAGGGCAAAGCTGCGAGACTTGACAGGCGTCAGGCGCAGAGGTGAAACATATATCTAGTAGTGAGGAATGACCCGAGGGAGTCCTTGGGAAGAGAGTGGGGAAGTCCACCACTTACGTAAGGGATTGGGAAATAGCAAAGTTCATGGCGTGAATGCCTGCTGGATCAGTAACGGCGTTTTCAAGCCACTCAGAATGATGGGCATTGAGGTCTCCAAATACAAATATGTGGGCGAATGGGTGATAGGAAATAGCCTTATCTATGTCGTCAGCAATGCTATATAGTAGGGAGCAGTCAGGAGAGGAGGGAGAACGGTAAAGAAAGAATAGGTAACTAACCGAACTGAGGAGAGACAGGCGGAGACATATGTATTGGTGGTCAGTAGATTCGAGTGAAGTCACCCTAGCTATGGGGAGGTGTTCGCTGACTGCAGCCACTTCCCCATCGTCGAAATGTGGCCTCCCTTTGTCTGTTCTATAAATACTTTCATGGCTTCTGCTCAGACGAACTTAAGTCACTGATGCCCCCTTAACAGGTGTTTACTCGTGCAACCAGACTGGCAACTGGGTCCCACCCATCCACAGTCAGGTTAGCCAAATGCAGACGACAATTCTACTCCTGTAGATTCTTCTCTCGCACTTCTCGCCTGTGGAACTCGCTCCCATATTCTTGCTTTCCTGACGTCTACAACCTCCAGAAATTTAAATGCAAAGTCAATACTCATCTACTAACCACTGGACTCTAGCTCTCTCCCCACCCCCGTATAACCTTCCCTTTCTCTCCACCTATGTATCTGTCATCGCATCTGCTTTCTCAGCTTTCTATTGTTCCTTTCTAACTAGTTTGTACTCCTCACTCTTTTCTAATTAATCTTTTTACATTTATGTAGCCCCCTGCACATTAGTGGCGTTTCCGCCTTGCTCGGGGTGAAATGATTACAAAAAAATATATATTATACTAAATGTCGGGTAGGCATGAATGAAAATGGAATTAAAAAGACAAAATTGTATCTGTCAATGATGTATTCTCTCTAGAGTTTGTCCCCAAAAAGTGAATGTTCTGGGGAAGAAACCGTCCGAGCGGAACTTGTTCATAATCAGAAGTACACAGTGATAATCGGTATGGTACGACAGGTCGTAACTGTAAAGGTCTGAGCCTATGGAATTAAGGAATGCCACACTTCCGAACATCTGCCATAGCAATAGCAATAGGATAACAAGAATCTAGAAATAATAACCGACCGACAGGGTTGCACGTTGAAAACTAATTAATCGCATACAAGCCCAGGTAAACACATTTCCACATATTTTTAATACTGTCAAAAAATACATTTTTAACTGACAACTTTTTAGAAGTTTTTCCTATACATATTAAGACAGTATACGTGGATTATCATTATGCTATATATATATATAGTAATCCGCATACAGATCTGTTTCACTGTATCACAGCTCATCAGTATGGTTAGACAGCCGATTGCTTCTTACCCAGGATTGAAACCCGACCGAATTAACGTCAGTCGGCGATTCTACCTCTGAGCTACGGGCGCTCGGTAGAAGGAGGCAGACTTTTTAGCGTGTATATTATCATTATACACGCCCAATAGCTGACAGTGTTCTAATTCATTACTGAATGAGCGATGCGTACATGCCAGGGTAGCTACTGTTTTTCAAAGTCTACCATTCTTCCAGACTGCTCAATCAGAGTGTGGGAGCGTAAATAGTCATCAGCAGAGAGATCTGTTTCGCTGTATCACAGCTCATCAGTATGGTTAGACAGCCGATTGCTTTTTACCCAGGATTGAAATCCGACCGAATTAGCGTCAGTCGGCGATTCTACCTCTGAGCTACGGGCGCTCGGTAGAAGAAGGCATACTCTTTAACGTGTATATTATCATTATACACACGCCCAATAGCTGAGAGTGTTCTAATTCATTGCTGAATGAACGATGCATATATGCTAGAGTAGCTACTGTTTTATATGTATGTATGTATGTATGTATGTATGTATCGTAAGGGTCTGAGCCTATGGAACTAAGGAATGCCACACCTCCGAACATCTGCCATAGCAATAGCAATAGGATAAAAAGAATCTAGAAATGATAACCGACCGATAGGGTTGCACGTTGAAAACTAATTAATCGCACAAAAAGCCCACTAAAACACATTTCCACATATTCGAGGCAGACGGAAAGAGCTGGGCAGCCTAGATATGGTAGCAATATCCCATTTTTGGTCTGATCTTGTAAAGATAGAGAATAGAAGATATACAAGGACCCGACCAATTCCTCCAGTATGTTTTGACCCCATCTATGAGGTGATACCACCCTGGGTCAGCGGGGACTTGGGAACAGCAGCAGTTAAGAGCTTATATCACGTTCTTGAAACTCGATCAGAGGCCTTGCTGCCG
Organism: Ascarosepion bandense; assembly: GCA_037127315.1. Lineage (NCBI taxonomy): Eukaryota > Metazoa > Mollusca > Cephalopoda > Sepiida > Sepiidae > Ascarosepion > Ascarosepion bandense. The sequence goes on along the minus strand of JBBBDQ010002250.1, from coordinate 725,250 downwards.
GATGTAGTTTTTCGTCATACCCAGGATAAGGTTCTATAGAAAATCCCTGAGAATATCAGGGACGGAACACGTGAGGTACAGAATAGGGACTTCGGTGGGGTGCGTAAGCATTGTTTTGAGTGACAAAATATAGAAGTTTCTAGAGATCCATTATCAACAACGTTCTTAAGGGTCACAGTACATAAATTAAAAAAGATTAAAAGTAGGTGCCCAAATACAGTGACCTTGTACCAGTCTGAAAGAGGAGGAATAATATTTCATCCCTTGAATAAGACACATTACTTTCTTTGATAATATTTACTTTTATTTACTTACTCTATGGATGTTATGGCTGTTACTGCTTGGTTGGTTCTTTCACCTAAGCATCCAATATTGGTTAAATAGCTTTCGTCGCTGAAATAAATAGGCAAAGAGAAAAGGAAAGATACAGAGACTCTAGGTGGACAGTTTTGACACTGATTTTATTTTTGGTTCCAACGACCTCTTGTTGGAGAAATTCCTTCCCAAACAGTCGGCACGTCTTTACCAGTCAAAGCCCAACAGAAAAAAAGATAGAGTTTATTTTTGGCGCCAGGAAGATACTCTTTTTGCACATGCGTAAATTGTTTTTCCTGTCAGAGGACTCCTGGGAGATTTTTATGTTTATTTTATTTTGTATTTTATTTTATTTTGTTTTTTTATTTTATTTCGTAGTTTTTATTTTATTTTGTATTTTTATTTTATTTAGTGTTTTTCATTTTATTTCGTATTTTTATTCAATCCCTACAACACCTTTTTCTCTTTTTTTCCCATTCTTTCGTTCATTCACTCATTCGCTATTTCTTTCGTTAATGATCTATTCTTTTGCTTCCATATAATTTTCAACTCTGTCTTTATTTTTCCTTTTTTCTTTCTTTATTTACATTTGCTTTAATTAACTTTCTTTTTGTTCTTTTTTATTCATACACTCATTCGTTCATTTATCATCCTTTTTCTCATTCAATCTATCATTCTTTTATTCTATCAATTTTCTCCTTTAAATTCCGTATTTATGTCACAGTGAATCATTTTTTCTTGTTTCAGTCTGTTGCGATGTTATCAATTTATTTAGACATTCGTTTTTCTTCATTCATTTTTTCATTTTCCAAATCTCTTCTTTCATTTCTTTTTGTCGATGACTACTTTTATAATTTTTATAGGATCTATCTATCTATCTATCTATCTATCTATCTATCTATCTATCTATCTATCTATCTATCTAGCTATCTAGCTATCTATCTATGTAAGTCTCTCCATTATCTATCTATCTATCTATCTATCTATCTATCTATCTATCTATCTATCTATCTATCTATCTAAGTCTCTCCATTATCTATCTATCTATCTATCTATCTATCTATCTATCTATCTATCTATCTATCTATCTAAGTCTCTCCATTATCTATCTATCTATCTATCTATCTATCTATCTATCTATCTATCTATCTATCTATCTATCTATGTAAGTCTCTCCATTATCTATCTATCTATCTATCTATCTATCTATCTATCTATCTATCTATCTAGAATTAAAGATTGATCGAAAGAAGGAAGTGAAAATGGAATAAGAAAAGATGGAAATAAAAGAAAGAAATAATTAAATTAAATCATTAGAGAAAGAAAGAAAAAGGGACAGAAAGAAAGGCTATAAAATAACCATTGTCATGGCTGGTTTTAAGGAACCACGTTTACTATTCGCATCTGTTTCAATCAGCGGGAGATCTCACGTGATGAATAAAAATCCTTAAAAGGGACTGTTTTAGACATGAACAAAATTTCTTTTTCAACACAAACCGGATTTATATGAGAGAGAGAGAGAGCGGGGGGGAAGCCATGCCCAACTTTCCTGCTTTCGTTCTTTTCACAGATGAAGCACAGTTTACACGGGATAGAATAATCAACTTCCACAATCAGCATGTATGGGTCAAGGAAACACCGCATGCAATTGTTTCATCACTTCACCAACAGCGGTTCACAGTTAACATCTTGGATGGTGTTGTTGGTGATAGGCTTACAGGTGATGTGTATAAGCGCTTCATGGAAAACAACATGCCTGATTTCCTGGCTAATGTTCCACTGACAACTGCACTTCATGCATGATGGTGCTCCCGCACACTTCCGTCACACAGTCAACAGGTACCTAGATCGAAGGTCTACTGGTCGGTGGACAGGAAGAAGTGGACCAATTGCATGACCCTCCCACGCTCACCGGACCTAAACTCTTTTCGATTGCTACCCGTGGGGTCATTTGAAAAGACTAGCGTATTTCTCTTCAGTTGATGTAGACACTCTGCAACCGAATTGTAGTAGGGTGCGAGACAATACGAAAGACGACAAGAATTTGGGGTCATATTCGCGAATCTATGAGACGTCGATGTGACGTTTGCATTAGGGTAGAGCATGTAACACCAAGATTGTAGAAAAGTGGTATTAACAATGGTTATTCATAATTTGCTCATTTGTCGATGGCCGATCATCATTTAGGACATCACACCGTATGTGTTGTTACCATTTTTCACACACACAAAAAGATAAAAACAAAACAACAACAAAAGGAAATTAAAAAAGAGAACAAAAAACAAATCCATCAATGGATTTAAGACATTAGGACTTTTATTCTCTCAGTCAAACTGGAAAATGGACGTGGCATTCTGCAGTCTAATTCTCCAACACAAAAACACGCATTGCCCTTGAGAACCAGGTAGGGCTCTCTCTCTGTCTGTCTCTCTCTCTCTCTGGGCTAGTCTGCTGCGTCAAAGCTAGTTTACTGCGTCAAAGCTAGTGCCGCTTCAAAGCTAGTCTGCCACATCAAAGCTAGTCCCGCACTCACTTAAAATGAAGATATATTTATATTAAAGACGCCCGTAAAAAATTGAAGTAGATAGATCTATCTATCGCCCGGTTCACACTCCACCCACGTCTATTGAACAGGTTAAAAGGCTCATCCCTTGTTCCCTGTATAGGAAGTGGTTTCCGGCTTTCTCTTTACCAATCTTCTCACTTTTTTTTTTCAATTGGAGTAGATAGATCTATCTATCGCCCGGTTCACACTCCACCCACGTCTATTGAACAGGTTAAAAGGCTCATCCCTTGTTCCCTGTATAGGAAGTGGTTTCCGGCTTTCTCTTTACCAATCTTCTCACTTTTTTTTTTCAATTGGAGTAGATAGATCTAACTATCGCCCGGTTCACACTCCACCCAAGTCTATTGAAAAGGTTAAGAGGCTCATCCCTTGTTCACTACTTAGGATCTGGTTTCCGGCATTATCTTTTCTAATCTTTTCACTATTACGTAGTCCCCTGCACATCAGTGGCGTTACCGCCTTGCTCGGGGTGATACGATTAAAAAAAAAAAAAACTCATCCGTGTCAACCCCCGTTCTAACAATAGTCATAAAACTTTTGAATCTGACACATGTAACTAAAACTTGGTGGGCTTTGGTACTAGAATCAGATTTATTTGTTGTCAAAATAAAACTACAGTCTTGTTGACCTTCATGTCTTCTTATCATACACATATGTATACACACGCGCATATGTACATACATCTATGTGAAACCACACACACACACACAAACACACACACACACTAGCTTAATGTAACTATCGATGTTTTAACAATTTAACAAATGTTTTTTTAACTTGCAATTGCACAATGCTACAGCATATGCATTTCGGACACATGCTGTAGGGCATTCGATTCTACTGCATGCGTCGGATGTGGAAAATAAAGCCATTCTTGCATTCTGGTCTGTTTGAAAAGATTATAAATAAACTGTTTTCAGTTCTATTTCTACGGGTCATAAAACAAATTTGATTCAGTTCTATTCTACGGGTCATAAAACACAAACAATTTGAAGTCTGAAAACAATTTTGAAGTATAAAGACGAAAGAAGATTTTGCAAATCTGTGAATAATATTTTTAGAGCCAACGAAGGCGACAGGAGAAACTTAACGTGCGAGTATGAAAAAAAGAAAAAAAAACAAAAAAAAAACATAGCAAAAACAACAGGCACGCACACACACGAATGACCCTTCTGACCTGCTCACCATTTGACTTATCTATATATGCACGATATTTTGGCCATCAGAATAACAAACGGATCTCGATATGCGAAGTCACAAGTGAATTCGCTTGAAGAGAGTCAACTTTAGACTCGAAACACGTAAAAAATCATACAAAAAGCAAGTAATATTAATAATAATAGCAAGAATAAATCTACACTTAAAATAAAAGTTATCAGTCTCTTCAAATCAAACTATCTATCTATCTATCTATCTATCTATCTATCTATCTATCTAATTTAATCTATTTATCTAAGTATGTTTTTATCTATCTATCTATCTATCTATCTATCTATCTATCTATCTATCTATCTATGCTTGTTCATATCTATCTATCTATCTATCTATCTATCTATCTATCTATCTAAATTAATCTATTTATCTAAGTATGTTTTTATCTATCTATCTATCTATCTATCTATCTATCTATCTATCTATCTATGCTTGTTCATATCTATCTATCTATCTATCTATCTATCTATCTATCTATCTATCTCCGTCTGTTCATATCTATCTATCTATCCCATTATGTTGGTATTAAATTAAATAAAGAAAAATGTAATAAAGAATAAAAGACTCGTAAAAAGAGAGAAAGAAATGTTGATACGGATTCAGGAAAAAAGAAGAGGTAGAATTAAAGATTGATCGAAAGAAGAAAGAAAAGTCGAAAAGTACGAAGTAAAAAAAAGAAGTAATTAAATTAAATCATTAGAGAAAGAAAGAAAAAGAGAAAGAAAGAAAGGCTATAAAATAACCATTGTTATGGCTGGTTTTAAGGAACCACGTTTACTATTCGCATCTGTTTCAATCAGCGGGAGATCTCACGTGACGAATAAAAATCTATCTATCTCAGTCTGTTCATATCTATCTATCTATCTATCTATCTATCTATCTATCTATCTATCTATCTATGACAGTTTGTTATCTATCTATCTATCTATCTATCTATCTATCTATCTATCTATCTATCTATCTATCTATGACAGTTTGTTATCTATCTATCTATCTATCTATCTATCTATGACAGTTTGTTATCTATCTATCTATCTATCTATCTATCTATCTATCTATCTATCACAGTTTGTTATCTATCTATCTATCTATCTATCTATCTATCTATCTATCTATCTATCTATCTAGAATTAAAGATTGAACGAAAGAAAGAAGTGAAAATGTAATAAAAAAACAGAAGCAAGTAAAAGAAAGAAATAGTTAAATTAAATCATTAGAGAAAGAAAGAAAAGGCAACAATCACTAGTTCTGTTTATATATATATATATATATATATATATATATATATATATATATTTTTTTTTTTTTTTTTTCCCTGACGATCCGTAGTGTGAAACCGCGGTAGGTTTTGGCTCACTTTAGATGTTTCGTGTGTTTTTGCTCTACTATTGTATTTTAGTATTTTCGTATTGTGCACTTTTTCTTGTGTTTGTTTCCGTTTGTTTTTTTTTTCTTTACTGCGGAATATTGACTGTTTGTTCTTGTTCCGCTGGTTTCTTTTTTTTCTCCCCATTTATCCGACGACTTAGTACGCCGGATTGTAACGGATTTAGGTTCTGTTTGTTAATGGTTTTTTCGAAAGTTTATATTGGCATAAATTTACGGAGTGCATTCTTACAGAGTCTAAGTAGTTATTATTATCATTATATATATATATATATATATATATTTTAATTCAGATACTTCAATCCAAAGGAAAAAAGCAGGAAGGTAAATTCCAAAAAACCCGATCCTAATTAATATTAAAAATTTATTTTAATATTAAAAAATGATACAGGAAGAGAGCTCCATGTAATAAAATATTACAGAGCAAATATCACCCTTAACTTAAAGAATGGTTCCTACCAACCCTTCCTCAAAGAAAATAGTTCCCCCACCTATATAAATAGTTTATCCAACCACCCTAAGAATATTATAAGACAAATACCCAAGATAGTAAATAATAGGGTTAACCAATTATCTTCCAATATAAAAATTTTCAACGCAAGCAAAGAAATTTACGATAAGGCCCTTCAGAAATGCGGTTTTGTTAATAAGTTAAAGTATGATAAGCCTGCTATAAACCCTGAATCTTCAAAAACTAAAAACACCCGAAAATGTAGAAAAAGGAAGATAATTTGGTTTAACCCTCCTTATTGTAAGCTAACTAATATAAATATTGGTAGGTATTTTCTCAAATTAATTGATAAACATTTTAATAATAATAACAATCCCTTAAATAAAATTTTTAATAGATTCACCCTAAAAATTAGTTATTCTTGCACCTCTAATATAGATAATATAATTAATTCCCACAATAAACAAGTTTTAACGAACCTAAATAATACGGAAGCTAAATCCGGAATTGTCGACAAATGCAATTGTTATTCTGTGGATGCCTGCCCGGTGCAAGGCAAATGTAAATCCACTCATGTAATTTATGAAGCCCGCATTTCTCCATCTAATAACAAGGACAGTTACCGGAGCTATATTGGCATGTCCGCGGGCTCTTTCAAACAGAGGCTTTATAATCACAGGTACTCGTTTTCGAACCCTAAACAGAGATTCCAGACGGCACTGTCACGTAGGTTCTGGGAAATGAAGGAGGAGGGGCAGGACCCCATAATCAGCTGGAAATTAATAGGCTCAGCTTGTACTCCTAAAAGTTTTCGTGATAGGTGTCGTCTGTGTTTATTGGAGAAGATTCTGATTTTGAAGTATCCTCATCAGGACTTACTTTTGAACTTTAGAAGGGAATTTATAAACAAGTGCCGCCATAGGGCGGATTTTAAAATTTAACTTCTAATTTTTAATTTTTAAATTCTATATTTTTCTATAATTTTTTATTATTTTAAAAAAAATTTTTTAATTTTAATTTTAATTTTTTTTTTTTTTTTTTTTTTTTTTTTCTGTGTATGTTTGTGTGTGGATGTGCATATTTGTATATATGTATTTATGTATGTGGGCTATATGTTATTTTGGAAAAAAATTTTTTTAGCTATGTAAATGCTCCTTTTCATAATATTCATTAATATGTATGTGTGAGTGCATAAAGAATATATATATATATATATATATATATATATATATATGTGTGTGTGTGTGCGTGTGTGTGTATATGTGTGCATGTATGTGTACACATGTATATTATGTCTATGTGTGTGCGTGTGTGTGTATATGTGTGCATGTATGTGTACACATGTATATTATGTCTATATGAATTTTTTGTATATAGGTGTGTACACACACATATATATATATGTGTGTATGCGCATGTATATGTATATTAGTGTGTAATAAATTGAATGTATGTGTGTATGTGTATGTATATATGTATTCTTATTCGTTAAATGGTGTGTGTGTGTGTATATATATATATATATATATATATATGTGTGTGTACTTCTATTGATATGTATATATAATAATTGTAATTTTTTTTTTTTTTTTTTTTTTTTTTTTTTTTACCTAGTATTGTCTTTATTTAGTTTAATTTCAAATGACCTAATTTTTTTAAAAAATAATTTTATTTCAAATCCTATATCTTTTTATTCCCTTTTATCAATAATTTATGCCTTTTTAAGTAAAGGCTTTTTTTAATACTTCAACGTTTTGGGGAAATTAGATTTTTGAATTTGTCCAGCGTCTGTAATATTTAAAAAAAATTTTTTTCTTTAGTTTCTTTCTTTTTCCCTCCCTTCCTTCTTTTATCTCTCTTACCAACTTTTTTCCGTGTTGCTTTAAATGATTCAACACGGGGTCTGTTAATTTTTAGTTACATTCTCCCCTTTTTTTTGCAAACCCAGACGATGTCAATTTTTTTTTCTTTTCTTATTTATTTGATTTTATTCTATCCTTTTCTTTTTCTTTTTCCTTTTCTTTTTCTTTTTCTTTTTCTTTCCCTTTATTTTTATTTTTATTTTATTTTATTTTATTTTATTATTATTTATTTTTTAATTTCTTTGCAATCTATTTAAAAAGGAAAAGTAGACTAATTTTTCTCCAGTTTCTGAAAGGTTTTTTTCTGTTGCTGAGGTGATGTGTCGCTCCCCGTGGGGATCGTCATATCGAAATGGCCATTCAACATCTTTGAATTAATCCTTTTTTAATATATATATATATATATATATATATATATATATATATATATATATATATATATCTATATCTATATATATATATATATGTGTGTGTGTGTGTGTGTGTGTGTGTGAATCTCTTTAACAGAAAAAAACAAACACTTGTTAACTATTATTTTCATGTATATTACCTATGCTAGTGTCCGTTCCCTGATGACGTTGCCCGCGAAAACTTTCAATCGTTCATTCTAACCACGGAGTAATTATGGCAGAAAGAATTCGTGAAATCTCTCAACATCTTCAGTTTTACTTTGAGACATTTGATTACCGTTTTTCAAGCTCTGGACATTGTGTTATCTTGAATCGTCGGTAATCTAGTCTCAGCGCTGCGATGAGTTTCACTTACAGTTCACTTCCTGAGGCCTGAATCAACGCATTTACATTGAGCTCAAACTCGTGGGATATCTGCGATCTAACATTGAACCTCCCTCGTTAATATGACGGCCATAATTTCTTGCATTAACCTTTGTTCTATAGAGATGATCTAAACTTATTTATAAATGGAACTTTGTCTGTGCGTGTGTATGTGTGTGTCCGTTACCTATAGACTCCGAAACGGCTGAACCGATTTTCTTGAAAATTTACACAATTGTACTATAAGCGTATACGGGTTTTCTTAGCTAGATTTTGTGTCGAGGTCCCCCACCATAAATATCGATAATCGAAAAAATTGGGTTATAGAAGGAGTGGTCCGATTTTAATCAAATTTGACACACTCATAGACAAAGACATAAGAAACGATATTCAGAAGTTTCAAGGCTGCAGTTCTTACAATAGTTAAGAAAATCGATAATATATAAATATATCAAAGGCAAGATGTTTGTGTGTGCGTGTCTGTTTATCAGCCCTTTTATTTAATTTTTGCTTAGGGTTTGGCTCTAATTAGGTTTAATTGTTGTTCTTAGTCTCAACTATAATACCATTTACTCAGAGGACTTATTTAGCCTTCAAAATTCAGTTTACGACGAAAAAAACTTATTTGATATCGATACCAGGAAATCAAAATTTGACTTACATCCATTCATTTTTCTTTCAGTCTACGGTTTCGCTTTAACTGGAAACAACTATTGCTTTTTAGTCTTTCGTGCCAACGTCCAAAGGGTCTGAGCTCCAGGACCATGGTTTTAAAGCTTTCATTACACCCGAGCAACGCCGGGTTATTCTGCTAGTATATATATATATATATATATATATATTAGGTGCGATTGGTAAATTGTCACATTTATTTTATTAATTCAAATATTCTTTAAGCCGAGTCTGAGCTCCAGGACCATGGATTAGTTTTAAAGCTTTCATTACACCCGAGCAATACCGAGCAATACTCCTCGTATATATATATATATATATATATATATATATATATATATATATATATATTAGGTGCGATTGGTAAATTGACGCAATTATTTTATTATTTCAAATATTCTTTAGGCTGACTCTGAGCTCCAGGATCATGGATTAGTTTTAAAGCTATACTGCTAGTTGTTAATAAATCCGCACGTGTATTGCATCACAAGTTCGTGATTTCGCTTTATTTACCGGCAGAATTGAGACATGATCGGACACTCAGATCGAGGAATCAAAAAGCCTTAGTTCGAATTTCAGTCAAGAAATTTCAGTTCATTTTTGAGCTAATATCTCTCTTCTTCCCCAGCTGTGGGTAAATAACATGACAAATTATAGACTTGGTTATCTAGGAGAAGGAAACTTTATTCCAGCCTGAAAATGGAGATGCTACGTCAGACTGCCTGGCTCAAGACACAGAGACACTGATGTGCCATCACCATCCCAAAGGAATGCTTTGGCTGCTGTACTCATAAACGCCTTACAATCTGTTGGGGCGCTCTCCACTTTTCTACGGAAATGGAATATTCGAATCACTATATAAAATAGTAGCGATTATACCTCGGAGAAGGAAGTCGAGTAAGAAATTCGAGTGAGCGAGTCTGTCGGGTATTTCCGGTATTGCACCAGAAGTGTTCTACTAGTCAATCTATCACGTCTCTACGACGATACTGTATACTAATGACCTTGTTCTGTATTCTACTAATCCTCACCTCTTGTAAATACTTCTCTTTCCTGTCAATACACCTACTTTTATACTATTACGTTGTTTTGTATTATTTCACATAATTCTGTTACCCGACGTAACGCAATCTTAAGGGGTATATGTGTTGCATCTATGACTTTAAAACGTTGTTATGGCTGCATTTAAGGAACTGCAAGGACTGTAACAGCTATATTGCCCTTATGAGCTTAAGGAAATGCTTTGCCTGTTGTAGATGTGCTACCTCTAAAATTCCAAGGGATTGCTATGTAGTAGATATGTCAGCACAACGCTAAGGAACTGCTATGACCGTAGTAGATATGTTGCCCCTACAACCCTAAGTGACCCTTATAGTTGCAGAAGATGTGGCGCCTTTACAATCCTCAGAACCTGCTTCGACAGTTGTAGATGCGCAGCCACTAAAGCACTAAGCAACTCCACCCACGTCTATTGAACAGGTGAAGAGGCTCATCCGTTGTTCCCTGTTTAGGATGTGGTTTCCGGCTTTCTCTTTTCCAATCTTTTCACTATTTTCCTTTTTTTTTTCAATTGGAGTAGATAGACTAAACTATGTCCCGGTTCACACTCCACCCACGTCTATTGAACAGTTGAAGAGGCTTATACCTTGTTCCCTATTTAGGATGTGGTTTCCGGCTTACTCTTTTCCAATCCATTCATTTTTTCTTTTTTTCAATTGGTGTAGATAGACTAAACTATCGCCCGGTTCACACTCTACCCTCGTCTATTGAACAGGTGAAGAGGCTCATCCCTTGTTCCTTGTTTAGGATGTGGTTTCCGACTTTCTCTTTTCCAATCTTTTCACTTTTTTCTTTTTTTTTCAATTGGAGTAGATAGACTAAACTATCGCCCGGTTCACACTCCACCCACGTCTATCGAACAGGTGAAGAGGCTCATCCCTTGTTCCCTGTTTAGGATGTGGTTTCCGGCTTTCTCTTTTCCAATCCATTCATTTTTTCTTTTTTTTTTTCAATTGGCGTAGATAGACTAAACTATCGCCCGGTTTACACTCCATCCACGTCTATTGAACAGGTGAAGAGGCTCATCCCTTGTTCCCTGTTTAGGATGTGGTTTCCGGCTTTCTCTTTTCCAATCCATTCATTTTTTCTTTTTTTTTTCAATTGGCGTAGATAGACTAAACTATCGCCCGGTTTACACTCCATCCACGTCTATTGAACAGGTGAAGAGGCTCATCCCTTGTTCCCTGTTTAGGATGTGGTTTCCGGCTTTCTCTTTTCCAATCTTTTCACTTTTACGTAGCCCCCTGCACATCAGTGGCGTTATGATTAAAAAATTGCTCTAACTGCAGATGTCTTGCGTCTATGACCTTAAGGATTTGCTTTGACTGCAGTAGATGTGTTGATCCTACAACCCAAAGGCAAGTACTATTTCTGTAGTAGATAAGGTGACACACAAAACCTAAACGACTGCTATGGTTGTTGTAGATGTGCTGCCTCTATGATCATAAGACCGAAGTCGATGTATAATCTCAAGGGACTGATATAACTGTTGTAGATGTAGTGCCCTACGACCCTAAGAGACTGCTGTGGCTTCAGTAAATGTAATCACTCCGCAACCCTAAAGTATTGCTATGACTACTGTAGATGTGGGGTTCTTACTATCCTAAGAAGATTACTGTAGATGTGATGTCCCTAAGACCCTAAATAACTGCTAGAACTGCAGTAAAGCTGGTGTTCTTAGAACCATAAAAAACTGCAAAAATATTTAGATTCTATGGAAAATAAATGTATGGAAAATATCAAGGCCATTAAATGAGGGGTCAGTTTGTATATTGATTCTAATAATGAATTGATCCCCCATTTTATAGCCACAATATAATTTCTTGTTTTTTTATTAAATTTTGATCAGGTATGACACTTCTTTTTCTCGAACAGGCTATGGGTTAATTAGTAAGACTTGTATCACTAAACAATTATTATCCAAAAAACACAATCTTACAATCTAAAATCATTTTCTTGCTTCAAATAACTTGAAATGGTTTGATAAGCCATAAAAACGAATGAATTAAATCAATTAATTACATAAGTTTGCTGAATATTATCATCAGTAAGAAAACGGGGTGTCGATAAAGTTCGTGTGCACTTTAAAAAATGATAACTTTATTTGTATTTGCGATAGAAATAATTTGTATAAATAATTCGAAAGAAGTAAATCTATATTTTGTAAGATGTTATTGAAATTTTATTTAAGTTTCCACATGTCCTCCATCATTAGCAATACAAAGGTTAATATGATTTTACTGTACATATTTGTATACTTATCTAAAAATTGTTGCAAGTTTTGTGCTAAAAAGCTTTTCAATAAATATACTTAAAACGAGGTACATTAAACTTTATAACATTTTTACAGATTAATTCTATCACAAATACAAATAAAATTATAGATTTTCTAATGTGCACACGGATTTTATGGACACCCTGTATATCATTACCGCAAGATAAGTTTTTTTTTTTTTTAATCATTTCACCCCGAGCAAAGCAGAAATGCCACTGATGTGCGGGGGGCTACATAACTGTAAAAAGATTAATTAGAAAAGAGTGAGGAGTACAAACTAGTTAGGAACAATAGAAAGCAGATGCGATGACAGATACATAGGTGGAGAGAAAGGGAAGGTTATACAGGGGAGGGGAGAGAGCTAGAGTCCAGTGTTTAGTAGATGAGTATTGACATTGCATTTAAATTTCTGGAGGTTGTAGCCGTCAGGAAAGCAAGAATATGGGAGCGAGTTCCACAGGCGGGAAGTGCGAGAGAAGAAGCTGCAGGAGTAGAATTGTCGTCTGCATTTGGCTAACCTGACTGTGAATGGGTGGGACCCAGTTGCCAGTCTGGTTGCACGAGTAAACACCTGTTGAGGAGGCACCAGTGACTTAAGTTCGTCCGAGCAGAAGCCATGAAAGTATTTATAGAACAGACAAAGGGAGGCCACGTTTCAAGCCGCCAGATCAGTACTTATCACATTACAGAGTCTCCTTTGGAGCCTGTTGAGAACACTGAGGAGAAAGGCAAGGGCGCCTGACCATAAACGGCAGCACTACTCCATGCACGGACGGATGGTTGACTTGTATATATGCAGGATGGACTCAGGCGGAAAAAACATCCTGGATCGACATAGTGGCCCAACCTTCTTAGCAGTAGATTTTGCTATGGATTCAATATAGTGGTTCCATTTGAGGTCTGCGGACAGGGTAAGGCCGAGGAGGCGTAGTGTATTGCTCTCAGGGAGAATCGCTGTGGTTCATGCTTATGGGAGGCAGGAGAGGTTGACTGTAATGGTTGACAGACAACAGTTTGGTCTTAGACGAATTGAAGTTGACAAGCCACTTCTTGCCCCAGTTCACCACTGAGTGTAGATCCCGTTCAAGGTGAGCAGCGAGATTATGTCTGTCCACCACGACAGGTTTCTTACTGGTGCAGGAGTATATTGCAGTGTCATCTGCGTAGATGCCTACTTGGGACTTGATCTCATCTGGGAGGTCGTTGATGAAAATAAGGAAGAGCGTCGGGCCCAGGATATAGCCCTGTGGGACACCAGCATTCGTGCTGTAGGATGAAGAGGCACGCCCATTCAAAACAACCTTCATTTTGCGGTTATTTAAAAAGATTGGATTAGGTCAAGCAGGCAACCGGTAATACCGTAACCCCGTAGCTTGCACAGGAGGCCAGAGTGCCAAACCCTGTCGAAAGGCTTGGAGATGTTCAGAGCACCCGCGTGAACCGCTTCAGACTCATCAAGTGCCTGTAGCATGTACTTCGTTACGGTTGTTAGTTGGCCGTGGACCTAGCAAAGCGGAAGCCATATTGCCTGTCAGAGAAGAGTTTGTGGGCAGTAAGATGATGAACTATTTCAGCATTGATTATGGCCTCGAATACTTTCCCGAATATCGGTAGAAGACTGATAGGGCGATAGTTAGATGGGTCCGAGGGTTCACCACAATTCGTAAATACAGGAACGACTGAAGAGAACTTCCAGCATGCAGGAAAGCAGGAAGCAGAAAGGCAGTAGTTAAACAGTTTAGAGAGGACAGGGGAAAGTTCAGGAGCACACCTCTTAAGAACTATCACCGGGATTCCATCGTCTCCACTCGCCTTATGGAGGTCGAGTTTTGAAATTACTCGGGATACTACTGTCGGGGTAATATATACGTCGTGAAGTTTGGCCTCAGTTCTAATAGGGAAGTCGGGTGGGTGTACTCCGGACGAGTCAAATGTGGAGTTGGATAAGAATCTGCGGGCAAAGCACTCAGCTTTGTCCGCAGATGACGTGAGAACCTCAAATTCATGGATTAATGGAGGTATTGAGGATTTCCTATTGTTGAGCACTCGTTTGCAAATCCTCCAATAGTCCTTGGAGCCGAACTTGCGGTCAGCTATGCGCTGTCGCATTCTCTCAGCAAACAACCGTTTGGCGTCATTTAGGGTTCTCTTTCACTCATTGCGAGCAGATATGAACAGGCGCCTATTGTGATCAGATGACTGTCTCCGGAATAGACGGAAGTAATGGTTCCTGTGGGCAATGGCGGCTGAGCAGGCCGGAGAGAACCACGGAGAGGAATGAGGTTTTAAGCAATACTTCCTGGTGGGTATGAAGGCATCAATGCCAGCTTTCACCCATGACGAGACCTCAGAGGCACAGTCATCAACTGATAGGTCGAACACTTTTCCCCAAGGGACGTCGCAAAGGAAATCGTGAAAGGCATCCCAGTCAGCTTTTTGGTAGAGGTAAGAGGTCCTATAGGTAGGGGGCTCCTGGGGGGAGTGAGATTGGAAAGAAATACTGAGAGAGACTACAGCGTGGTCGGAGTTGCCGAGAGGGCAAAGCTGCGAGACTTGACAGGCGTCAGGCGCAGAGGTGAAACATATATCTAGTAGTGAGGAATGACCCGAGGGAGTCCTTGGGAAGAGAGTGGGGAAGTCCACCACTTGCGTAAGGGATTGGGAAATAGCAAAGTTCATGGTGTTAATGCCCGCTGGATCAGTAACGGCGTTTTCAAGCCACTCAGAGTGATGGGCATTGAGGTCTCCAAATACAAATATGTGGGCGAATGGGTGATAGGAAATAGCCTTATCTATGTCGTCAGCAATGCTATCTAGTAGGGAGCAGTCAGGAGAGGAGGGAGAACGGTAAAGAAAGAATAGGTAACTAACCGAACTGAGGAGAGATATTTAAGTAGGGGGCTCCTGGGGGGAGTGAGATTGGAAAGAAAATTGAGTAATGGCCATGTTTTTTATTGGTACTGGTTTCTCTATTTATATAACCCTGTGCCAGACTTATTTGCACTTATCATATATCGGTATGCACATTCCTAATGATCATAGATTTTATGTGAGTCTATAACTGGGAGCATTTACCGAAGTTGTCACCTCCGAATTAATGTTACAAAAGAGAGCTTTGCCAAAATCCCAGCGGTGGCAGGAAATAGATAATTCTATAACGACTCACACAAAGCCATTTGAAATGTAGATTTGAGTTTGATATAGAAATTATAATAATGCCAAGAGAACATCACAGTGAGGATTAACAAGTCGACGGCTACAGGACATGATTTTTCAGTCCTCCGTCGAGTGTCGGTCGTCTTTTTAATTCAGTTTACTTAGCAATGGCATCGGCTTTACTTGAAACATTGGAAAAATGCAACTGGCAGTCCGATTCTGTTAACTATAACATGAATGCTTAATTGTTTAAATCGTTGCATTTTCAATGACGGCAGGATGTGTTTGTAAGGTTCATAGTCGTATCCAAAACAAAAGAGAGAATAGCGAGACAAAGTGCAATAGTTATAAGCAAAACATTACCCAGGGGTGATTTCTTCATTTAGCTAACTCAGTTTCGAATAAAAGAAAGACACATCTATATGTATGAAAAATATAGTTTTGTCTTTCCATGTTGACAGAATGTCTTTGTAGAGTGCATAGTATTATCTGAAACAAAAGTTAGTATAGAGAGGCAAAGAACAACATTTAAAATAGATACCTCCACTCCGAGTTCAAATTTCAGTCAAATCCGTTGCCATCACTTACGCACAAATACCTTTGGAAAATGTACTCTAACCTCCACTATGGGTCAAATAACAGGACACATAGTTCTATAGCCTTGGTTGGCAACCAGTGTACCGTAAAAAGTAATGTCAACCTACTGCAGGAAAAACTTCTGCCCAGTTAGTCATGTCTCTTTCAAGACATGATCGCCCAAAGCGTGTATTATATATGGCACTTGTAGTGGACAAAATAAGTCAGTTAAGTGCCATACGTGATACACGCTTTGGGCGATCATGTCGCTTTCGAGACATGACTGACTGGGCAGAAGATTTTCTATCCTGCTTTTTAAACTATAGCTGAAGGGACAAGTGACGGATTTTATTAATAAGTAGTATTTAGTTGGGGGTCAGTTTATTACTTCGTAACAATAGAAAATTGATCACCCACTTTATGCCCAGTAGAAGCTTTACTTATGTTTCAATTGTAAGTTTTCAAGAAAATCGCTTCAGCCGTTTTGGAGTCTATATGTAACGGACACGCACACACATACACACACACAGACAATATCCCATTTATAAATAAGTTTAGAGATATATATATAAATATATGTCGTTATTAAATTTTTAGGAGTGGACGTTGTGACTTTTTAAGTAAAAAATTTAACCCATAGCCCAACCAATGTAGCTCTGCTGTTGAGAAATTAATTATTAGTAGTTTAAATAACACGTTTCTTTTTACTGTTATTTAGTGAAAAGTGCATGGATGTGCATTGGGTGCAGTGGCTATCGACTCGGAACGACAAATCGGGGTACCAAATTCGAATTCCAGCTAAATTCCTTGCATTCACTTACGCACAAATGCTCTTGTGAAAGGTATTAATGCGTCTCTTTCCTCCAGTTATGGGTTAAATAATAGGTCAGATTGGCTTCTATAGCCTTGGTTTGCAACCAGTCTCTCACAGAAAGTAATGGCAACCTACTGCGGGATAATCTTCTGCCCAGTCAGTCATGTCTCTTTCGAGACATGATCGCCCAAAACCTGTATCACGTATGGCACTTAACTGATTGACTGAAGATAATAGTTGGAAACATAAGTAAAACTTCTACTGGGCATAAACTGGGGGATCCGTTTTCTATTGTTATTAAGTAATAAACTGATACCCCACAAATTACTACTTATTAATACAACCCGTCTCTTCTCCCTTAAGCTATAGTTTAAGGAGCAGGATAGAAAATCTCCTGCCCAGTCAGTCATGTATCTTTCGAGACATGATCGCCCAAACCATGAAGGGCCTTTAACTGAGTGGAAGTTAGTAATTTGCTTTTGTTTCTTCAGCCAATATTTATAATATTCTTCATAATTTTTCTATATTTTAATTTCCAATACAAGATTGTAAAAATAATTTTCTTGTTCGAATGTCCATTTTCTTGGATTATAATAATTTTAATTTTTAATAAAATATCGGAAGGAAGCAGTTGAGATTTATCGGGCACATAATGAGGAAAGAGAACTTGGAAAATTTGGCACTCACAGGACATATTTCAGGCAAATGTATCAGAAGATAACGTAGCGAGCTTAAGTAAATAGATGTCAGATCAGGAGCCTAGGAGAGATAGCAAAAATACACTTAAGAACAACTAAAAACAAGACATCATGGAGAGCCATGGTCATAAACGTCCTGAAATTCTTTTTTTTAATCATTTCACCCCAAGCAAGGTATTCCACTGCCACTATAGCGCAGGTGGTTACATAGGGGAAGGTGCTGAGAGAGCGATTAGATATAGGAAAGGAGGGTGATAGACGAATAAGGAGGTACATAGGAAGAGTGTTTGAGAGAATGAGTGCGAGTTAGTGTGTTAGGAGGTGTCTATTGACCTTACATTTAAACTCCTGGAGATTGTAGCTGTCGGGGAAGCAAGTATGTGGAAGGGAATTCCACAGGCGGGAAATGCGAGAAAAGAAATTGTTGGAGTAGAAATTGAGGTTACGTTTTATCGGTTTCACTGTAAAAGGGTGGGACCTAGTTGCTAATCTAGTATCTCGTGTAAATTCGTACCTAGGGGTCACCAGCGATCTAAGTTCATCGGAGCAGAAGCCGTGAACTTATTTATATAAGAGGCACAGGGAAGCCACGTCACGCCGGTGAGAGAGTGACTGCAGCCGGTCTACCAAGTCGGTATCGATTACATTACAGATTCTCCGTTGTATTTTGTCAAGAACTTCGAAGAGAATAGCAGGGGCACCCGACCAGATGTGGCAGCAGTATTCAGTACACGAGCGGATAGTAGATTTATATATGTGCAGGATGGCCTCAGACGGGAAATGACAATCTATATAGCAAAAGATGATTTTTTGCGATATTCATAAAACCAGATTATTCTTGTTACTTGTTGTTGTTGTTGTTGTTGTTGTTGTTGTTGTTCTTGTTGTTGTTGTTGTTCTTCTTCTTGTTCTTCTTGTTCTTGTTCTTTATGTCATGCCCCTTCTGGACGTAGGCGATCATGGCTTTTCACGTCTCCCAGCCTCTTGTGGCTCTCAGCACGCTTTCTCTTGTTACTTCAGTCTGCCATTCAATATGTTTGCTGCTTTCACCGGTCTCTCTTTTCCTCTATCTGTCCTGTGAGTATCAGATTCTTCAAGCCTTCCTTCCTCATCATATATCGCTTCCTGATACTCAGTATTAATTCCCTTTTCGTTTCCGTTCTTTCTAAAACCTCATCATTGCTCACATGCTCTATCAATGATATCCGAAGCATCCTTCTGTAGAAACACATTTCAGTTGCTTCAAATGTTTTCTTCATCTTTGATGATAATAACCAGCATTCACTGCCATATTGAAGAACAGCCAACACATAGCAATCCAGTACACTTTTCTTTGATTCCAAAACCTCATCATTGCTCACATGCTCAATCCATGATGTCCGCAGCATCCTTCTGTAGAACCACATTTCAGTTGCTTCAAGTCTTTCCTTAATCTTTGATGATATTGTCCAGCATTCACTGCCATATTGAAGAACAGACATCACATAGCAATCCAGTACTCTTTTCTTTGTTTTTAGCAAAATTTTCCTGTTTTTTAATACTTTACTCAACTTCTGGAATGCCTCCTTGTGCTTTTGGATCTCGGGAATAGAAATGTACAGAAACTGCTGTGACCACAAAGTGAGGGGTCAGTTTATATATTGATTGTAATATGGAATTGATCCCCCACTTTATATCCAGTATTCTTCTGTAGAACCACATTTCAGTTGCTTCAAGTTTTTCCTTAATCTTTGATGATATTGTCCAGCATTCACTGCCATATTGAAGAACTGACATCACATAGCAATCCAGTACTCTTTTCTTTGTTTCTAGCGAAATTTTCCGGTTTCTTATTACTTTACTCAGCTTCTGGAATGCGTTCTTGACTATTCTAAATTCGCCTCCGGATTTCAGTGTCGCACTTTCCATATTCCACTAGAACACTTCCCAAGTACTTAAATTTTTGTACCTGCTTGATTTTAGTATCCCCAACCTGTAATTGGCATTTTGGGCTTCTCCGTTTGCTGAGGACCATACATTCGGTTTTCTTGTAGTTTATTTGTAGTCTTTTCTTTTATCCTTTTCTTCATCTCCCCTTTTTTAGGGGGGGTCTTCTAGTTTTCATTCCGTGTCAGCTGTTATCACTGTATCTCCTGCTTGTCTTATGTTGTTCAGATATACTTCTTTTTAATCATATCACCCCGAGCAAGGCGGTAACGCCACTGATGTGCAGGGAACTATGTAAGAGTGAAAGGATTGGAAAAGAGAAAGCCGGAAACCACATCCTAAACAGGGAACAAGAGATGAGCCACTTCACCTGTTCAATAGACGTGGGTGAAGTGTGAACCGGCGATAGTTTAGTCTATCTACTCCAATTGAAAAAAAAAAGAGAGAAAAAGGAGAAAACCGGAAACCGCATCCTAAACAGGGAACAAGGGATGAGCCTCTTCACATGTTCAATAGACGTGGGTAGAGTGTGAACCGGGCGATAGTTTAGTCTATCTACTCCAATTGAAAAAAACAAAACGAGAGAGAAACTGGAGAAAACCGGAAACCACATCCTAAACAGTGAACAAGGGATGAGCCTCTTCACCTCTTCAATAGAGGTAGGTGGAGTGTGAACCGGGCGATAGTTTAGTCTATCTACTCCAATTTAAGAAAAAAATAGAGAGAGAAAATGGTGAAAACCGGAAAACCACATCCTAAACAGGGAGCAAGGGATGAGCCTCTTCACCTGTTCAATAGAGGTGGGTGGAGTGTGAACCGGGCGATAGTTTAGTCTATCTACTCCAACTTAAAAAAAAAATAGAGAGAGAAAATGGTGAAAACCGGAAACCACATCCTAAACAGGGAACAAGGGATGAGCCTCTTCACATGTTCAATAGACGTGGGTAGAGTGTAAACCGGGCGATAGTTTAGTCTATCTACTCCAATTTAAAAAAAATAGAGAGAGAAAATGGTGAAAACCGGAAACCACATACTAAACAGGGAACAAGGGATGAGTCTCTTCACCTGTTCAATAGAGGTGGGTGGAGTGTCAACCGGCCGATAGTTTAGTCTATCTACTCCAATTTAAGAAAGAAAAAAAAGAGAGAAAAAAAGGAGAAAACCGGAAACCACATCCTAAACAGGGAACAAGGGATGAGTCTCTTCACCTGTTCAATAGAGGTGGGTGGAGTGTGAACCGGGCGATAGTTTAGTCTATCTACTCCAATTTAAAAAAAAAAAATATAGAGAGAAAATGGTGAAAACCGGAAACCACATCCTAAACAGGGAACAAGGGATGAGCCTCTTCACATGTTCAATAGAGTTGGGTGGAGTGTGAACAGGGCGATAGTTTAGTCTATCTATTCCAACTTAAAAAAAAATAGAGAGAGAAAATGGTGAAAACCGGAAACCACATCCTAAACAGGGAACAAGGGATGAGTCTCTTCACCTGTTCAATAGAGGTGGGTGGAGTGTAAACCGGGCGATAGTTTAGTCTATCTACTCCAATTTAAAAAAAAAATAGAGAGAGAAACTGGAGAAAATTGGAAACCACATCCTAAACAGGGAACAAGGGATGAGTCTCTTCACCTGTTCAATAGACGTGGCTGGAGTGTGAACCGGGCGATATTTTAGTCTATCTACTCCAATTTAAAAAAAAAATAGAGGGAGAAAATGGTGAAAACCGGAAACCACATCCTAAACAGGGAACAAGGGATGAGCTTCTTCACCTGTTCAACAGACATGGGTGGAGTGTGAACCGGGCGATAGTTTAGTCTATCTACTCCAATTTAAAAAAAAAAATAGAGAGAGAAACTGGAGAAAATCGGAAACCACATCCTAAACAGGGAACAAGGGATGAGTCTCTTCACCTGTTCAATAGACGTGGCTGGAGTGTCAACCGGTCGATAGTTTAGTCTATCTACTCCAATTTAAGAAAAAAAAAAAAAAAAGAGAGAAAAAAAAGGAGAAAACCGGAAACCACATCCTAAACAGGGAACAAGGGATGAGTCTCTTCACCTGTTCAATAGACCTGGGTGGAGTCTGAACCGGGGGATAGTTTAGTCTATTTACTCTAAATGTGATCACTAATGACAAATCCTGGCATAACTTCTAGTGTCCTCAGAAGAATAGTCCCGTTGTACGAGTTGAATAGATCTTGTGAAAAGACATATCCTTGTCTTACGCCCCATTCTATCTGCTGAATTCGTTTCCTATCCGCATGCAGGCGGTTTGCTACCAGTTGAGGTTCTTGATTACTCTGATGTCTTTGCTAAATATGTCGAGGTTGCTGAGTATTTCTATCAATTCATTGTGGCCTACTTTGTCGAACGCCTTGGCATAGTCTACAAAACACAGGTAAACTATTTTTTTATTTGTATCGCCCTTCTTATCACGAAACTATTTTAAATATATTCTTTTTAATGGAAACTTTCAAATATGAATTTTGGCATCACACAGCGACTTTACAAAATCTCTTTTTTTTTGTGTTCACACGTTGACGACAATCGCGTTCACTATATACATTTCAATTTCCGTGGTATTTCTAGATATATTATACTTTAATTTCAAGTTGCTTTACTAAATGTGGGTGATATTCTGTACACATTCCCATATAAAGCAATGTCTCAGGCTTTTTGGTAAATATTTGGAAGATGCATATGACACTCCGCTTCTCTTAAATATTATTTAAAGCCTGTATTATTCTACTAGACCACCTCAAAAAAAACATTCGATTTTTTTAAAAAACAGTCTGTTTTGAGATAACAATATAATCACTTTTACTATTAATTCTTCTTCCCAGTACTTAGACGATCATGACCTTCCACATCTTCCTTTCACTTATAACTCTTAACAACCTTTCTCTTGTTACCCTTCCCAAATCCTTCTCTGCTATCCATTCGCTCAATCCCTTAAATCTAGAATACAAATGTATAGAAACTAGCATGGTCACAAAGTGGGGGATCAGTTTATATATTGCTTATAATATAAAACTGATCCCCCGGTTTGTACCCATATTATAATTTCTTATCTGTTAAATTCTGATCGGGTATGACTCTATGAATCCACCTTTTCTCATTCATGATTAACTACTCAGGGATCACTATTAGCCGTATGTCTTCTTTTTCTTGTTCTTGTTGTTCCACTAAGTGCCGTATTTTTTCTTGATGTAGGCGATCCTGGCCTTCAAAATCTCCCTATCTTTTATAGAGCTTAACAGCCTTGCTCTTGTTACACCTCCCAAACACTTCCCTGCTATCCATTCGCTCAATCCCTTAAATCTAGAATACAAATGTATAGAAACTAGCATGGTCACAAAGTGGGGGATCAGTTTATATATTGCTTATAATATAAAACTGATCCCCCGGTTTGTACCCATATTATAATTTCTTATCTATTAAATTCTGATCGGGTATGAATCTATGAATCCACCTTTTCTCAATAATGATTAACTACTCAGGGATCACTATTAGACTTATGTCTTCTTTTTCTTGTTCTTGTTGTTCCACTAAGTGCCGTGTTTTCTCGAGATGTAGGCGATCCTGGCCTTCAAAACCTCCCTATCTCTTATAGCGCTTAACACCCTTGCTCTTGTTACCCCCAAATCCTGATCCACTATAAGTTTACTCAAACTTATTACATGCTTTCCTTGATCTCTTCTCTCTTTCCATCTACAATGTCTTGTGCGTATCAGATTCTTCATGCCTTCCGTCCTTATTACATGTCTCTGGAACTTCAACTGTTATTTCCTGATGTTATGTGTAAGTTTATTTCTTTCGTCTCATTCCTCTCGAAAATCTCTTCGTCGCCAACTTGTTTGGTCCATGGTATCATCAGCATCCTTCTGTAGACCCGATTTCGGTTACTTCAAGTCTTTCCTGTATCTTTGATGAGATTTTTTAGCATTCACTGCCATATTGGAGGATGAACATCGCGTAGCAGTCCAGTACTCTTTTCTTTGCTTCCAACGAAATTTTCCTGTCACTTAATACTCTACTCAGTATGAGGAATGCATCCTTGGCAAACCCAAAAGCCTTCAGTGTTGCCATTTCCGTCCTCTGTTAAAACAACTTTCAGATATTTAAATTTATTATTAATTACAAAGTTTGATTTGTATTTCAAGATAAGAAAAGAAGGTTTATTGCTCCACTGATCCTTATAGTTCAAACATTGCGTGAACATTTGGAGCAATAGTTTTAAATAGATGTAGTATATTTCAAAATAATAAATTCATTATCATAATCATGTATTATCATGTATTATATTAAGACTAGAGGAACCCGTGGAATTTCCACGGAAGGATAATTATGATTTCCTGGAAAAATTTTACTTTGTCATACTACAAATGATAGTAACGTCTTCAAACATAAAGGGATTGGATAATAAAATAACGATAACACAGAGTGTAATTTTATTAACATATCTATAAAAGTAATTGGGCGGGTATAATGACAATATGCACGCTAAAAGTCTGCCTCCTTTTACCGAGCGCCTATAGCTCAAATGTAGAATCGCCGACTGACGCCAATTCGGTCGGATTTCAATCCTGGGTTAAAAGCAATCGGATTCTAACCGTACTGATGGGCTGTGATACAGCGAAACAGATCTATCTTGTAAACCAGCTTTTGTGACGACATCATCGAACGAGATCGTCACGACCAGCAACAGCGACCGAACCAACCGGTCAGCCGGATGCAGTGTCACAACTGGGATCGTCACGACCGTCCACGAGAACGAGCGTCACAATTAGACGGCCAGCCGCGGGCATAAGGCGTCACACTTTTCTCGCACTTCCCGCCAGTGGAATTACCTTCCATATACTTGCTTCCCCGACAGCTACAATCTCCAGGAGTTTAAATGTAAGGTCAATAGACACCTCTTATCACACTAACTCGCATCCATTCTCTCAAACACTCTCCCCATCTACCCAACCCCCATCCTCCGTATCCTCATCCGTCTATCACCCTCCACCCGACATTTCTATTAACTAACCATTCTTTCTCATCACTTTCCCCTATGTAACCCCCTGTGCAACAGTGGCAGTGGAATGCCTTGCTTGGGGTGAAATGATTAAAAAAAATTTCTACACTATTATAATGTGAATATAAAGTTGGGGATCAATTCTACATTACAATCAATATATAAACTGATCCCTCACTTTATGGCCACATTCATCCACCTCTTACCCACTTCCTGACACCTCCTATAATCTTTCTCAGCACTTTCCCCTATGTAACCCCCTGTGCAACAGTGGCAGTGGAATGCCTTGCTTGGGGTGAAATGATAAAAAAAAATAGCACAATCACAGCTTGGGTTAAGGTGGACAGTATTTTTATTTCCACTTTTTCTTTTGGTACTGCTGTTTTTTTAACTAATTGTAATCCCGACATGCTATTAGTTCGATTTTAGCTGTATTTTGCCTTAAATTGATATTTCTCTATCGTTAACTTTCAAGTTTGTGAGAATTTGAGGGCCTATTTCAACAACGTTGCTTCATATTCACAATCTGGAGGACATTTTTCCCTGGGGGGAAATTTGAAGCTACCAGAGGAGAAATAATTACACTACCTATAAATAAAAAAATATCAAATAGATTATCTCATGTCTGAAAGAAAGAGGCTGACAAGGAACCAATTTATATGTCAGGTGGATGATGTCCTTGAGGACATGCAAAATGAGTTCTTGGAGCTCAAACATGACTCTTCTGGCAAGGATGTTTCGTGCACAAGATCTTGAAGAATTCTGGGTTAATATGCGTGGAGGATACCCACAACTGAGCAACAACGCATTGAAAATTATCATTCTGTTTTCCACAACCTACCTTTGTGAGTCACGTTTTTCTACTTTACTCAGAAACCGACTGGAGGTGGAATGTGACATACGTTGCTCGCTTGCCAAAACTAACCTTGATATTGATACACTGGCGCACAAAAAGCAGCATCACCCTTCTCACTAATTTAATTCTGAAGTAGAAGAGCAAACAAAAGTCCTTTTATTTGTTATTAACCGCTCTCTTTGTCTATGCTTAGTTGTTACTAACTGCTCTCTATCCACTTTACTCTGTAACTATAAGTTTATCAGTATATTTGTACATTTGAAAAATAAATTAGTAAATAGTCTCAATGTGTTTTAACTGCTCTTTCTCTCATACACATGAAGGGGGAAATCTGGGTGATTGAACTGGGTGTAGGGGGAAATGACAGAAAAAAGTTTGGAAACCACTGTATTTGACCTTTAACGAAGATTAGATATTTAAGTACGTCTTGGGATACTTCAGCCAGTTTAACTTTCTCAAACCCACAGTTACTTTTACCGTTATATGTAGCACAATATTCATCTTCTTCTCTAGTCAGTTTTCCCGCAGTAGATTGCAATTATTTTCTGCGATAGACTGGTTGCCAACCAAGGCTATAGAACCTAATCTGTCAACCCAATCTCGACCCTTCGATTTTTCGTTCCGAACCAAATTATACCAGGTCTTGATGTCGGGACTGGTACTGTGAAAATAAAACTACAGCATATATCAATTCGGCGTTTAACCTCTTTCGAATTAGTTCTCGTCTGGAAAAAAACAAACATTTTTAATCCAGTGTCGTTTTTGTTCTATGGAATAATTCCTGGAAGCCCTTTTTTTCTTTTGGGAGAAGCTACCGTGTGGCGTTAATTTAGATTTCCTTGACGTCTTGAAATCCCCCCCCTCTTTAAAGTGGTATTTAATTTTTTGAAAGAGAAAAACGTTGCAAAGGGCCAGATCTGGAGAATATGGTGGAGTATGAAGTTTAATGAGCCACATTACAAAACTGATCGTCCGAATCCTGATGAATAGAACGATAAGAAATATCAGTTCAGAGATAGGATAAGAACAGTGCGGGTTCGTCAAAGATAGTGCAATAAAAAACGCATTATTTATGATTACGATGCTCTCCGAAAGGGCAATACAAATGAAGAAGTACTTGTACCTATGTTTTATTGATTGGGCAAAGGCATTCGACAAAATACGCCACAAAGAATTGATGGACATGCTCAGCAGCCTCGACATATTTGGGAAAGACTTAAGATTAATCAAGAATTTCTGCTGACAGCAAATCGCATGTATACGGACAGGTAACGAATTCAGCAGATATACAAAGATAGAAAGAGGCGTAAGACAAGGATGTGTCTTTTCACCGGATCTGTTCAACTTGTACAGCGAGACTATTCTGAGGACGCTAGATGTTATCCCAGGATTTGTCATCGGAGGCCACAATTTGAACAACAGATGACACAGTGCTGAGACACGGAAATGAAACTACAAGACCTCCTATAGAAGGTGGCCGAAGAAAGTGACAAGAAAGAACAACAAATAAACTGTAAGAAAAATTGAATGCATAGTCATCAATAACAAGGGCAGCCCAAAATGCCAAATACAGGTGGGGGATATTAAAATCAAGCAGGTACAAAAATTTAAATACCTGAGAAGTGTTCTGACAGAGGACGAAAAGTTAATTGGCATGGCAAAGGACGCGTTCCAGAAGCTGAGTAAAGTATTAAGAAACAGGAAAATTTCGCTAAAAACAATGAAATAATACTGGATTTCTATGTGATGTCAGTTCTAAAATATGCCTGTGAATGCTGGACAATATCATCAAATATGAAAGAAAAACTTGAAGCAATTGAAATGTGGTTCTACAGAAGGATGATGTGGATATCATGGATCGAGCATGTGAGCAATAATGGAGTCTTGGAAAGGATGGAAACGAAAAGGATATTAATACTGAGCATCATGTAGAGACAGCTAATGTTGCTGGAAGAGGCAATAAGGAAGGAGGGTTTGGAGAACCTGATGCTAACAGGCCAGATAGAGGGAAGAAGAGACAGGGCAAAACAGTGTCTAACGTACCTGACTGGCCTGAGCGGTTGGATGGTAGAACGGAGATTGCGTGGTATAACAAGAGAAAGCGTGCTAAGAGCCACCAGGGATAGGAAGACGTGGAAGGCCATGATCGCCTACGTCCTGAAGGGACAAGGCACATAGAAGAAGAATGTACATGTCAACTTTTTATAAGAAATTATAATGTGGATATAAAATGGGGGATCAATTTTATATAACAATCAATATATAAATTGATCCCTCATTTTGTGGTCATCCTAGTTTCTATACATTTATATTCTAGATTGATGGGCTTAAGCTAGTGGATGATGGAACGAGGGTTGCATGGTATAACAAGAGAAAGCGTGCTAAGAGCCACCAGTGATAGGGAAACGTGGAAAGCCATGATCGCTCACGTCCTGAAAAGACAAGGCACATAGAAGAAGAAGAAGAAGAAGTGAGCTTAAGGGTGTTTATTAAATTGGCCTTGTGCCAAACGTAACCGAACTTCTCACAATTTACAGCAGATCATTATCAGAAGGTTGGAAGAATATAACTGTTTCGTATGTATAAATAAATAAAAGTCTATTTATTGAACAGTATTGCATGTAGTTGAAGGCCTGAAATCATCAACCCTGAAATGTTTAAAGAGAAACTGGACTAAAGAATTTGCAGAATTAAAAGTCTGAAATTTGATTTGTACAGAAAAAACATGAAGTCCATGTTTCTGATGTGATGTATCAACTGGGTAGTGGCAATGTCTTGTTCTTCTTTTTTTGTTGTGGACGGCAAGAAGGTGGAAAGAAAAGGAAGAGATAGAGAAAAATACACGAGAAATAAAGTGAGAGGGAGCAAATACGGGTCACAAGGACCGTCGTGCCGGATTGTCAATCGTCGTCTCTGTTGCATTATCCTAGGTTGAGCGCTGTCTGCTCCCTTCTTTTCCCATTTATTTGACCGACCGAAAAACGTGAAATAAACTGGTCATTTGCTCGGCTCTCAATGCAAACACATTTTGGGGTAGAAAGAATCATCACACCGTTCATTGAAAGTTCAATTTGTTGTTTTCTGCAAACCGCTGTTATTTCATTGGTTAATAAGTATTTTCACACTTTCTGGTAAAATTTGCCTTGGTCATTTTCTCGGCAATCTGTTTATTGGTCAAAAAATAGATTTTCACCCTAGCTGGCGAATTTGTAAACAGTGAAGAAAAGAAAGTTAGTTTTATTTTGTACTAACCACAATTGTAAACCTGGGCAATGTTGACCTTTGCCAAAAACTGACACACAATTTATGGACACACGTGTAACATCTGTGGTGCGAATCACACGCTTTCTTTCCAATTAATATTAGGAAGAGGGCGAGAATGTTATCACTGGATTCGCAATAGAGTTTGTGGTGATACCTACCGAACAAAAGCGAGGGACCGGATGTTTGCTCTATACCGCCCAAAAAGCAAATTTTTAAAAAAATCGTTTCACCCCAAGCAAGGTATTCAACTGCCATTATTGCGCAGGGGCTTACATAGGGGAAGGTAAATAGAAAGAGTGGTTAGATATAGGAAATGTCAGAAGTGGGATGATAGGTAGTTGGGAGGATGGAAAGAGTGTTTGAAAGAATGGAAGCTAGTTCTTGTGTTAGGAGGTGTCTATTGACCTTACATTTAAACTCCTGGAGATTGTAGCCGTCTGGGAAGCAGTCATGTGGAAGGGAATTCCACAGTTGGTAAGTACGAGAAAAGAAACTGTTGGAGTAGAAGTTGCGGTTGCATTTTATCGGTTTCACTGTAAAAGGGTGGGATCTAGTTGCTAATCTAGTTTCTCGTGCAAATTCGAACCTAGGGGGCATCAGTGATCTAAGTTCATCGGAGCAGAAGCCATGGAAGTAATTATAGAAGAGACACAGGGAAGCCACGTCTCGCCGGTGGGAGAGAGACTGCAGGCGGTCTACCAAGTCAGTGTCGATCACATTACAGACCCTCCGCTGTACCGTGTCGAGAAGCCCAAGGAGAATAGCAGGGGCACCCGACCAGATATGGCAACAGTATTCAATGCACGGGCGGATGGTAGATTTATAAATGTGCAGGATAGATTCAGACGGAAAAATCTCCGGGCCCTGCACAGAGAACCGACTTTCATAGCCACGGATTTAGCAATGGATTCGATATAGTCATTCAACTTGAGGTCCGCTGAAAGTGTGAAACCAAGGAGGCGCAGTGTTTTACTCTCTGGGGAGGCAAGCCTGGTTCATGCTAGTGGGAGGTAGGTGCTCTTGTCTATGATGGTTAATTGATAGTAGCTTCGTTTTAGAAGCATTGAACAAAACTCGTCGTTGCGCATCCGAGTTCGCGCAGATGTTCCGGTTGAAAAATAAAAATTAATCAAATATCAAATTTCCATTTCGTGACCCTACGCGAATTTTATTTACCAGCCAATGAGAAGCCCAGAATCAAATACAAGTGTGAAATTCCAAACGAGCTGTTTTGATCCAAAAAGCAGATATAAAAAGCCGAGACAAAAAGCACCCAGCAGACAGACTGACACAGAGACCCAGAGACCCAGAGAGAGAATGTAATTAATATCCCCTTGATTTAAGTCGAGCGGCTACTACATTCGCCTCCCTTCACCTCTCATCACTTCTTCCCTGTCTCAAAAGAACTTACTGACCTAAGGAGCGACTACTTCAAAGACATTCCTCACATACCTCGCTCCCCACATTCCTTTGCCTTTAATCTCTTTCAGCTTATTATTTTCCATGAACATTTTAACCTCCGTTGGACCTATATTCAAGTATTACTTTATTTGTAAAAACATTAATTGATGTATATAGATATATATGTTATTTTCTACTCAAATTGCCTTTCTTGATTTTATAATCATTTTTATGGCTTTTCGTGGGTTATCTACCACAAGGCCAAATTCCGTTAACCCACATCGGGAAAACAATAAGATATCCCCTGTAAGTTCAAAGCCAATCTGTGTTACGCGTTTTCATTCTGTACATTTCAGCTCCTTTTCCAATAACGAGAGTTCTGATACTTTTTGATCATACCTTCTATATGTCGGAGGATTCGGTAAGTATACACGTCATACCAGAAGAGATAGAGAAAAAACAAAACAAAAAACCAAAAAAAAACAAAAAAAAAACAAAAACAAAAACAAAAACAAATGTAAACAAATGTAAATTATACATAATTTATATTTGTTTTTTTTTGGGGTTTTTTTTTTGGGGTTTTTTTTTCTTTACAAATATTTATCAGAAATGTAATCGCTTCCATTTTCAAAAACTGCAGCCTAAGTAGAAGCTAGATATTTGATTCCGTCTTTAAAGAAATCTGAATTTTTCGCAGAAAAATCTTTCAACGACTATTTCAACTTTTTTCTTGTGTGTGAATATTCTGTCACTAATGAAATAGTCTAGTGAGGGAACCGAATAAAAATATGTAGATTTGAAATTCGATGAGAACGAAGGTTGTGAAAGAATCTCCCGTCATAAAGATATTTTTATCGGGTTTGTTATTCAGTGTGTAGGCATGTATTTTCACGCTGAAAAATAATACACTTTCCGTTTAGCAAGACAAAACAGTTTCGTGCACCCCCCCCCATTAAGCGCCGCAGTGATTGTCCATTCATCTTCCAAAAGCCTGGAACAAACAAAACTTTTGATAACTTACTAACCCAAACCCTATCCTTAACACTAACCCCCAACCCAAACCCTAACCCTAAAACCTAAGCTTAAACCTAACACTAACCATAGCCCTAAACCTAACCGTAACCTTAAATCTAACCCTAAAACTAACCCTGACCCTAACACTAATCCTAACCGTAACCTTACTCTTAAACATTAACACTAACCCCAAACAATAACGCAAAACTTAACACTAAACCTAAACCTAAAACTAGCATTTACATTAACCCTAACCTTAAACCATAACCCTAACCCCTAACAACAACCGTAACAACAACCCTAATGTTAACCTTAAAAATAGCCCAAACCCTAACACAAACCCATAACAATAAACTTAACGCTAACGCTAACGCTAACCCTAACCCTTACACTAACCTTAAACTTAAATTAGACTTAAAAGTAAGCCGAATATTAACGCTGAAACTAACCCTAAATCTAACCCAAACTTAACCCTAACACGAAACCTGGCACTAACTTTTAAAAAAATTTTAACACTAAATCTAGCATCTCACTCTAACCATAACTCTAAAGCTAACAATAAGTTTAACTCTAATGTTAACTCTAACACTAACCCTAACCCTAGCCCTAACATTAACCCTAGCCCTAAACCTGTCCCTAATTCTAACCCTAATACGAGCTTTAAGACTAACCCTAATTCCAACCCTAGCCCTAAACCTAACCCTAACACTAATCCTAATCCTAGCTCTTACCCAACCTGGTCCTAACACTGACCCTAACCATAGACATAACCTTAAACCTAAATCTAGACCTAACCCTAACACTAGCCCGAAACTTAACCCTAAAACTAGCCTTAACCTTAGCCCTAGCACTAAACCTAACAACTAGGAGTAACCCTAACCATAAAACTAACCCTGAAACTAAAACTAGCTCTAGAACTAGCCCCAAATCTAACCCTGACCGTAACACTCAATCTAACCTTAGGCTTAGCCTTAGCGTTAAACATAATCCAAGCTATAAACCTAACCCTAGACCTAAGCCAAACACTAGCCCGAACTCTAAACCTAATACTAGCACTATCCCTAACACTAACATAGCCCTAACCCAAGATCTAGCCTTATCCCTCGCCCTGACGCTAACCATAGTAATACTAGCTCTAAACCTAACCCAAACCCTAATCGTAACCTAACCTAACCCTAAAACTAAACCTAGTCCTAACTAACTCTAAACCTAAACCTAGCTTTAACTATAGCCCTAACCCTAAGCCTAATTCTAACACTAAACCAACAACTAAACCTAAACCTAACCCTAACACTAACCCTAAAACAAACCCTAACCTAAACCTAACTCTAACCCTAACCTTACCCTTAAACCTAACAAAAACCCTAGCGCTAACCATAACCCTACCCAAATCCTAGCCCTAACTCTAAACCTAAACTTAAACCTAGCCTAAAACCTAAACCTAAAACTAACCGTAACCCTATCTCTAACCGTAACCAAAGCTCTATCCCTAAACATAACTATAGACCTAACCCTAAAACTAGACCTAGACATAAACCTAACCATAGCCCTAACCCTATTCATAAACCTAGCTCCAATCCTAAACGTATCACTAACTCTAACCCTAAAGTTAAACCCTAACTCTAATCCTAAACTTAGCCCCAAAATAAACCTAATCCTAAAACTAGACCTAACACTAGCCCTAACCTTAACTCTAAACCTAGCCCTAAACCTAGTGCTAACACTAACCATATCCCTAGCCTATCATTAACCACAACCCTAAACTTAACCCTAGCCCTAACCCTAACTATAGCCCTAAACCTAAACATAAACCGAACCATAGCTGTAGCCCTGAACATGAACCTAAACCTAGCCCTAATCTTAGCACTAGCCCTATCGAAAACCCTAAGACTAAAATTAAACCTAACACCAGCCCTAAACATAAAACAATCTTAAGCATAACCCAATCTCTAGCCCTAACCCAACCCGAAAGCTGAACCTAGCCCTAAACCTAACCCTAACCCGAATCCTAGCTGTAGACCTAGCCATGAAAATAAACCTAGCCCTAAGTTTAGCCGAAACACTAACCCTAACCCTAAACCAACCCTAGCCCTAACTCTAACACTAACCCTAGCCTTAAACATAACCCTCACAAGAACCCTAACCGTAATCCTAACCATGAACCTAAACCAAGCCCAAACCCTATGATTAACAATATAGCTAACATTAAGCCTATCGATAGCACTAAACCCAAAACTTAGCACTAACCTAAGCCTAACCCTAGCCATAACAATAATCATAACCGTAACCCTATGAACCCAAACTTAACCCTAAGCCTAGCCCTAACCCTAGCACTAACCCTATCGCTAACCCTAAGAGTAACGTTAAAATTAACATTAGCCCTAAACACTAGCTTTAACCCTAAACTTAGCACTAACCATAACCCTAGCGATACACCTAACGCTAACCCTAACCCTACCTGTAGCCCTTACCCTAGCCGTAACACTAACCCTAGCCCTAACCCTAGCCTTAACCCTGAAATTAGCACTAATCCTAAACCTAACCCTACCCCTAACGCTAGCCCTAACCCTAAACCTAGCTCTATACCTAAACCTAATTGTACACTTAACACTAACCTAAACCTAAACCTAACCATAACCCTAACACTAACCGTAGCCTAAACCTAACCCTAGTTCTAACACTAATACTAGCTCTAAATTTACCCGTAAATCTAACACTAAGCCTAATACTAAACCTAATCCTAAACTTATCCTAGCCCTAAAACTAACATTAGCCCTAACCCTAAATCTTACACAAGCTCTAACCCTAACACTAACCTTAACCCTATCTCTAAACTAAACTATAACTCTAAAACTTACTTACATCCTTGCCCTAACATTAACCCTACTCCTAACCCTAACCATAGCCCTAGCCCTAGTCCTAGTCCTCATCCTAGCCATAGCCCTGAACCTAACCCTAAACCTAACCCCAACCCTAGATCTATACATATACTTAACACTAATCTTAAAACTAATCCAAACTTAACCTTAGAAATAACACTATCTTTAGCCCTAAAAGTAATCCTAGCCCTACCTCTACACCGAAAACTAACATTAGACCTAGCTCTAACACTAACCCTATCCCTATCCCTAACGCTAACCCTAAACCTAAAACTAACCCTAGCCACAAACCTAGCCCTAACCCTAACCCTAGCCCTAAAATTAACTCTTGCACTAACCACACCCCTAGACTTAGCCCTAACACTAGCCTTAACCCTAGCCCGAGACATAACCCTAGCTCTAAACCTAACCCTAACCTTAGCCCTAACCCTAAATCTAGCCGTAACCCTAAATCTAGCCCTAGCTGTAACCCTAGCCATAACCCTAAACCTAAATCTAACCCTTACTTTAACCCAAAATCTAACCTTAACTATAACACTAGCCCTCACCATATAACTAGACCTACACCTAGCCCTAACCCTAAGCCTAAGCTTAACACTAAACCTAACCCTAGCTCTAAACATAACCCTTTCCTTAACCCTAGCACTACCCCAACCCTAGCCCTAAATAAAACCCTAGCTCTAACCTAGCCCTAACTCTAGTTCTGTGTAACCCTAAGCCGAGCCCTAAACTTAACCCTAAACCTAAAAGTACCCTAACCCTAAACCTAGTACTAACCCTACCCCTAAACCTAACCCTAACTAAAGTCTTAATAATAGCCTTAACCCTAGCCTTACCCCTACTCCTGATCATAGCCCTAACTATGGCCCAAACACTAGTCCTAAACCTAACCCTAACACCTAGACCTAAACATATTCCTAAGCCTAAAGTTAAACTTAAACCTAACACTAGTTCTAACACTATCCGTAGCAATAACAACCTAACCATAGCCATAACACTAACCTAACAATAAAAATAGCCCTAAACCTATCCCTAACTCAAGCCATAAACATAAAGCTAAACTTAACCCTAAACCTATCCCTAACCCTACCCGTAACCATAGCCCTACCCCTACCCCTAACACTAACACTAACACTAAGCCTAACCCTAGCCTTAACCCTAGACCTAACCCAAACAATAGCCCTAAACCTAGACCTAACACTTGTCCTAACCCTAACCCTAATTTAGCATTAATCACAGCCCTAAACAGCCCTAAACAGCCCTAACCCTAACCCTAGACCACACCTTAACCCTAGGTTTAACGTTAGCTCTAACGCTATCCCAAGCATTAACTCTAGCCTTAACTCTAACCATAGCATTAAACCTAGCAGTAACCTTATCACTAACCTTAACTCTAATCCTAAACCTTAACATAGACCTAACCATAACCCTGAACACTATATCTAACCTTGGCATTAACCCTAGCCCTAACCCTACTCCTTGCCGTAACCCTAGCTCTCCACTATCTCTAAGCCTAACGCTAAGCCTAAACATTGCCCTAAACCTAGATTTAACCGTAGCCCTAACACAAAGACTGAACCTAGCCTAAACCTAACCCTAACCCTAGACCAAACTCTAGCCCAAACCCCAGCCCTAAAACTATCCTTAACCCGACTCTAGCCTTAACGCTACCCTAACACTAGCTCTACCCCTATCTTAAAGGCTAACATTAAACCTAACCCTAGGCATGACCCTAGCCCAAAGCCTAAACCTAACCCTAACGCTAAACCTAACCCGAAACCTAAAGCTAGGCATGACCCTAGCCCAAAGCCTAACCCAAACACTAAAATTAACCCTAACACTAGGCATGACCTTAGCTCAAAGCCTAACACTAACCTTAACCCTAACCCTAAACCTAGGCATGACAAGCCAAAAACCTAACACTAACCCTAACCCTAAGCCAAACCATAAACCTAGTCATGACCCTAGCCCAAAGCCTAAACCTAACCCTAACCCTAGCCCAAAGCCTAACCCTAGCCCTAAACCTAACCCTAGGCATGACAGTCGTCCAAAGCCTAATCCTAACCCTAACCCTATCCCTAACCCTAACACTAACACTAAGCATGTCCCTAGCACAAAGCCTAACACTAAACCTATGCATGACCCTAGCCCAAAGCCTAGCCCTAACCCTAACATTAACCCTAACCCTAACCCTAGGCATGAACCCTAACCCTAACCCTAGGCATGAAACTAGCCCAAAGCCTAAACATAAACCTAACCCTAACTCCAGGCATGACTCTAGCCCAAAGCCTAAACCTAACCCTAACCCTATCCCTAGGCATTACCCTAGACCAAAGCCTAACCCTAACCTTAAGACTAACCCTAGGCAAGATACTAGCAAAAATCTAACAATAACCCTAACCCTGAGCCTAGCCCAAGGTCTAACACTAACACTAAGCCTAACCCTAACCCTTGGCATGACCCTAGCCCAAAGACTAACCCTAACCTTAACCTTAACGCTAAACCTAGGCATGAACCCTAACCCTAAACCTAACCCTAACCCTATACATAGGAATTACACTAGCCCAAACTCTAACCGTAACCCTAAACCTAACTCTAACCCTAGGCATGAACCTAGCCCTAAGTCTAAACCTAACACTAACACTAAACCTAGGCATGACCCTAGGCCAAAATCCAAACCTAACCCTAACCCTAGGCATGACATTGACCAAAGCCTAACCCTAACCCTAACCCTAGGCCTGACCCTAGCCCAAAGCTAACACTAACCCTAACCCTAACACTAACCCTTACCCTAAGCCTGACCCAACCCAAAACCTAACCCTAACAATAACCCTAACCCTAACACTAGGCATTAAACTAGCCTAAAGCCTAACACTAACACTAACCGTAACCCTAGGCATGACCCTAGCCCAAAGCCTAACCTTAACCTTAACACTAACACTAACCCTAGGCATGAACCTAGCCCAAAGTCTAAACCTAACACTAACTCTAAACCTAGACATGACCCTAGACCAAAATCTAACCATAACCCTAGGCCTGACCCTAGCCCAAATCCTAACCCTAACCCTAAACCTAACCCTAAGCCTGACCCAAACCAAAACCTAACCTAATAATAACCCTAACCCTAACACTAGGCATTACCCTAGCCTAAAGACTAAACGTAACACTAACACTAACCCTAGGCATGACCCTAGCCCAAAGCCTAACCCTAACCTTAACACTAACCCTAAACCAAGGCATGACCCTAGCCCAAAGCCTAACCCTAACTCTAAACCTTAGGCATGACCCTAGCCAAAGGCTAACACTAATTCTAACCCGAGGCATGAGCCTAGTCCAAAGCCTAACCCTAAACCTAACCGTAAACCTAACCCTAGGCATGACCCTAGCCCTAAGCGTAACCCTAACCCTATGCATGACCCGAGCCCAAAGCCTAACCCTAACCCTAACACTAGGCATGACTCTAGACCAAAGCCTAAACCTAACACTAACCCTAACCCTAACCCTTGGCATGACCCTAGCCTAACCCTAACCCTAACACTAACCCTAGGCCTGACCCTAGCCCAAAGTCTAACCCTAACCCTAACCCAAAGCCTAGCCCTAACCCTAACCCTAGGCATTACCCTAGCCTAAAGCCTAACACTAACGCTAGCCCTAACCCTAAACATAACCCTAGGCATGACACTAGCCCAAAGCCTAACACTAACCCAATCCCTAGGCATTACCATAGCCCAAAGGTTAACCCTAAACCTAACCCTAACCCTAGGCATAACCCTAGCCCAAAGCCTAACCCTAAGCCTAACCCTAACACTAGGCATGACCCTAGCCCCAAGCCTAACCCTAACCCTAACTCTAGGCATGGCCCAGCCCAAAACCTAACACTATCCCTAACCCTAGGTATGACCCTAGCCCAAACCCTAACCCTAAAACTGACCCTAGCGCAAAGCCTAAGCCTAACCCTACCACTAACCCTAACCCTTGGCATGACCCTAGACCAAAGCCTAACCCTAACCATAAACCTAACCCTAGGCATCACACTAGCCGAAATCCTAAACCTAACCGTAACCCTAACTCTAGGCATGAACCTAGCCCAAAGCCTAATGCTAACCCTAACCCTAAACGTAACCCTAACCCTAGGCATGACCCTAGCCCAAACCCTAAACTTAACCCTAACCCTAAGCCTAGGCATTACCCTAGACCAAAGCCTAACCCTAAAATTAACCATAGGCATAACCCTAGCCCAATACCTAACCCTAACCCTAAACCTAAACCTAACACTAGGCATGACCCTAGCCCAAAGTCTAACAATAACTTTAACCATAACCCTAACCCTAGGCATGACCCTAGCCCAAAGCCTAACCCTAACCCTAACCCTAACACTAAACCTAGTCATGACACTAGCCCAAAGCCAAAACCTAAGCATGACCCTAACACTAACCCTAACACTAGCCCAAAGCCTAAATCTGGCCCTAAAACTAACCCTAGGCATGAACCTAGTCCAAAGCCTAACCCTAACCCTATCCCTAACCTAACCCTAGGTATGACCCTAGCTCAAAGCCTACACCTAACCCTAGCAGTTAGACTGACCCTAGCCCAAAGCCTAACACTAACCCTAACCCTAAACATTGGCATGACCATAGCCCAAAGCCTAACCCTAACCTTAACCCTAACGTTAACCCTAGGCACGAACCCTAACATTTAAACTAAACCTAACCATATACATAGGAATTACCCTAGCCCAATCCCTAACCCTAACCCTAACCCTAGGCATGAACCTAGCACAAAGTCTAAAATTAAACCTAACACTAGGCATGACCCTAGTCCAAAATCTAACCCTAACCCTAACCCTAGGCATGACCCTACACAAAAGCCTAACCCTAACCCTAACCCTAAACCTAAGCATGATCCAACCCAAAGCCTAACCCTAACAATAACCCTAACCCTAAACCTAACCCTAACCCTAGGCATTACCCTAACCCAAAGCCTAACCCTAACACAAACCCTAACCTTAGGCATGACCCTAGCCCAAAGCCTAACCCTAACCTTAACACTAACCCTAAATCTAGGCATGACCTTAGGACAAAGCCTTACCCTAACCCTAACCCTAGGCATGACCCTAGCCAAAGGCTAACCCTAACTCTAACCCTAGGCACGAGCCTAGTCCAAAACCTAACTTTAAACCTAACCCTAAACCTAAAGCTAGGCATGACCCTAGACCCTAACCCTAAACCTAACCCTATGCATGACCCTAGCCCAAAGCCTAACCCTAACCCTAAACCTAGGCATGATTCTAGCCCAAAGCCTAGACTTAACCATAACCCTAACCTTAACACTAGCCCAAAGCCTAACCCTAAAGCTAACCCTAACCCTAGCCCTAGGCATGACCCTAGCCCAAAGCCTAACACTAACCCTAACGCTAACCCTAAGCATAAACCTAGTCATGACCCTAGCCCAAAGCCAAGACCTAACCCTAACACTAACCCTAACCCTAGCACAAAGCCTAACGCTGGACCTAAAGCTAACCCTAGGCATGAAATTAGACAAAGCCTAACCCTAACCCTAACCCTAGGTATGACCCTAGCCCAAAGCCTAACCCTAACCCTACCACTTGGAGTGAGCCTAGCCCAAAGCCTAACACTAACATTAACCCTAACCCTTGGCATGACCCTAGCCCAAAGCCTAACCCTAACCTTAACCTTAACGCTAAACCTAGGCATGAACCCTAACCCTACACCTAACCCTTACCCTATACATAGGAATTACCCTAGCCCAAACTCTAACCCTAACACTAAACCTAACCCTAGGCATGAACATAGCCCAAAGTCTAAACCTAACCTTAACCCTAAACCTAGGCATGACCCTAGACCAAAGCCTAACCTTAACCCATAACCCTAACCCTAGGACTGACCCTAGGCCAAATCCAAACCCTAACCCTAACCCTAAACCTAAGCCTGACCCAACTCAAAACCTAACCCTAACAATAACCCTAACCCTAACACTAGGCATTACCCTAGCCTAAAGCCTAACCCTAACACTAACCCTAACCCTAGGCATCACCCTAGCCCTAACCCAAACCCTAAACCTAGGCTTGACCCTAGCCAAAGGCTAACCCTAACTCTACCCCTAGGAATGAGCCTAGTCCAAGGCCTAACCCTAAACCTAACCGTAAACCTAACCTAGGCATGACCCTAGCCCAAAGTGTAACCCTAACCCTAAAACTAGGCATGACTCTAGCAAAAAGCCTAACCCTAACCCTAACCCTAACCCTTGGCATGACCCTAGCCTAACCATAAAACTAACATTAACCATAGGCCTGACCCTAGCCCAAAGCCTAACAGTAACCCTAACCCTAACCCTAGCCCAAAGCCTAAACATAAGCTTAACATTAACCGTAGGCATTACCCTAGCCCAAAGCCTAACACTAACGTTAGCCCTGACCCTAAACATAACCCTAGGCATGACAACAGCCCAAAGCCTAACACTAACACTAACCCAATCCCTAGGCATTACCCTAGCCCAAAGGCTAACCCTAACCCTAACCCTAGGCATAACCCTAGCCCAAAGCCTAACCCTAAACCTAACCCTAAACCTAGGCATGACACTAGCCCCAAGCCTAACCCTAACCCTAGGTATGGCCCAGCCCAAAACCTAACACTATCCCTAACCCTAGGTATGACCCTAGCCCAAACCCTAACCCTAACCCTAATCCTAGACATGACCCTAGCGCAAAGCCTAACCCTAATCCTACCACTAACCCTAAAACTAGGCATGACCATAGACCAAAGCCTAACCCTAACCATAAATATAACCCTAGGCATGACACTAGCCGAAATCCTAACCCTAACCGTAACTCTAACCATAGGCATGACCCTAGCCCAAAGCCTAACCCTAACCCTAACACTAAGCCTAGGCATTACCCTAGACCAAAGCCTAAGCCTAACACTAACCATAGGCATGACCCTAGCCCAAAACCTAACACTAACCCTAACCCTAAATTTAAACCTAGGCATGACCCTAGCCCAAAGTCTAACAATAACATTAAACATAACCCTAACCATAGGCACGACACTAGCCCAAAGCCTAACCCTAACCCTAACCCTAACGCTAACCCTAACACTAAACATAGTCATGACACTAGCCCAAAGCCAAACCCTAACCATAAAACTTACTCTAACCCTAACACTAGCCCAAAGCTTAATTCTACCCCTAAACCTAACCCTAGGCATGAACCTAGTCGAAAGCCTAACCCTAACACTTGGACTGAACCTAGCCCAAAGCCTAACACTAACCCTAACACTTGGACTGACCCTAGCCCAAAGCCTAACACTAACCTTAACCCTAACGCTAACCCTAGGCATGAACCCTAACCCTTAACCTAAACCTAACACTATACATAGGAATTACCCTAGCCCAAACCCTAATCCTAACCCTAACCCTAGGCATGAACCTAGCCCAAAGTCTAACCCTAAACCTAACCCTAGGCATGTCACTAGTCCAAAATCTAACACTAACCCTAAACCTAACCATAGGCATGAACCTAGACCAAAGACTAACCCTAACCCTAACCCTAACCCTAGGCCTGACTCTAGCCCAAAGCCTAACCATAACCCTCACCCTAACCCTAAACCTAAGCCTGATCCAACCCAAAACATAATCCTAACAATAACCCTAACCCTATACCTAACCCTAACCCTAGGCATTACCCTAGCCCAAAGCCTAACCCTAACCTTAACTCTAGGCATGAACCCTAACCCTTAACCTAAACCTAACACTATACATAGGAATTACCCTAGCCCAAACCCTAATCCTAACCCTAACCCTAGGCATGAACCTAGCCCAAAGTCTAACCCTAAACCTAACCCTAGGCATGACACTAGTCCAAAATCTAACACTAACCCTAAACCTAACCATAGGCATGAACCTAGACCAAAGACTAACCCTAACCCTAACCCTGACCCTAGGCCTGACTCTAGCCCAAAGCCTAACCATAACCCTAACCCTAACCCTAAACCTAAGCCTGATCCAACCCAAAACATAATCCTAACAATAACCCTAACCCTATACCTAACCCTAACCCTAGGCATTACCCTAGCCCAAAGCCTAACCCTAACACAAACAGTAACCCTAGGCATGACCCAAGCCCACAGCCTAACCCTAAACTTAACACTAACCTAGGCATGACCTAAACTTAACACCTAAGGTATGACCTAAACTTAACACTAATCTAGGCATGACCCTAGGCCAAAGCCTAACCCTAACCCTAACCCTAAACCTTGCCCTAACCCTAACCCTAGCAGTACCCCTATTCCTAATCTTAGCCTAAACCTTACCATAGCCCTAAGCCTAACTTTAACCCTGAACACTAGTCCTAACCCTAGCCCTAACCCTAACCCTAGACCTAACGCTTGTCCTAACCCTAACCTTAGCCCTAACCACAGAGCTAACGCTAACTCTTGCCCTAACCCTAACCCTAGACCTAACCCTGACCCTAGGTTTAACCTTAGCCATAACCCTATCCCTAGCCGTAACCATAGCCTTACCCTTAAGCCTAGCCCTAACCCTAGCCCTAACCCTAGCCTTACCCTTAACCCTAACCCTAACCCTAACCCTAGCCCTAACCCTAACCCTAATTCTAATCCTAAGGTTGACACTAAACCTAACTCTAACCCGAAGCCTAACCCTAACCGTAACACTAACCCTAACCCTATCTCTAACCCTAGCCCCAACATTAACCCTAATCCTTACCCTAGCCCTTACCCTAACCGTAAGCCTAACGCTAACCCTAGCTCTTACCCTAACCCTAACTCTAGTTATAACCATAAACCTAACCGTAATCGTAAACCTAACCCTACCCCTAAACCAATGATATCGTTCAGCATTCACTGCATTGTAGAAGGACATATATCACATAAAAATCCAGCTGTCTTCCTTTTATTTCCAGTAAGATTTTCCTGTCAGTACTTTGGTTTGCTTTGAAAATGTCTTGCATCCTTGCTTTGTGATGTCGCACTTTCTATCCTCAGTCTGCATACTTTTCAGTTATTTAAATTTCTTTACTTGTTTTTATTTTAGTTTCTCTGACTTGCATTTGCTGATGACCATACATTCAGTTTTAGGGCTAGGAGTAGGATTAGTGCTAGGGTTAGGGTTAGGGCTACGGTTAGGGTTAGGCTGCCACATCTATCTGCCTCTGCTATTCATCTCGGGGTTCTTGACAAAATCCACCGAAGAATCTGCAATGTGATCGATACCGACTTAGCAGTTCGGCTGCCTCTTCCCTGTGCCTCTTTTATTAATACTTTCACGGCTTCTGCTCCAATGAACGTAGATCATTGGTGCCCCTCAGGTATGAATTTACACGAGCTACTAAGATTAGCAACTAGATCCCACCCTTTTACAATGAAACCGATAAAATGTAACCGCAATTTCTACTCTAACAGCTTTTTTTCACGCACTTCCCGCCGATGGAATTCCCTTCCATATACTTGCTTCCCCGACAGCTGCAATCTCCAGGAATTTAAATTTAAGGCCAATAGACATCTCCTATCACAGTAACTCGCATCCATTCTCTCAAGCTCTTTTTCCATCTACTCCACCCACACCCTTGTTATCCTCATCCGTCTATTACCCTCCTCCTGACATTTTCTATAACTAACCCCTCTAACTCATCACTTTCTACTATGTAACCCCTGCGCAACAGTGGCAGTAGAATGCCTTGCTTGGGGTGAGATGAATAAAAAAAAAAGGAGCAAGAGAAAAACCAAACTTTTGTGTGTTGTCAAAGCATTTCTTTTTGATGGGAAATAGTGTTGAAGCAAAGCAATGGCTTGATAGGCGCCATTCGG
Organism: Ascarosepion bandense; assembly: GCA_037127315.1. Taxonomy (NCBI): domain Eukaryota; kingdom Metazoa; phylum Mollusca; class Cephalopoda; order Sepiida; family Sepiidae; genus Ascarosepion; species Ascarosepion bandense. Next base: position 681,234 of record JBBBDQ010002250.1, on the reverse strand, counting down.
GCTCTGCTTCGCCGGAAATAAAAGGTGGCATGCAGACTTTGAACTCGGTCGTAGAGACACAAATGATGCTGTGCGCCCAGGTTGCCGAAAATTGGCAGCTGTTCACAAACGCACCTAAGAAATCGACAAACCCTTTTTGGCCGATCGTAAATTGCAGTTTAGTGAAAAATCTGAGAAGTGAAATGTCATAGAATGCAGTGTATGCACCATTTTACATGAACATTTGTCAATGAGAAATCTGTTTTCAAAGTGGGTGCCACGTTTGCTCACAGCCGATCGAAAATAACAACGGATCGATAATTCAGAGCATTGTTTGCAACTGTTTCAACATATCAAGTAGGAGTTCTGGCGTAAAAAGTAAAAATTAATGAAATATGGAACCACGCCATGAACTTTGCTATTTCCCAATCCCTTACGCAAGTGGCGGACTTCCCCATACGCTTTCCAAGTACTCCCTCTGGTCACTCCTCTCTATTAGATATATGCTTTACCTCTGCACCTGACTTCTTTCAAGTCTCGCAGCTTTGCCCTCTCGACAAACATGCAATTGTCTCACTCAATATTCCTTTCCACTCTCACTCCTCTCAGGAGCATCCTACCTATAGGACCTCCTACTGCTACCAAACAGCTGAATAGGACGCCTTTCGTGATTTCCTATGCGACGTCCCTTGGGGAAAAGTGTTCGATCTCCCAGTTGATGAATGTGCCTCTGAGGTTTCGTCATGGGTGAAACCTGGCATTGATGCCTTCATACCTACCAGGAAGTATTGTCTAAAACCTCATTTCTCTCCTGCCTGTTCGGCCGCCATTGCTCACAGGAACCACTACTTCCGACTATTTTGGAGACAGTCATCAGACCACAATAGGCGCCTATTCACGTCTGCTCGTAATGAATGCAAGAGAATCCTGAATGACGCCAAGCGGTTGTTTGCTGAGAGAATGAGACAGCGCATAGCTGACCGCAAATTCGGCTCCAAGGACTATTGGCGGTTATGCAAACGGGTGCTGAACAATAGCAAATCCTCAATCTCTAAATTATTCAATGAATTTGAGGTTCTCATGTTATCTGCGGACAAAGCTGAGTGCTTTGCTCGCAGATTATCATCCAACTCCACATTTGACTCGTCTGGACTTCCCTATTAGAAATGAGGCTAAAGTGTACGACGTATATATTACCCTGACAGTAGTATCCTGAGTAATTTAAAAAATTGAGCCCCATAAGGCGAGCGGTGGTGATGGAATCCCGGTGATGGTCCTTAAGAAATGTGCTCCTGAACTCTCCCCTGTCCTCTCTAAACTGTATAACTACTGCCTTTCTGCTTCCTGTTTTCCTGCATGTTGGAAGTTCTCTTCAGTCGTTCCTGTATTTAAGAACTGTGGTAACCCTCGGACCTATCCAATTATCGCCCTATCTACCAATTTTCGGGAAAGTGTTCGAGGCCATAATTAATGCTGAAATAGTTCAACATCTTACTGCCCACAAACTCTACTCTGACAGGCAGTATGGCATCCGCTTTGCCGGTCCACGGCCGACATGCTAACAACCATTACGGAGTACATGCTCCAGGCTCTTGATGAGTCAGGTGAGGCTCGTGCTGTTGCTCTGGATATCTCCAAGGCTTTTGACAGGGTTTGGCACTCTGGCCTTCTATGCAAGCTACCGGACGCTTGCTTGATCTAGTCCAATTATTTTTAAATAACCGCAAAATGAAGGTCGTCCTGATTGGGCATGCCTCTACATCCTACAGCACAAACGCTGGTGTCCCTCAGGGCTCTATCCTGGGCCTGACGCTCTTCCTTATTTTCATAAATGACCTCCCAGATGATATCAAGAGCCAAGTAGGCATCTACGCAGATGACACCACAATTTACTCCCGCATCAGTTAGAAACCCGTCGTGGCGGACAAACATAAACTTGCTGCTGACGGGATCTACACTCTGGTGAATTGGGGCAAGAATTGGCTTGTTAATTTCAATGCGACTAAGACCAAGCTGTTGTCTGTCAATCATCACAGGTAACCTCTCCTGCCTCCCATAAGCATGGACCAAACGAGTCTCCCTGAGAGCAATACACTGCTCCTCCTCGGCTTAGCCCTCTCTTCTGATCTCAAATGGAACCACTACATTGAGTCCATAGCTAAATCCACTGTTAAGAAAGTTGGATCACTGTGTTGGGCCAGGATGTTGTTCCTGCCTGAATCCATCACGCATATATATAAATCAACCGTTCGTCGGGCATGGAATACTGCTGCCATATATAGTCAGACGCCCCTGCTGTTCCTCTCAGTGTTCTCAACAGGCTCCAAAGAAGAATCAGTAATGTGAAAGGTACCGACTTGGCGGCTCGACTACAGCCACTTCCCCACCGACGAGATGTGGCCTCCCTTTGTCTGTTCTATAAATACTTTCATGGCTTTTGCTCCAACGAAGTTGAGTGGACAGCAGCAGGTGAAAACCACCCCAAGCGACCAATAACGCAAACATCAGCAGGTAAAATTTTGGTCTGTGTATTTTTCGATGCGCAAGGTATTTTGTTCATCGATTATCTTGAGAAAGAAAGAACCATCAATAGCGAATATTATATAGCATCACTGGTGTGTTTGAAGGAAGTAATCACCAACAAAACTGCCACAAATGAAGAAGAATAATGTGATCTTTTAACAATGCAACGCACCGTGTCACATGTCGATCACAACAATGGCAAAACTACATGAATTGCACTACGAATTGCTACCGCATCCACACTATACTCCATATCTGTCCCTCGGAGATTACTGGCTGTTTGAGGACCTCAAAAGAATGCTCTAGGGAAATAGAGGGGGCTCCCATGAAGAAATGATATCAGAAACTGAGGTGTATTTCTACAAAAAACAAAAAAAAAAAACATCGAATTGTTAGAGAAGCGTAGGGATCAATACTTCACCCTAGAAAGAGACTATGTTGATGAATAAAATCGAATTTTGCCTAAAATTGTTGTTTTGTTCGTTAGGCCTGTGATTTATTGAGTCATATGTTACAACCTTCTTTGTCATCATCATATACCTCATTCACCATAACCTTTTTAACAGAAACCCATTATAGACGGTTTCCTCGGAGATGAAGAGGAGATTTGGGGTAGCTGTAATGTGGTTCTGCGGAGGGATGCTGAGAGTAACATGAATTGAACACGTCAGTAACGAAGAAATTTTAAGGATATTGGAAACCAAAAGGACACTTATACTTAGAATCAGAGACAGCTGGAGTTTCTTGAATATATATTGATGAAGAAGGGCTTGAGGAATTTGACACTCACAAGGCCTATCTATTGAAGACAAGAGGAACAGAAGAGAAACAGGGAATAACCAACCAAACGAGTTTATGCAAAATGGAAGGCAAAACAGAAAGTGGGGTGATAGCAAAAAAAGACAAACATTACTAAGAGGTACAAAGGATCAGAAGTTGTGGAGTACCATGATTGTTCACGCCCTAAAGGAATAAAGAACATAGCAGAAGAATTACTATTTATACTTCTAAATTATTTTCGTGTCTATATAATTAAAAAATAAAAATAAAACAAAGAAACAAAAACAAAAATTAAGTATGCGTAGAAATGGACATGTGTTGTTGGAAAATGCTTTCGGCTTTCTCTTTTCCAGTCTTTTCACTCTTTTTTTTTCAATTGGAGTAGATAGATCTAACTATCGCCCGGTTCACACTCCACCCACGTCTATTGAACAGGTGAAGAGGCTCATCCCTTGTTCCCTGTTTAGGATGTGATTTCCGGTTTTCTCTTTTTACAATCTTTTCACTTTTTTTTTTCAATTGGAGTAGATAGACTAAACTATCGCCCGGTTCACACTCCACCCACGTCTATTGAACAGGTTAAGAGGCTCATCCCTTGTTCCCTGTTTAGGATGTGGTTTCCGGCTTTCTCTTTTCCAATCTTCTCACTCTTACGTAGCCCCCTGCACATCAGTGGCGTTACCGCCTTGCTTGGGGTGATATGATTAAAAAAAAAAGTACGAACTTAATACCTTGCAGTCGAATGTCAATCATTATCTATCTTATTTATCTCCTAAAAGCTCTTCCGTCGTCCATGTAACACACCTCATTCATCATAATTATTTCAACAGCATGCCTCTTTAGAAAAATATTAACCACTTCAAGTCGAAGATCAATCGTTATCTATCCTTCTATCAATCCTCATAATATCCTTGAACTTAACAAGGATGTTTCCAACTAGCGTCCAGTTGGCAGACAAAAATAAACAGGGTTGTAACTCAATATATGTTCCTCTCTCCTCTCACCATAGGGTAGATATTGTGCTGATATTTATTGAGCACAATATCAACACTGGAATCATCAGCCAATCAGAACCTATAGAATAGACTTGCCTACATGGCAGTGTAGAATCTCCCAGGCTGTTATATAAACGACCTACCAATTTGCTGGGAATCTCTGGGCTGTCAGTTACAACTTCCATTTATTACTGGCTGTTGCTATCTAAGAATTCTACAATTATAACCATTTTAGTAGCAAGCATTTATCGTACAATCGTAATCTCTTGCAGTCGAAAGGCAATCCTTATCTATCCTACTTATCCGCATCATATTCTAAAAGCTCTTCCGTAGTCCATATAACACACTTAATTCATCATAATTATTTCAACAGCAAGCCTCTATAGAAAAATATTAACCACTTAAATATTAACCACTTTTACAGATTATTTGTATTTTTTTTTTTTTTATAAGCGTTTCACCCCGAGCAAGGCATGTCACTGCCACTACTGTGCAGGGGGCTACGTAGAGTGGAGAAAGGCTGGTTAAATATAGGAAATAACAGAGGGTGGGTGATAGGCGGGTGAGGATACCGAGAATGAGGGTTGGGTAGATGAGAGTGTTGTGAGAATAGTTGGGAGTTAGTGTGATAGGAGGTGTCTATTGACCCTACATTGCGATAGAAATAATTTGTAAACAGGATTAGAAAGAAGCACATCTACATTTTTTTTAACATTTTATTGAAATTTTATTCAAGTTTCCACATGACCTCCATCATTAGCAATACAATGGGAAATACGATTTTGCAGTTCACGGAAAACATTTGCCAACTGATTTACAGTAATGCCTGAAATCACATTAATTGTTTTAGCTTTCAAATCTTCTAATGAACGAAGTTTGGTTGCATACACAATTGTTTTCTCATGAAAAAAATCTAATGAAATCAAATCTGTCAAACGTGGAGGCCAATAAGATGGCCCACCTCTTCCGATCCATCTTTTAACTTGTCTAAAAATTGTCGCAAATTCTGTGGTAAAGAATTATTCAATAACTAAACTAAAAATCAGGTGCATTAACTTTTATAACATTTTACAGATTATTTCGATCACAAATACAAATAAAATTATAGATTTTTAAAAGTGCACACAGGCTTTACGGACAGCCTGCATATATATATATATATATATATATATATATATATATATATATACAATGAAAGATTGAAAGAATTTTTTCTTTCTTGCTATCTCTTTCTTTCTCTCTTTATGTCTTCTTTCTTTCTATCTTTGTTTATTTCGATTCACGGAATTTTTCAATCGTTATCTATCAATCCTCATAATATCCTTGAACCTCCGCTAACGTTCATATTTTTTTTAATCATATCACCCCAAGCAAGGCGGTAACGCCACTGATGTGCAGGGGGCTACGTAAGAGTAAAAAGATTGGAAAAGAGAAAACCGGAAACCACATCCTAAACAGGGAACAAGGGATGCGCCTCTTCACCTGTTCAATAGACGTGGGTGGAGTGTGAACCGGGCGATAGTTTTCTCTATCTACTCCAATTAAAAGAAAAAGTAAAGAGTGAAAAGATTGGAAAAGAGAAAGCCGGAAACCACATCCTAAACAGGGAACAAGGGATGAGCCTCTTCACCTGTTCAATAGACGTGGGAGGAGTGTGAACCGGGCGATAGTTTACTCTATCTACTCCAATTAAAAGAAAAAGTAAAGAGTGAAAAGATTGGAAAAGAGAAAGCCGGAAACCACATCCTAAACAGGGAACAAGGGATGAGCCTCTTCACCTGTTCAATAGACGTGGGTGGAGTGTGAACCGGGCGATAGTTTATCTACTCCAATTAAAAGAAAAAGTACAGCTGAAAAGATTGGAAAAGAGAAAGCCGGTAACCACATCCTAAACTGGGGACAAGGGATGAGCCTCTTCACCTGTTCAATAGAGCTGGGTGGAGTGTGAACTGGGCGATAGTTTAGTCTATCTACTCCAATTAAAAGAAAAAAGTAAAGAGTGAAACGTTTGGAAAAGAGAAAGCAGGAAGCTACATCCTAAACATGGGACAAGGGATGAGCCTCTTCACCTGTTCAACAGAAACTCAGACACCATGACCATTTTTACAGCAACTCTCTATAGTACTATCTTTACCCCTTAAAGTCTAGCAACAATCGTTATTAGTCCTTATCTTTATAATATTACTCTTCCTTTTTTGCTCATATCACACACCTCATTCGCTATAACCATTTTAGCAGCAACTTTGTATAGTACAATTTTCACCTCTTCAATTCAGGGTCAATCGTTATCTGTGATTCGTATACTCATAATATACCTGGACCTTCATTACGTTCATATTAACTTCTACAAGTCGAGATTAAATTGTTATCTATCCTTTTTATCCCATTAATATTTTACAACCTCTTTCGTTCATATCTTCTTCTTCTATGTACTCTGTCCTTTCAGGACGTAGGCGATCATGGTTCTCTCTGTCTCCCTATCCCTTGTGGCTCTTAGTATGTTTGCTCCTGTTGCTCCTGGCAACCCCCGTTCCGTCATCCACCTGATCAGACCCTGCAAATATGTTATCCGCTGCTTTCCTCTGTCTTTCCTTCCTTCCATCTGACCAGTCAGTATCAGGTTCCCCAGGCTCTCCTTCCTCATTGCGTGTCCCAGGAATTTCAGTTGTCTCTTCCTGATGCTCAGCATCAATTTCCTTTTGGTTGCCATTCTTTCTAACACCTCGTCGTTGCTTCCGTGCTCAGTCCACGATATCCGTAGCATCCTTCTGTAGAACCACATTTCGGCCGCTTCCAGTTTTGTCCTCATTTTCGATGATATTGTCCAGCATTCACTGCCGTATTGAAGAACTGACATCAGGTAGAAGTCTAGAACTCTTCTTTGTAACTCGATTTCCTTCTTAGAACTGAGGCTCAACTCAGGGATTTTTGCATAATCCTCTCTTGGTCTCTAAGATAATTTCAAAACTTGACCCTCATAAGATAAGTGAAAGCGATGGAATCCAGTTCATTGTCTTGAAGAAATATGCCCCTGAACTCTCCTCTATCCTCTCTAAACTCTATAATTACTGCCTCTCTGTTTCCCGTTTTCCTGCTTGCTCGTTTATGGTTCTTGTACTTAAGAACTCAGAAGAACTATCAGACCCATCTAATTATCTCCCTATCAGCCTTCTACTAATTTTCGGCAAAGTGTCAGAGGCAATCATCAATGCTGAAACAGTTCAACATCTCACCGCCCATAAACTATTATCAAACAGACAGTATGGCTTCCGCTTTGCCCGATCTACAGGTGATTTGCTAATAACCATCACCGAGTACCCATACCAGGCCCTCGATAAGAACGGCGAAGCAAAAGCTGTTGTCCTCATTATCTACAAAGCATTTGGTACACTGGCCTTCTGCGCAAGCTACAGCACTATGGTATTACTGGACGCTTGCGTGGTTTAATCCAATCGTTCTTATTAAACCACATAATGAAGGTTGTCTTGAACGGGCATGCCTCTAGATCCTATCACACAAACGCGGGTGTCTCCCTTTGGCTTGACGCTCTTTCTGATATTCATCAACGATGTGATCAAATCCCAAGTAGGCATTTTCGCTGACGACACCACTATTTACTCTCGCCTCAATAAGAAAACTGCCTACGCTGACAAAGGTAACCTTGATGCTAATCTTGAGAAGGCCCTCTAGCCTGTGGTGGACTGGGGTAAGAAATGACTCATAAACTTTCCAAAAAGGAAGCTTTCATCCGTCAACCACCATAGAGAGTACTCCTGCCTCCACATCAGCAGGGATCAAGCTAATTTCCCTGAAAGCAATACACTGCGCCTCCTCGGCCTCACGTTCTCTTCCGATCTGAAGTGGAACAATTATATTGAATCAATAGCTAGAAAGGATGGGTCACTGTGTCGGGTTAGAAAGTTTTTTCTCATCGGAGTCCATCTTGAATATATACAAATAAACCATCCGCGCACGCATGTCATATCTTATTAGGCACCCCTGTTATTCATTTAGGTGTTCTCGACAGGCTCCAGTAAAGAATCTGCAATGCGATTCCAACCTGGCAGCTCGGCTCCAGCCACTTTTACATTGACGGACCGTGGCTTAACTCTATTTCATCTACAAATATTTTCATGGCTTCTTCTCCATCGAGCTTATTTCCCTAGTGTCTCCTCTACAAAAATTTACTCGACCAACCGGACTGGCAACAAGGTCCCACCCTTTTACAGTCAAAACTACCGACTGCTTCCGATACTTCTACTCTGTCGCTTCTTTTGTCAAAATTTTTGGACATTTTCTTTTCATTTGTTTGTTTGTTTGTTTGTTTCTTTCTTTGTTTCTTTCTTTTATAAATTCTTTTCTTTTATTTATTTTCCTTCAATTTATTCTTTTTTCTTTCTTTCTTTCTTTCTTTCTTTCTTTCTTTCTTTCTTAATCCGTTTCATAGATTTTCTTTCTTTCTTTCTTTCTTTCTTTCTTTCTTAATCCGTTTCATAGATTTTCTTTCTTTCTTTCTTTCTTTTTTAATCCGTTTCATAGATTTTCTTTCTTTCTTTCTTTCTTTCTTTCTTTCTTTCTTAATCCGTTTCATAGATTTTCTTTCTTTCTTTCTTTCTTAATCCTTTTCATAGATTTTCTTTCTTTCTTTCTTTCTTTCTTTCTTTCTTTCTTTCTTAATCCGTTTCATAGATTTTCTTTCTTTCTTTCTTTCTTTCTTTCTTTCTTTCTTTCTTTCCGTTTCATAGATTTTCTTTCTTTCTTTCTTTCTTTCTTTCTTTCTTTAATCCGTTTCATAGATTTTCTTTCTTTCTTTCTTTCTTTCTTTCTTTAATCCTTTTCATAGATTTTCTTTCTTTCTTTCTTTCTTAATCCTTTTTATAGATTTTCTTTCTTTCTTTCTTTCTTTCTTTCTTAATCCGTTTCATAGATTTTCTTTCTTTCTTTCTTTCTTTCTTTCTTTCTTAATCCGTTTCATAGATTTTCTTTCCTTCTTTCTTTCTTTCTTTCTTTCTTTCTTAATCCGTTTCATAGATTTTCTTTCTTTCTTTCTTTCTTTCTTTCTTTCTTTCTTAATCCGTTTCATAGATTTTCTTTTTTTCTTTCTTTCTTTCTTTCTTTCTTTCTTTCTTTCTTCCGTTTCATAGATTTTCTTTCTTTCTTTCTTTCTTTCTTTCTTAATCCGTTTCATAGATTTTCTTTCTTTCTTTCTTTCTTAATCCGTTTCATAGATTTTCTTTCTTTCTTTCTTTCTTAATCCGTTTTATAGATTTTCTTTCTTTCTTTCTTTCTTTCTTTCTTTCTTTCTTTCTTAATCCGTTTCATAGATTTTCTTTCTTTCTTTCTTTCTTTCTTTCTTTCTTTCTTTCTTTCTTAATCCTTTTCATAGATTTTCTTTCTTTCTTTCTTTCTTTCTTAATCCGTTTCATAGATTTTCTTTCTTTCTTTCTTTCTTTCTTTCTTTCTTAATCCGTTTCATAGATTTTCTTTCCTTCTTTCTTTCTTTCTTTCTTTCTTTCTTAATCCGTTTCATAGATTTTCTTTCTTTCTTTCTTTCTTTCTTTCTTTCTTTCTTTCTTTCTTTCTTAATCCGTTTCATAGATTTTCTTTCTTTCTTTCTTTCTTTCTTTCTTAATCCGTTTCATAGATTTTCTTTCTTTCTTTCTTTCTTAATCCTTTTCATAGATTTTCTTTCTTTCTTTCTTTCTTTCTTTCTTTCTTTCTTAATCCTTTTTATAGATTTTCTTTCTTTCTTTCTTTCTTTCTTTCTTTCTTAATCCGTTTCATAGATTTTCTTTCTTTCTTTCTTTCTGTCTTTCTTTCTTTCTTTCTTTCTTTCTGTCTTTCTTTCTTTCTTTCTTTCTTTTTCCAACTACTTTGAACCTTAGAATCTATCATTTTCTCACTCTACTTCCTCTTACCTTCTTCTCTTTACTTTTTCCTCATCTCCAATAAATAAGACAACCCTGTGAATGCTGATGGGCAAAAGTCGCCCATCAGCATTCACAGGGTTGTCTTATTTATTTTACATAAGCAAAATCTACGCATTGTTTTTCCGTTCTTCTACGTGTTCTCTTAACTTCATTGCATTATCTCCATGGCCATCCGCCCACGCGAATCTCTGACTCCATCCCCTGCTTGATAATGGACACTTCTAACAAGGTTTCTTCATTTACCAACTAATACAAATCGACATCACACGGCGACGATGAACGCGTTATATGCCCCATAAACCCTCTTGCTCAACCAGCAACCAATCAAATCGCTTTCAACTCGAAACACTACACGAACTCTCCTTCACACAGTTCCAACTAGCAATCATTACTTCAGCATGGTTGCTCAAAAAAAAAAAAAAATGTCAAGAAAAAACATGATGCTTTAAAGATACTAGATTTCTTTTTAAAAAGAAGTTGGATAAAGAGAAAAATGTCCCCAACCAATCAGGACTGACCCCCCCCCCCCCAAAAAAAAAAAAATCAAAAGATAGTGGAAATTAGAAAAAGAAAAAAGGATTGATGGAGAATTTAAGAAAGAAAAATTTTCTTTTTCTTTCTTTCTTTCTTTCTTAATCCGTTTCTTACATTTCCTTTCTTTCTTTCTTTCTTAATCTATTTCTTACACTTTCTTACATTTTCTTTCTTTCTTAATCCGTTTCTTTCTTTCTTTCTTTCTTTCTTTCTTTAAAGATACTAGATTTAAAAAAAAAAAGTAGTTGGATAAAGAGAAAAATGTCCCCAACCAATCAGGACTGACCCCCCCCCGCCCCCCCCCCCCCAAAAAAAAAAATCAAAAGATAGTGGAAATTAGAAAAAGAAAAAAGGATTGATGGAGAATTTAAGAAAGAAAAATTTTATTTTTCTTTCTTTCTTTCTTTCTTTCTTTCTTAATCCGTTTCTTACCTTTTCCTTTCTTTCTTTTTCTTTCTTTCTTTTTTAATCCGTTTCTTACATTTCCTTTCTTTCTTTTTTTCTTTCTTTCTTTCTTTCTTTCTTTCTTTCTTTCTTAATCTATTTCTTACACTTTCTTACATTTTCTTTCTTTCTTAATCCGTTTCTTTCTTTCTTTCTTTAAAGATACTAGATTTAAAAAAAAAAAGTAGTTGGATAAAGAGAAAAATGTCCCCAACCAATCAGGACTGACCCCCCCCCCCCAAAAAAAAAAAAATCATAAGATAGTGGAAATTAGAAAAAGAAAAAAGGATTGATGGAGAATTTAAGAAAGAAAAATTTTCTTTTCCTTTCTTTCTTTCTTTCTTTCTTTCTTTCTTTCTTTCTTTCTTTCTTAATCCGTTTCTTACATTTTCCTTTCTTTCTTTTTCCTTTCTTTCTTTTTTTAATTCGTTTCTTACATTTTCTTTTCTTTTTTTTCTTTCTTTCTTTCTTAATCCATTTCTTACATTTTCCTTTCTTTCTTTCTTTCTTTCTTTCTTTCTTTCTTTCTTTCTTAATCTATTTCTTACACTTTCTTACATTTTCTTTCTTTCTTTCTTTCTTTCTTTCTTTCTTTCTTTCTTTCTTTAAAGATACTAGATTTAAAAAAAAAAAGTAGTTGGATAAAGAGAAAAATGTCCCCAACCAATCAGGACTGACCAAAATAAAAAAAAATAAAAAAAATAAAAAAATCCAAAGAAAGTGGAAATTAGAAAAAGAAAAAGGATTGATGAAGAATTTAAAATAAAAAAAAACAAAACAAAAAACAAAACAAAAAAAAACGAACAAACAAACAAACCAAAGACTTTTGGGTCAAGGAAGGTTTGTTCCAAAAATAATGAAGGATTTAGAAAAAATGTCAGTGAAGAAGAAAGGGGAAAAAATAAAAGATTGAGAAAGGAACGAAAGAAATAGAGAAGAAAAGACAGAAAAATTACAAATAAATCAGCAAGTCAAATAAAAAAAGAAAGAAAAAAATAAACAAAGGTGAGTAAAGATCTAATTAGTTTAATTAGAAATTCGATTAAAAATTGAGACCGTTCAGGCTATACCATTTTATAATGTCAAGAGACAATAATGAAATCACGTAAAACGAAAGAAAGAAATCGTGTAAAACAAAAGAAAGAAAAAAGTAAAAAGAGAAAGAAGCATGAAAGAAACAGGGAAAAAGAAAGAAAGAAATGACAAGAAACAAAGAAAGAAAGAAATCATTTTATATACAGGGTGTCCATAAAGTTCGTGTGCACTTTTTTTATAACACCATTTGTACTTGCGATAGAAATCATTTATAAAAAGGTTTAGAAAGAAGTAAATCTATGTCTTTTAAAGGTTTTATTGAAATTTTATTTAAGTTTCCACAAGTCCTCCATCATTATCAATACAAAGTGTAATACGATTTTGCAGTTCACGGAAAACATTTGCCAACTGATTTACAGTAATGCCTGAAATCACATTAGTTGTTTTAGCTTTCAAATCTTCTAATGAACGAAGTTTGGTTGCATACACAATTGTTTTCTCATGAAAAAAATCTAATGGAATCAAATCTGGCAAACGTGGAGGCCAATAAGATGGTCCACCTCTTCCGATCCATCTTTTAACTTGTCTAAAAATTGTTGTAAACTTTGTGGTAAAGAATTATTCAATAACTAAACTAAAAATTAGGTACATTAATTTTTTTAACATTTTACAGATTATTTCTATCACAAATACAAATAAAGTTATAAATTTTTAAAGTGCACACAGGCTTTACGGACAGCCTGTATATATATATATATATATATATATATATATATATATATATATATACACTCCTGATCAAAAATTTAAAACCACTTAAAAATCTTTAAAAATAAATTTTTTTTTCAGGATAGATTTTAAACTCCTCCCACTTAAGGTTACCAATACTACAATCTAAAAGGTTATGGAAACAAAAAGCTACATTCCAAACATTTTATTTAGAAATTTACATTTTTATAAAATGAGGCGATTTACACATGATCAAAATTATAAGACCAGGGGTATAAATTGTTAGATCTATGGCAATTCTAATGTTTTTAGTTTAGTTAGAGATTAGCAATCACTGCGTAAAGGTGTTACCATGCCTAAAGCAAGTAAACTTACCAAAGTTGAGTGTTCTCGAATTCTACAATTCCATAAGCAAGGTTTGCCACAGCGGGCGATCGCAGCTAAGGTAAATCGCAGTAAAACTGTGATTTGCAACTTTCTAAAGAACAGTGAGAATTATGGAAAAGCAAAATCCTCTGGTAGGCCCCCAAAAATTTCTCCTGCATTGAGTAGGAGAATAAGACGTGTTGTTATGAAAGACGGGGGACTTTCTTCTAGTCAAATTAAGGCAGTCACAGATGCTGATTGCAGTCCCGTAACCATCAGACGACACTTAAGACAAAAAGGCATGGTAAATAAAAAGCGTAAACAAATTCCTCAGCTGCTTCCACGTCACATGGTGTATCACTTAAAGTTTGGTCGTGAATACCAAACATGGGACGTTGAGAAGTGGAAGAAAGTCCTGTTTTCTGATGAGAAAAAATTCAATCTAGATGGTCCTGATGGCTTCCAACGATATTGGCATAACAAAAACATGCCTCCTGAAATTTTCTCCGCATGTCATAGGGGTGGAGGATCCCTAATGGTATGGGGTGCCATTTCTTACAGAGGGACGATGGAGCTTCAGGTGATGCAGGGTCGTCAGAGAGCGGCTGGTTGTGTTAACATGCTACAAAAAGCATCTTTGATGACGGAGGGCCATCGTTTGTGTGGGAATGAATGGTTATTCCAACAGGATAATGCTGCAATCCACGCTGCAAGACGGACCTTGACCTTTCTACAAGAAAATGGTGTCCATCTCTTGGGACATCCTTCATGCTCACCGGACTTGAACCCAATTGAAAATGTTTGGGGATGGATGACAAGAGATGTTTATCGAAATGGTGAACAATGTTCAACAAAAAATGAACTTTGTGAAGCCATCTTCAGAAGCTGGAGCAACATCCGCCGCACCTTAATGGAAACGACAGAATTTTTGAAGTCATCAAAAGCAGTGGAGGTCAGTCAGTTTAGGTGCCATACGTGATACACGCTTGGGCGATCATGTCTCGAAAGAGACATGACTGACTGGGCAGAAGATTATCCCGCAGTAGGTTGCCATTGCTTTCTGCGGTAGACTGGTTGCCGACCAAGGTTATAGAACCCAATCTGTCCTGCTATTTAACCCATAACTGGAAAGAGATGGATTAATACCTTTCCCAAGGGTCTTTGCGCGTAAGTGAATACAATGGATTCAGCTGGAATTCGAACTCGGCTCCCCGGTTTCTCATTCCGAGCCGATATCCACTGTGCAGTGGAGGTAGACGTTATTATTAAATTTGGTTGTTAAATAGTTTCATACACTTTTTGTACAATTTCGTAGAATTTTTGTCTCTGGTCTTATAATTTTGATCATGTGTAAATCGCCCCATTTTATAAAAATGTAAATTTCTAAATAAAATGTTTGGAATGTAGCTTTTTGTTTCCATAACCTTTTAGATTGTAGTATTGGTAACCTTAAGTGGGAGGAGTTTAAAATCTATCTGTAAAAAAAATATTTCTTTTTAAAGATTTTTAAGTGGTCTTAAAATTTTGATCGGGAGTGTATATATATATATAATGAAAGATTGAAAGAATTTTTTCTTTCTTCCTATCTCTTTCTTTCTCTCTTTATGTCTATTTCTTTCTATCTTTGCTTATTTCGATTCACGTAATTTTTTCTTTCTTTTTTGATTTCTATCAAGCTTTAAATAAGAATGGCGGATCGCAAGCTGTGATTAGATATATCAAAGTGTACGATAGGATTTTGGTATGCTCGCCTTCTACACATGCTAAAAACCTACGTTGTCACGGAGGTAATGATTGGTTTAATCCTGTCATTCCTAACAAATAGTTTAATGAAAGTGTTGTTGAACGGGCTTGATTACATATCATTTTATACTGTATTTTGGTCAAAACACTTTTGCAGGTGTTTGCAAGTCAAATAGGGGTCAACATATCGTCGGCTATTGTGTGATATAAAGCGGAATTTTTGCCCGCTAGTAAAATAAAAAAAAAGTAAGCTTTAGCTGGAATATTGTTTCAAGCTTGTCATAAACATTGATGAGGTCAGCTAAGGTTAAATCCTCAAAATTATTCCTGGGAACAGATTCTAACACCAGACAAAGAGTTGATGTAATCGAAAGGAAAAAAAACAGAAAGACATTACGTCATGTGAGGTGTTGATATTTCATTGCATTCACTTACGCGCAAATATCCCTGGGAAAGGTATTAATCCATCTCTTCCCTCCAGTTATGGGTTAAATAATAGGACAGATTGGGTTCTGTAGCCATACGTGACGCACGCTAGGGCGATCATGTCTCTCAGATCTTCCCGAAGTGGATTACTATTACTTCTGTGACAGACTGGTTAACTACCAAGGCTATAGAACCCAATCTGTTCTGCCATTGGACCTAGAGGGAGAAGCGATGGATTAATATTTTTCCTAAGGGTATCTGCGCGTAAGTGAAATGCCAAGAATTCAACTGGAATTCGAACTCGGCTCTCCGATTTCTATTTCCGAGTCGATATCTACTGAACCACAATGATCATGCTACATTCATACTGTTGTCATATCCAATATGGTTGGTTCGTTGATTGATTTTTTTGGTGGCATATCAACACTTCCATGGGTTATGTAATGCCGAGATCTAATTATTTTGTACGCAATTTTAATTCTATGTTTAGAGATATTAATAATTTAGCTATACAAATCTTCTTAACCCACAGCTCTAAGGGAGTAAAGTGGAGTTATACTTTTCTCAAGGGTATTTGAGTGAATTTAACGAACACAACCGAAATTGGAACTCGTCTTTCGGATTGACAATTTTCTTTTTAAATCATTTCACCCTAAGCAAGGCATTCTACTGCCACTGTTGCGCAGTGGTTAGGGGAAAATGATGAGAAAGAGCGGTTAATTACAGGAAATATCAGGAGGAGGGTAATAGACGGATGAGAATACCAAGAATGGGGGGTATAGTAGATGAAAAAAAAGAGCTTGAGTGAGTGGATGCGAGTTAGTGAGATAGGGGATGACTATCGACTTTACATTTAAATTCTTGGAGATTGTAGCTGACGGGGAAGGAAGTAAACGGAAGGGAATTCCATGAGAAAGAGGATGCAGGTTAGTGAGATAGGAGATGACTATTGACTTTACATTTAAATTCTTGGAGATTGTAGCTGACGGGGAAGGAAGTAAACGGAAGGGAATTCCATGAGAAAGAGGATGCAGGTTAGTGAGATAGGAGATGACTATTGACTTTACATTTGAATTCTTGGAGATTGTAGCTGTCAGGAATGGAAGTAAACGGAAGGGAATTCCATGAGAAAGAGGATGCAGGTTAGTGAGATAGGAGATGATTATTGACTTTACATTTGAATTCTTGGAGATTGTAGCTGTCAGGAATGGAAGTAAACGGAAGGGAATTCCATGAGAAAGAGGATGCAGGTTAGTGAGATAGGAGATGATTATTGACTTTACATTTAAATTCTTGGAGATTGTAGCTGTCGGGAAAGGAAGTAAACGGAAGGGAATTCCATGAGAAAGAGGATGCAGGTTAGTGAGATAGGAGATGGCTATTGACTTTACATTTAAATATTTGGCGATTGTAGCTGTCGGGGATGCTAGTATATGGAAGGGAATTCCACAGGTGGGCAGTGTGTGAAAAGATGCTGTTAGAGTAGAAATTGCGGTTAGATTTTATAGGTTTCACTGTAAAAAGGTGGGACCTAGTTGCCAATCTAGTAGCTCGTGTAAATTCATACCTACGGGGCACCAGTGATCTAAGTTCATTGGCGCAGGAGCCGTGAAAGTATTTATAGAAGAGGCACAGAGAAGTCACGTCATGCCGGTAAGAGAGCGACTGCAGCCGAACTTCCAAGTCGTTATCGATCACATGGCAGATTCTCCGATGAATTTTGTCAAGAACCCCGAGGTGAATAGCAGGGACACTCGACCAGATGTCATTATAGATTACACCATCTGCATATCTAAACGTATAGCAGCTGCTGCTTCTCGTGTTTATTTCAAGATATTTGACAGAATTGATAGAAGTTTTCGTAATGTAACGCATCTTAACCAAGTGTTTTGATTTTCCTTCTGTTCGGATGAGCATTTTTCTTTGCCACGTCTCTGTTTAAGCTTGTAAATAAAATTGGCAATTAGGTCCCACCGTTTACCGTTGAAATTTCTAGATGCAACCGGCAATTCTACTCTAAAAAAAATTATTTTCTCGCAACTCCCAGATGTAGAAATTCTTGCCGATATTTTCCCACCTTGATAACTACAAATTTTAAAAATTTAAATGCAATGTCAATTGCCATCTGTCTTCTTGAAAACCCATTCATTTGCTGTCGTTCTCTCAAGCCTCTCTCATCTATGTCTTAACTTTCACTTTCACTTTCCCTCCTGTCGTTTGTTTGTCGGCAACAACAACAAAAAAAGGAAGAATGACATCATTTCCGCCTTCATTCTCACTCAAGACGAAACTGTTTGACTAACTACAATTGTACAAACATTTAGTGAAACATAAACTTGTCTATTCTTCACTAATTCATTTCTTCTGACGTTAAGAAAACTAAACTCTGACACACGTATCCAAGGAAACGTTTATTAAGAATTTTGAAAACTAAACATTATTTCATAACAAAAATAATTTCCACTTGTTATTACAAATGAACCCCTTTTATCCTTCGTATAATGTTCGTTGAACCTTTTAACTCTTTCACGTCTGGCGGGATCGCTTATGTTTGGCACAAGGCCATTTCGCAAGCATAGCCAACGATCACTGCGATATATTCGATAAGATCTTGTATGTGAAAAGGTTTCTGCTTGTCATGTGTAGAAAACAGCGTCGAAATTGTTTTACTGTTTGTATTTTGAATATGAATATGTAGAAAGTTTCTAATGACATCACGTGGACGATGACGTCAAAAAAGTTTTGGCAGGTGCACATACTTGCGAATGTAAGTACTAGTTGCATTTCCGTCATGCTTAGAGTGAAAATACTAAAATTTAAATGCAAAATCAATCACCGTCTACTATCTTCGTGAAACCTGTTCATCTTTTGTCCTTCCCTCAATCCACCCTATACTCAGTTTTTTCTTTCACTTTCACTTCCTGTAACCCGATGCGTACTAGTAGCATTTCCGGGTTGCTTGAGGGGAAATGATTAATTAAATTTAAATGCAAAGTCAATCGCTATTTTCTGTCTTTTTGAATGCCGTTTATCTTTTGCCTTTTTCTCAATTCTTCCTTTTCTCTCACTTTCACACCTAGAAACCACCTGCGTTCTACTGACATTGTTGTCTTCCTTGTAAATTCACGCGTTCGACTAATGGGATAATTTGCCATTATCATTTTTGTAAAATATGGATTATATGCTTTCAAGAAGAGAAACTCTTTCTATTCTGAAGTCAGCAAGAAAATTAATGTTGAAAAAAAAATTTTTTTTTTCGAATCCAGATGTTTGGCTTAGAATATATCTATGTAATTATTTGTCTTCATATGATCAGACTAAAATTCACCCACAAAGAATTCTAGAACATAGTCGTACAATTTTAACTGTATGCATAATTTCAGTTCTTGCTACCTTGAAGAAACGAATTATTAATATGCTGTAGCATTTTCTTATTCTTTCTTGAATTCCATAAATCCATAATGGTGGGATGTGACATTCTATCATACTGTGAATAAATACAGTACTTTGTAAAAGTATTAGGACAAGAAATATTTTATCTTTGATTTGAAATAATAGAATAATTTCGACAATTTACCAATCGCAATATATATATATATATATATATATATATATATATATATATATATACAGTACTGTGCAAAAGTATTAAAACAAGAACTATTTTATCTTTGCTTTGAAATAATAGAATAATTTCGACAATTTACCAATCGCAATATATATATATATATATATATATATATATATATACAGTACTGTGCAAAAGTATTAAAACAAGAACTATTTTATCTTTGCTTTGAAATAATAGAATAATTTCGACAATTTACCAATCGCAATATATATATATATATATATATATATATATATATATATATATATATATACTGTAGATCTACATTTGGGCTGCTCCAAGCCTTTCTTTCATCTTTAAGGATATTGTCCAGCATTCACTACCATATTGAAGAATTGACATCACATAGCAATCCAGTACTCTCTTTTTTGTTTCTAGTAAAAATAATTGAAATAATGTTAGTTTAACGGCATTTTAAAAATATGAAATTATTCTGCTTTCGCAGTAGAATACATGGTAGATGAGACTTAATGCATAAGAATGTCTGCGTCGACCTCGAGGCGGTGATATGTGTGTTTCATGTTGTAGTTTTGTTGAAGTTATATTTTGGAATACAGTTTGATTTCTTTAAGACATTTTAGGATATTTTATGGATTATTGTCATAAAAGAGTTCTTTTATGTTGTAGTTTTGTTGAAGTTATATTTTGGAATACAGTTTGATTTCTTTAAGACATTTTAGGATATTTTATGGATTATTGTCATAAAAGAGTTCTTTTATGTTGTAGTTTTGTTGAAGTTATATTTTGGAATACAGTTTGATTTCTTTAAGACATTTTAGGATATTTTATGGATTATTGTCATAAAAGAGTTCTTTTATGTTGTAGTTTTGTTGAAGTTATATTTTGGAATACAGTTTGATTTCTTTAAGACATTTTAGGATATTTTATGGATTATTGTCATAAAAGAGTTCTTTTATGTTGTAGTTTTGTTGAAGTTATATTTTGGAATACAGTTTGATTTCTTTAAGACATTTTAGGATATTTTATGGATTATTGTCATAAAAGAGTTCTTTTATGTTGTAGTTTTGTTGAAGTTATATTTTGGAATACAGTTTGATTTCTTTAAGACATTTTAGGATATTTTATGGATTATTGTCATAAAAGAGTTCTTTTATGTTGTAGTTTTGTTGAAGTTATATTTTGGAATACAGTTTGATTTCTTTAAGAAAGTTTAAGATATTAAATGGATTATAAAAAAATATCAATTGGCTACCACGATCGTGTGACTTAACGCCTTTACAATTCTTCCTTTGGGGTCATCTCAAAAGTAAATTCTATCCCAACAAGCTAACAATCCAACAAAAGTTCAACACCTGAAGGATGAGATAACAAGGAATATTAGTAAAATCAAGAAGCAACTATTCAGAGAGGTCATGAAAGATTTTGACCATCGTGCGGAGGTGTGCCGCCGAAGCCTTGGCGAACATTTGGATGATGTCTTTCAGACATACAGTATTGTGCAAAAGTATCAGCACAAGAACTATTTTATCTTTTATGGGGCACCAAAATAAAATTTAAAATCACCCCTGTCCTAACACTTTTGCACACAACAGGTAGTGTGCAAATGTATTAGAACAGGGGTGATTTTCCTTAAAACATCACTGAAATTCAAATGAAGGGTGAAAAGCCAAATCTTTGTAAGTATTATGTAACTAAAAAGGAAGAGGAAGAAAGGCTTCAAAAATTGAATTGGCCTCCCACAACGCCCTGATCTCAATCCTATTGAACATCTATTGGATATTTTGGATAAAAAAAAATATAAATCTAATGTTACTTTTTTCAAGACACACTTTGGGAACAAATACCAACTGCTTGGCAGGAGATACCATTAGCTAGGTTGAAGAAGCTTGTGATGTCAATGTCTGACAGTATGAAAAATCTAATGTTACTTCACAAGACACACTTTGGGAACAAATACCAACTGCTTGGCAGGAGATACCATTAGCTAGGTTGAAGAAGCTTGTGATGTCAATGTCTGACAGTATGAAAAATCTAATGTTACTTCACAAGACACACTTTGGGAACAAATACTAACTGCTTGGCAGGAGATACCATTAGATACATTGAAGAAGCTTGTGATGCCAATGCCTGACAGAATGAAGGCTGTCATCAAAGCAAAAGGCTATTTATACTAAATATTAAATTTATTTTGTAACAAGTATTTTTTTCTTGTTAAAACATTTGTTGAGTAAATCAAATATAATTACTTTAATTAAATTGTTTAATTTTCTGTCAATATGCCTCATAAAAGATAAAATAGTTCTTGTCCTAATACTTTTGCACAGTACTGTATATATACTAGGTGCGATTGGTAAATTGTCGCAATTATTTTGATGCCTCATAAAAGATAAAATAGTTCTTGTCCTAATACTTTTGCACAGTACTGTATATATACTAGGTGCGATTGGTAAATTGTCGCAATTATTTTGATGCCTCATAAAAGATAAAATAGTTCTTGTCCTAATACTTTTGCACAGTACTGTATATATACTAGGTGCGATTGGTAAATTGTCGCAATTATTTTGATGCCTCATAAAAGATAAAATAGTTCTTGTCCTAATACTTTTGCACAGTACTGTATATATACTAGGTGCGGTTGGTAAATTGTCGCAATTATTTTGATGCCTCATAAAAGATAAAATAGTTCTTGTCTCATTACTTTTGCACAGTACTGTATATATACTAGGTGCGATTGGTAAATTGTCGCAATTATTTTGATGCCTCATAAAAGATAAAATAGTTCTTGTCCTAATACTTTTGCACAGTACTGTATATACACTAGGTGCGATTGTAAATTGTCGCAATTATTTTGACGCCTCATAAAAGATAAAATAGTTCTTGTCCTAATACTTTTGCACAGTACTGTATATACACTAGGTGCGATTGGTAAATTGTCGCAATTATTTTGACGCCTCATAAAAGATAAAATAGTTCTTGTCCTAATACTTTTGCACAGTACTGTATATACACTAGGTGCGATTGGTAAATTGTCGCAATTATTTTGATGCCTCATAAAAGATAAAAATAGTTCTTGTCCTAATACTTTTGCACAGTACCGTATATACACTAGGTGCGATTGGTAAATTGTCGCAATTATTTTGACGCCTCATAAAAGATAAAATAGTTCTTGTCCTAATACTTTTTGCACAGTACTGTATATATACTAGGTGCGATTGGTAAATTGTCGCAATTATTTTGATGCCTCATAAAAGATAAAAATAGTTCTTGTCCTAATACTTTTGCACAGTACTGTATATATACTAGGTGCGATTGGTAAATTGTCGCAATTATTTTGATGCCTCATAAAAGATAAAATAGTTCTTGTCCTAATACTTTTGCACAGTACTGTATATATACTAGGTGCGATTGGTAAATTGTCGCAATTATTTTGACGCCTCATAAAAGATAAAATAGTTCTTGTCCCAATACTTTTGCACAGTACTGTATATATACTAGGTGCGATTGGTAAATTGTCGCAATTATTTTGATGCCTCATAAAAGATAAAAATAGTTCTTGTCCTAATACTTTTGCACAGTACTGTATATACACTAGGTGCGATTGGTAAATTGTCGCAATTATTTTGATGCCTCATAAAAGATAAAATAGTTCTTGTCTTAATACTTTTGCACAGTACTGTATATATACTAGGTGCGATTGGTAAATTGTCGCAATTATTTTGACGCCTCATAAAAGATAAAATAGTTCTTGTCCTAATACTTTTTGCACAGTACTGTATATATACTAGGTGCGATTGGTAAATTGTCGCAATTATTTTGATGCCTCATAAAAGATAAAATAGTTCTTGTCCTAATACTTTTTGCACAGTACTAAAGTATATACTAGGTGCGATTGGTAAATTGTCGCAATTATTTTGACGCCTCATAAAAGATAAAGAAGTTCGTCTTAATACTTTGCCAGTACTGTATATACTAGTGATTGGTAAATTGTCGCAATTATTTGACGCCCTCACAAAAGATAAAATAGTTCTTGTCCCAATACTTTTGCACAGTACTGTATATATACTAGGTGCGATTGGTAAATTGTCGCAATTATTTTGATGCCTCATAAAAGATAAAATAGTTCTTGTCCTAATACTTTTGCACAGTACTGTATATATACTAGGTGCGATTGGTAAATTGTCGCAATTATTTTGACGCCTCATAAAAGATAAAATAGTTCTTGTCCTAATACTTTTGCACAGCACTGTATATATACTAGGTGCGATTGGTAAATTGTCGCAATTATTTTGACGCCTCATAAAAGATAAAATAGTTCTTGTCCTAATACTTTGTGTGTTGTGCATTGTATATATACGACAGGTGCGATTGGTAAATTGTCGCAATTATTTTGATGCCTCATAAAAGATAAAATAGTTCTTGTCCTAATACTTTGCACAGTACTGTATATATACTAGGTGCGATTGGTAAATTGTCGCAATTATTTTGATGCCTAGTAAAAGATAAAATAGTTCTTGTCCTAATACTTTTGCACAGTACTGTATATATACTAGGTGCGATTGGTAAATTGTCGCAATTATTTTGATGCCTCGTAAAAGGTAAAATAGTTCTTGTCCTAATACTTTTGCACAGTACTGTATATATACTAGGTGCGATTGGTAAATTGTCGCAATTATTTTGATGCCTTATAAAAGATAAAATAGTTCTTGTCCTAATACTTTTGCACAGTACTGTATATATACTAGGTGCGATTGGTAAATTGTCGCAATTATTTTGATCCCTCATAAAAGGTAAAATAGTTCTTGTCCTAATACTTTTGCACAGTACTGTATATATACTAGGTGCGATTGGTAAATTGTCGCAATTATTTTCATGCCTCATAAAAGGTAAAATAGTTCTTGTCCTAATACTTTTGCACAGTACTGTATATATACTAGGTGCGATTGGTAAATTGTCGCAATTATCTTGATGTCTCATAAAAGGTAAAATAGTTCTTGTCCTAATACTTTTGCACAGTACTGTATATATACTAGGTGCGATTGGTAAATTGTCGCAATTATTTTGATGCCTCATAAAAGGTAAAACAGTTCTTGTCCTAATACTTTTGCACAGTACTGTATATATACTAGGTGCGATTGGTAAATTGTCGCAATTATTTTGATGCCTTATAAAAGATAAAATAGTTCTTGTCCTAATACTTTTGCACAGTACTGTATATATACTAGGTGCGATTGGTAAATTGTCGCAATTATTCTGATGCCTTATAAAAGGTAAAATAGTTCTTGTCCTAATACTTTTGCACAGTACTGTATATATACTAGGTGCGATTGGTAAATTGTCGCAATTATTTTGATGCCTTATAAAAGATAAAATAGTTCTTGTCCTAATACTTTTGCACAGTACTGTATATATACTAGGTGCGATTGGTAAATTGTCGCAATTATTTTGATGCCTCATAAAAGGTAAAATAGTTCTTGTCCTAATACTTTTGCACAGTACTGTATATATACTAGGTGCGATTGGTAAATTGTCGCAATTATTTTCATGCCTTATAAAAGATAAAATAGTTCTTGTCCTAATACTTTTGCACAGTACTGTATATATACTAGGTGCGATTGGTAAATTGTCGCAATTATTTTGATGCCTCATAAAAGATAAAATAGTTCTTGTCCTAATACTTTTGCACAGTACTGTATATATACTAGGTGCGATTGGTAAATTGTCGCAATTATTTTGATGCCTTATAAAAGATAAAATAGTTCTTGTCCTAATACTTTTGCACAGGACTGTATATATACTAGGTGCGATTGGTAAATTGTCGCAATTATTTTCATGCCTCATAAAAGGTAAAATAGTTCTTGTCCTAATACTTTTGCACAGTACTGTATATATACTAGGTGCGATTGGTAAATTGTCGCAATTATTTTGATGCCTCATAAAAGGTAAAATAGTTCTTGTCCTAATACTTTTGCACAGTACTGTATATATACTAGGTGCGATTGGTAAATTGTCGCAATTATTTTGATGCCTCATAAAAGGTAAAATAGTTCTTGTCCAAATACTTTTGCACAGTACTGTATATATACTAGGTGCGATTGGTAAATTGTCGCAATTATTTTGATGCCTCATAAAAGATAAAATAGTTCTTGTCCTAATACTTTTGCACAGTACTGTATATATACTAGGTGCGATTGGTAAATTGTCGCAATTATTTTGATGCCTCATAAAAGATAAAATAGTTCTTGTCCTAATACGTTTGCACAGTACTGTATATATACTAGGTGCGATTGGTAAATTGTCGCAATTATTTTGATGCCTCATAAAAGATAAAATAGTTCTTGTCCTAATACTTTTGCACAGTACTGTATATATACTAGGTGCGATTGGTAAATTGTCGCAATTATTTTGATGCCTTATAAAAGATAAAATAGTTCTTGTCCTAATACTTTTGCACAGTACTGTATATATACTAGGTGCGATTGGTAAATTGTCGCAATTATTTTCATGCCTCATAAAAGGTAAAATAGTTCTTGTCCTAATACTTTTGCACAGTACTGTATATATACTAGGTGCGATTGGTAAATTGTCGCAATTATTTTGATGCCTCATAAAAGGTAAAACAGTTCTTGTCCTAATACTTTTGCACAGTACTGTATATATACTAGGTGCGATTGGTAAATTGTCGCAATTATTTTGATGCCTTATAAAAGGTAAAATAGTTCTTGTCCTAATACTTTTGCACAGTACTGTATATATACTAGGTGCGATTGGTAAATTGTCGCAATTATTTTGATGCCTTATAAAAGATAAAATAGTTCTTGTCCTAATACTTTTGCACAGTACTGTATATATACTAGGTGCGATTGGTAAATTGTCGCAATTATTTTGATGCCTCATAAAAGGTAAAATAGTTCTTGTCCTAATACTTTTGCACAGTACTGTATATATACTAGGTGCGATTGGTAAATTGTCGCAATTATCTTGATGCCTCATAAAAGATAAAATAGTTCTTGTCCTAATACTTTTGCACAGTACTGTATATATACTAGGTGCGATTGGTAAATTGTCGCAATTATTTTGATGCCTTATAAAAGATGAAATAGTTCTTGTCCTAATACTTTTGCACAGTACTGTATATATACTAGGTGCGATTGGTAAATTGTCGCAATTATTTTGATGCCTCATAAAAGATAAAATAGTTCTTGTCCTAATACTTTTGCACAGTACTGTATATATACTAGGTGCGATTGGTAAATTGTCGCAATTATTTTGATGCCTTATAAAAGATAAAATAGTTCTTGTCCTAATACTTTTGCACAGTACTGTATATATACTAGGTGCGATTGGTAAATTGTCGCAATTATTTTGATGACTTATAAAAGATAAAATAGTTCTTGTCCTAATACTTTTGCACAGTACTGTATATACACTAGGTGCGATTGGTAAATTGTCGCAATTATTTTGATGCCTCATAAAAGATAAAATAGTTCTTGTCCTAATACTTTTGCACAGTACTGTATATATACTAGGTGCGATTGGTAAATTGTCGCAATTATTTTGATGCCTTATAAAAGATAAAATAGTTCTTGTCCTAATACTTTTGCACAGTACTGTAATTTTCATGACTCAATTAACCTGATCCAGGATTGAAGTCAATAAAGTTGCACCAATAACAGTTTTATTTACTGTTACCTTCGATCCGTCTTAATTGAACTTCACTATATAAATATGCATGGCAGGTAATTTTGATATAAACAGGGCTGTTATTTTTTGCACAATTGTTTTATACTTTCATAGTGTTTTTGGGATCGCTATATACTCATAGCTGGGACCCTGGCAGGTGCTCCCCACTGGAGTCAGGTGTTGGTGGGAACAACAGTAAATATTAGTTTGATCCCACCAAAAACTCCACTCCCGTAAGCATTTGTAGCTCTTAATAAATGTTGTCTTTTTTTTATTTCTCCTAAATCCTGTTCAGCCATCTATTTAAATTCTTCTTATTTTTTTAACACCGTGTCCGTTCAGGATGTAGGAGATCGTGGATCTTCACAATTTCTTGTCCTTCGTAGCTTTTAATAAATTTGTCATATTATTAATTCTCATAAAATCTGTTTCGCCACCAAGTTTGCTAAAGAAGTTATGTGTTTCCAGTATTTATGTTATTCGGACTATTGTCCTCATCTTTGTTGCCATTTGTACAACGTTTTGGCCGTTGTAGGCTTCGGCCTTCTTTTGATGCTGGAAATTTCGAACCGATCCCTTTATTACAATAACTGGGGTTGTATGAACTTCCAGAAGAGGCATTAGGCAAGGAATGCAGTTCATATATGCCAGTGATTGTAATAAAGGGTTCGGTTCGAAATTCGTAGCACCTGAAGAAGGTCGGAGCGTACAACGGCCGAAACATCGTACAAATGGTAGGAAAGATGAAGACAACAGCCTGAATAATATAAAATCATCTCAGAAATATAGACAGATACTAAAGTTATGTGTAGTTTTCATTGTCGCTCTTGCCCTTAATCTGTCCTGTGAGTATCAAATTTTCCAAACCTGCTTTCCTCATGATGATCACTAGAAATTTCAATTGTCTCTTTCTGATTTCAAAATACTGATTTAATTTTCTCTAAAACTTAGTCATTACTTACATATTCGGTTTATGATATTCTCAACATCCTTCTATGGAACCTCATTTCTGTTGCCTCTTCTCCATTCTGTGAGGAGTCTTAGAATTCACTGCTATAAAAGAAGACTAATGTTACATAAAAGTTAAGATTCTTTGTTTCTTAAACATTTTTCTGTTTCCTAATACTTTGCTTGGCTTTTTAAATGCATCCCTGGTTCTTCCAATGGGTCATCGGATTTCAGTGTCATAATTCCTGTTCTCCTGTTTTTTTCATCATTTCACCCCTTGCAAAGTAGATTTACTGCGACTGGTGCGCAAATGGTAACAAAGGGGAATGTGATGAGAAAGATGGGCAGGTCATAGGGGGTTTCAGGAAGTGGGTAAAAGAAGGATGGGAATACTAATGAGATGGGGGTGGAATGGATGGAGAAAAGAGCATGATTGAAAAGATACGAGTCAGTGAGATAGGAAATGACTACATTTAAATTCTTGGAGATTGTAGTTGTCCGTGAAGTAAGTATACGGAAGGGAATTTCACAGGCGGAACTGCGAGAAAAGAATCAGATAGAGTAGAAATTCCGGTTACATTTTATTGGTTTCACAGTAAAGTGGTGGGACCTAGTTGCTAGTCTAGTCAGTCAGTTAAGTGCCATACGTGATATACGCTTGGGCGATCATGTCTCGAAAGCGGTATGACTGACTAGGGAGAAGATTATCCCGCAGTAGGTTGCCATTGCTTTCTGCGGTAAACTGGTTGCCGACCAAGGCTATAGAACCCAATCTGTCCTGTTATTTGTCTCAGAGCTAGAGGGGAAAGAAATGTATTATATTATTATGTAGTAATTAGTGGGGGATCGGTTTCCTATTGTTATGCAGTAATAAACTGATCCCCCATTTTATAATCAGTAGAAGCCTTAGTCATTATTCCAACTATTATATTCAGTCAGTTAAGTGCCATACGTGAAACACGCTTGGGCGATCATGTCTCCGAAGAAACATGACTGACTGGGCAGAAGATTATCCCGCAGTAGGTTGCCATTGCTTTCTGCGGTAGACTGGTTGCCGACCAAGGCTATAGAACCCAATCTGTCCTGCTATTTAAAGGGTATTTGCGCGTAAGTGAATACAATGGATTCAGCTGGAATTCGAACTCGGCTCCCCGGCTTCTCGTTCCGAGCCGATATCCACTGTACCACAACGCACATCCTAGTCTAGTAGCTCGAGTAAATTCATACACAGGGGGCACAAGTGAGCTAGGTTTATTGGAGCAGAAGACGTGAAAGTATTCGTAGAAAAGACACAGGGAAGCCACATTACGCCGTTGAGAAAGTGATTGCAGGCGAGCTGCCAAGTTTGGGATCGATAACATTACAGATTCTCAGTTGGATTTTGTCAGGAACCCCGAGGTGAATAGCAGAGGCACCCGACCAGATATGGCAGCAGTATTCAATACAAGTGCGGATGGTAGAAAACATTGATTTTTCAGATATTTAACTTTTTCTACTTGTTTGATTTTGGTATCTCTAAGTTGCAATTTGCATGCTGAGTTCATTTTTTAAGAACTTCTTAATTCGCTTTTTACAATTAATGCAAACCGTCCATTTTCTCTTTCCTTACGGCCATATCACGGTTCTCGCTCGATCACCGAAGTTAAGCAACGTTGAGCCTGGTCAGTACTTAGATGGGTGACAACTTGGGAATGCCAGATGCTGTAAGCGTTCAGTGACGGGTGTGCGATGTGGTGCAGTGGATATCGGCTCGGAAAGAGAAATCGGTGAGCCGAGTTCGAATTCTAGGTGAATACTCTGTATTTACTTAAGCTCTGGTACCCTTGGCAAAGGTATTAATCCGTCCCTTCCCTCCAGTTATGGGTTAAATAACAGGTAGGAGTTTAAGATCTATCTGTAAAAAAAAAATTATTTTTAAAGATTTTAAGTGGTCTTAAATTTTTGATCAGGAGTGTATTAATTGACTCGCCTGATGTGTACATATAATCCTACCTATACAGAGAACGGTGGTGATTGTCAGAGAGAGTTGAGTAGTTGTACAGCCGCTTAGCTGTTTAGTAAGTTGGTTCATATTAAGTTGAAGTTGTTTTGGATATAGACTCATTACCCGGACATACTTCTTATTACAAGACTGTATATATTGATTTCAACTAACAGTATTCCTAGTATTCCTGAATTGACTAACCCGTGTTCCAGTTTGTATATTTTTGTTCAATATAATTTATATTTTCTATCTCCATATCTGCTTTTGTTATTGATTATTTTGTGTGGTTTCTCAACCAGAATCCACAACATAATCAAAGATGGTGATCTATAGAGAATAATAATGATAATTCTTTTTGATAATTTCGTGACCGCTACACCTGTGTATTCCAGGTGATTGGCTCTCAGGTTAAACGATTGTGGCAAAATATAATCTCCTGCAATCGTCATGACACCACCTACTTGCCCTGATGTAACAGGACTGTCTACTCTGAAAGTCTTAGACAGAGGTAGAATGGATTTGACCTGTTGCTGTTGCTCCAAGAATGTCTCCACAAAACAGAAAACATCTAATTGAAGATTCTTCTTCTTCTTCTTCTTCTTCTTCTTCTTATTATTATTATTATTATTATTATTATTATTATTATTATTATTATTGTCTCTTTTCATCATATTTTGATTTCTGCTATGTTCGCACTACCTACCAAGTCTGAAGGAAGACCTAAGGCAGATCGTGGTGTGTTGTTATGGCTCCATTTCATGTTTTTTCTATCTCCCCTAACATCCCTAGCGTTACATAGACAAAGTTCTCCTTAGTGTGTGGGCTGTAATTAACAAAACAATTGTTTGTATATCTCTTAAGCTGGGGTTTTCAGGGATTCTTTCAATGTGTTTTTTGTTCCATTTATTTTTTTGTTATTCCAAGTGCACATACTTCTTTACTACAAGACTGTATATATTGATTTCAACTAACAGTATTCCTAGTATTCCTGAATTGACTAACCCATGCTCCAGTTTGTATATTATGGTTCAATATATTTTCTATTTTCTATTTCCATACCTGCTTTAGTTATTTATTATTTTTATTATATATCTATTTCTGAGATGGTCGTTTTTCAGAAGCCGGCCTTTTTTCGGGCCGGTATCATATCCCATCCAACCGTAAACTGCATATATTTTATCCCTTGAAGTCCGGTATCAAAATAAATGATCACTACACAGAAATATGAATAAAAATTAAGATGAATCAAGTTACTTGAACATTAGAAGACATTTCACTTACAGTAATGTTTGATTCCATGTAAATATTTTATAAAGAGGTAATTCGAAATTCTATTGAAATGACGTTGATTCCACTTGATCATGGTTTTATGCGTGATAAACATGTACGAGTCTCAGCTTGTTTTGAAAATGTTTGATGGTCTAATCAAACATTGAAGAGAAGAAAGAAGTCGACTTTTAGTTCTAAGGGAAGTAAAGCAACCAGATAATAAAACAAGCATTCGAATAAACTTATTTCATTAAGTCGAGTGTTGCAAATTAACGTTTTCACATTATTATGATTAGACCGAGCGTAATCCATCGATAAAATAAACCCAATAAATATGGGTCACCAGTTTTCCGTTTCTGAATATTGTGTTAATTCTAAAGTGAAACGATTTTTTGAAAAACCTTGGGTCACCTTCATTGCGAAATTCGAAAATTAATAGGGGAAAAGACTTTATAATTTCTGCTATGGTCGCACTACCAACCAAGTCTGCGGGAAGACCTAAGGCAGGTCGTGGCGTGTTGTTAGGGCTCCATTTCATGTTTTTCTATCTCCCCTATCATCCCTAGTGTTACATAGACAAAGTTTTCCTTAGTGTGTGGGCTGTACTTAATAAGACAATTTTTTGTATACCTCTTAAGCTAGGGTTTCCAGGGATTCATTCATTGTGTTGTTTTGTTCCATTTTTTATCATTCCAAGTGCACTTACTATCACTGGCACAACTCTTGTTTTCAATTTCCACATTTTTTCTATTTCTTTTTCCAGGTCTTTATATTTTGGCAGTATTTCAGTTTCCTTGGTTGCTATGTTACAATCCGCTGGACAAGCCATATCAAATAATAGACAAGTTTTTTTTTTATTTCTGGTTTTTAATAATAATGTCCGGCCTATTTACTTCATTATTATTATTAGTAGTATTAAGATTATTAAAATTATCATTATTATTATTATTATATATTATAATAATTATATTATTATTATTAAGATTATTAAGATTATTATTATTATTTTTATTTTATTTTTATTTCTGATATGGTCGTTTTACAGAAGTCGGCCTTTTTCGGGCCTGTTTCATATTCCATCAAACCGTAAACTATATATGTTTTATCCCTTGAAGTCAGGTGTCGAGATACATGATCATGACTCAGAAATATGATTAAATATTAAGATGAATCAAGTTAGGAGCCAGGATAGAACATTAGAAGACATTTCACTTACAGTACTGTTTGATTCCATGTAAATATTTTATAAAGAGGTAATTCGAAATTCTATTGAAATGACGTTGTTTCCAGTCGATCAGGGTTTTATGCTTGATAAACATGTACGAGTCTCAGCTTGTTTTGAAAATGCTTGATGGTCTAATCAAACGTTGAAGAGAAGAAATAAGTCGGCTTTTAGGTTTGAGTTAATTGAAACAAGTTGACAAAGAGTGAATCCTAGAACTTCTAATACTTTATAGGTTGAGTAAATCCTGTGAGAAGTACGGGATACAAATTCTATATCATCCAACAGTTAACTAAAAACACACATAGTAAAATTGCACAACTGCAAAATCGGATCCAAACGAGCATTTTGGAAAAACCCAGACCAAGGCAAATTTCACGAGTCAGTGCGAAAAGTAAATTTCTAGATCCTGATTGGATAGAAAATAAAAAAATGATATATGACGCCACTCAATATTTTTTCACACCTAAAGAATGAAAATGTCTGCTAGAGCCGGTCAAATGATAAACTTCATTGCTTTAAACACGTTCCGTGACCGGTCAAAATGAGTCCGAGATGGAAGCGGTTAGCGGACGGACCTTGTTGCAATATAACTAAAGAAATTTCAAGAAGACGACCAGGACATAAATGCGCGTCACATATTTATTTTACATCTTGTTCCAATTTCCTTTCTTCATTTTTACTCCACACCGCCGAGGAAAATAACACTAACAACGACAACAACAACAGCAGGCTACTCAGCTTGTGCGATAAATACTATTTCTTTATTTGTTTCACTTTCTTTCTCACCCTGTAGCCAACCTACCAAAAATGGAAAGGAACATAAGACTTTACATTCTGCTACTATCAACCATGAACTCTAAACTTCTGTGGGACATTTTGAATACTTATAGTTCTCTTTGAACAATTTTAACTAGATGCATTTCCTCCAAGAACATTTTATTTTTCTTCAGTCAACGAAATTTCAATTATATTTTTCTTCTTACAATTTTGTTATTCGGTTATTAAATCTTTATTTTAATGCACAAACGAAATACTTTATCCTTTCACATTTCAACATCCACCCTTCGACCTTCTGATATTTAAATTGTGGGGACTTCGGATATGTTTGGCACAAGGCCAATTTGAAGTTGCGAACAAATTTTCGGCGCCCTACGCCTTCATCAGGTTGATGACTGAAGTTCTTGAGTGATAGTTCGCCGTATTTATGGCAAAATTGGTGTTAAAAAAAAGAAGTGTTAAAAATTGGTGCAAAGATTTAAGGTATTGAATTTTATTTTAATTTATGCATACGGATAAAAAAATTAATTCAGTAGATATACAAAAATAAATGAGTGTCTTCTGTAAGGGCCTCGGTTATGCTTAGTAAATTGGCCTTTTTGTTATGTCGTCAAGTATAAATGAATAACTCAACAACAGAATCAGAATATAAGTTGTATTCCGCGGAAAGACGGTTAGTATGTACAGAAGTGATTAGTAATATTTACAATAGAAAGATACAAGAGTCCAATCCGTCGTAAGACGTGTGTATACGTGATTACTTCCGGTACGCCAGCGGAAGTGTGACTAACTCTTCACTGACTCGCACTGACTCTTCAGTAACTCATTAGAGACTCTCAAGTGACTCTCTACGACTGTATTTACTAGCCTTCCCACGTAGGCTGGATGTGACATATGGTCATTTTATAGTGGGTATTCCCGGCCATATAGCCGGGCCAAAAAATGTCTGTCTATTTTTCCCCAGTCGGCGGAACCACGACTGGGTTAATGCTCTCTGCTCGGAAGCAGAGAGCGCCCTCTACGCGAAGGCAGAGAGCTGACAGTGTCGTAGAGTCGTCAGTCTAGTGACTCTCTACCACTCTCTTGTAGAGAATCCACCATTGCTATATATAGCAATGGGAACAGTCCATTATGTAGTCAAATAGGAGCGGCGCCCTAACACATTTTCAATATGTTAGAACACACAACCAAGATCCTTAAAGTATTATAAACGACTTCACTCTACTATTTTGTGCTTGTTCTTAGTTGTCAAGCTAGTAAAAACATTAGAAGGTCAATTTAAGTGAATTTGTCACTAATTCACGGTGGCAGACTCCTTACAATGGTCATAATTGGGATGAGGCCGCTTGTTTGTCAAAGATCTGTGATCTTGACCGGAGAATCAGTGGTTAGTCATGAACGCCAGAATTTGATTTAAGAATGTCTCAAACTCTGCATTAACTTAAAGTGCAATTAAACGATTATAGTCCTTACAGAACAACTGGCAATATGAATGTATTGTTAACTTGTATTTTGAAAGCAATGCACTGCGCTTCCTCGGCCTCACCCTACCTTCCGACTTCAAGTGGAATCATTACATTGAATCAATAGCTAAATCCCTTGCTAGAAAGGTTGGGTCACTGTGTCGGGCCAGGAAGTTTTTTTTCCGCCTGAATCCATTTTGCACATATACAACCATCCGACCGTGTATGGAATACTGTTGTCATATCTGGTCAGGCGCCCCTGCTGTTGGTCTCAGGGTTCTCAGCAGTCTCCAAAAGAGAATCTCTAATGTGATTGGTCCCGACCTGGCAGCTGGACTCCAGCCACTTTCTCATCGGCGGGAAGTAGCTTCTGTCTGTCTCTTCTTTTTCATGGCTTATGCTCTGACGAACTCTCCACAAAAATTAACTCGGGCAACCAGACTGGTAGTAAGGTCCCACCCTTTTACAGTTAGATCAAGCAAATGCAGGCGACAATTCTACTCCAGCAGCTTCTTCTCTCGCGCTTCCCGCCTGTGGAACTCCTTTCCATATACTTGCTTTCCTTACGGTTACAACCTCCAGGAAATGAAATGCAAAATCAATTCCCATCTCTTATTCACTTAAGTCCAGCCCATTATACATCACCCTGTGTATCTTGTTCTTTTTCTTTCTCTCTACCTTTGCAAATGTCTTCACTCCTGTGTTTACATCCTTCTCTTGCCCATTCTCTTTTATCCCTTGTAGTTGGTTCTCTTCACATATATCCTGCCTAAAACTATAACTCTCTTATGAAGCCCCCTGCACATCAGTGGCGGTACCACCTTGATTTGGGGTGAAATAATTTAAAAAATACAGGGCTCTCATTTACATGTCAAAACCATTTCTCATTTATCTCTTAGAGCTGGTTCGTCTTTCTCTTCAATTTCATCCTGCCTAAAACTATAAATCTCTTATGTAGCCCCCTGCACATCAGTGGCGGTACCATCTTGCTTTGGGGTGAAATGATTAAAAAAATACAGGGCTCTCATTTAGATGTCTTCTATTCACTTTAAAGGCTGGCCAACCTTGTTGTATTCTGTGTTTTACCGCTGCTGTACCGTAAGTCGACAGTCGATGGCCGATATATATATATATATATATATACAAGTATGGGTGGAATAATATTCCCCATCCAAAGAAACACTATTTTTAAAAAAGTGCTCAATACAAAGTAGAGCTAATAATAATAATAATAATAATATTTATTAATAAATTATAACATTGATATGTTATAATATCACTACAAAAGTAGCTATTTTGTTTCGACACTTTTTGTGTCTTTTCAAGTGATGTTGTTATTTCGAAATGAATGGCTTTAAAAGGTTAAGAACAAGCAAGACCTCTTTCATCAGGGAGGCATTATTGTATGTACAATGTGGACCAATCAGAGTAAAGCAACTTTTACTTTGGAGAATATGTGGGAAGACTTAAAATCAATCTTGGTGGGCATTGGTATTAAAATTTTATAAAATTAAGATCAGCATTATTAATTAACTATTATATCTACTATATTTTTGTTGCTAAAAAAAACAAAAAACAAAAAAAAACTATATTTTAACAATTTTGTACAGTTAGAAAATTATTCATATTTTAGATGGAGGAGAGAAAAAGAACGCATACTTTGAATAAACTTACAAACATTCACATATGGAGAAATATTCACAAACATTAGTGAGAAAAAACATATACATAGTAATACACCCATGTATATATACATACACAAATTTCAAAATTTAGTCTTTATCGAGATGTCAATTTGTCTGTTAACTTTTAGGCAGACTAAATTGCTACATATTATTAATGATTAAATAAATACAGGGCTCTCATTTAGATGTTTCTATTCCCTTTAAAGGCTGGCCAACCTTGTTGTATTCTGTGTTTTACCGCTGATGTACCGTAAGTCGACAGTCGATGACCGATATATATATATATATATATATATATATATATATATATATAAAGATAAAGAGAAATAACATTATAAGTCTTTCAGAAGGCGACATTAAAACACGTATTACGTTTTCAAACTTCTAAAATATTTCTGATCCATTCTGTGCAGAATGATCAGGTTTGAGCCTCTAGCAAATATTATACATCATTTATCTAAACTTAGTTATAAATGGAACTTTGTCTGTGTGTGTGTGTCCGTTACCTATAGACTCCAAAACGGCTTAACCGATTTTCTTGAAAATTTATACAGCTGTACTATAAGCATCTGCGAGTGTTCTTAGATAGGTTTTGTGTCGAGTTACCCCCGATAAATATCGAAAATCGATAATTGAAAAATCGGGTCCTAGAAGGAGTGGTCTGATTTTAATCAAATTTGATACACTCATAGAGAAAGACATTAGAAACGATATTCAGAAATTTCAAGGTTGCAGTTCTTACAATAGTGCAGAAAATCGATAAAATGTATATATAAAAGGCAAGATGTTTGTGTGTGTCTATTTATCTGTCTGTATGTCTGTATTTTTTCAGCCCTTTTATTTTAGTTTTTGCTTCGGGTTTGGCTGTGAGTAGGTATAATTGTAGTTCTTAGTCTCAGCCATGATACCATTTACTCAGAGGTCTTATTTAGCCTTCAAAATTCAGTTAACGACGAAAAGACTTATTTGATATCGATACCAGGAAATCAAAATTTGACTTACATTCATTCATTTTTCTTTCAGTGTACGGTTTCGCTTTAACTGGAAACAACTATTGCTTTTTAGTCTTTCGTGCCAACGTACAAAAGAGTCTGAGCTGCAGGACCATGGATTAGTTTTAAAGCTTCCATTATACCCGAGCAACGACGGGCTATACTGCTAGTGTTGTGATAAACAAAGGCAATGTTGGATGACCTTGCTTGTCGATAAATCAAATATAACGTTGTCACGTTGAAAAAGAGCCAGTTCCTTGTTCTGATGCGGAGGCGGCAACCGGGTTCCGTTCATCTTTAATTTACTTGGATCAGTGAAACAGCGGTTTTCGGATATTGGACAGGATTTGCTGATAGTTTGTACACGGCTAATACACGCACACAGACGCACACACGCGCACACATACATACATACATACATACATACATACATACATACATACATACATACATACATACATACTGGAGACATGGCCAAGTGATTAGAACGTCCGATTTCTTACAAAGAGACTCGGGTTCGAATTTCACCATAGTCGATCTAATCTAATCTGAACTTATTTATAAATGGAACTTTGTCTCTGTGTGTATGTGCCTGTGCATGTGTGTCCGTTACCTATAGACTCCGAAACAGCTGAACCGATTTTTGGAAAATTTACACAGTTGTACGATAAGCGTTTGCGAGTGTACTTAGCTAGTTTTTGTATCGAGGTACCCCCGATAAATATCGAAAATCGATAATCGAAAAAATCGGGTTATAGAAGGAGTGGTCCGATTTTAATCAAATTTGATACACTCATAGACAAAGACATAAGAAACGATATTCAAAAGTTTCAAGGTTGCAGTTCTTACAATAGTGCAGAAAATTTGATATCGATACCAGAAAATCAAAATTTGACTTACATCCATTGATTTTTCTTTCAGTCTACAGTTTCGCTTTAACTGGAAACAACTATTGCTTTCTAGTCTTTCGTGTCAATAGGTAACGGACACACACATAAAAAAAACTCCTTCTTACTAAACCCGTAGTCCTGGACCACTAACCCTTGTTCAAGTTTGTATTATTTACGTTACCTATTATAACAGACACCTGACGATGGCCGACTAGTAGGAGGATCGAAACGTGCCTATTGCAAATCAGCTGTGAAAAAACTACCTATAAAGTGAAAATTCATTGTTCCAGAAATTTTTTCTCTGAAGTGAAGCCGTAGTAGAATTAGTATGTCCACGTCGGAAGATGATGGGTGCTGTGTAATAATATTCAGCTGAGTGGAGCCCAGAGTTACTATGAACTACTCACGTTGTATCTCTCGGTATCTGTTGGTATCTCTTGGATCTGACGTTATCTCTCGATGTCTGACGTCTTGCTTCTATGCAGAAGTATATTTATGCTCTAGACGAGTCTATTATCCTGGAAAAAGGGGAGACCCCACAACAATACAGATTATTGGTCCGATCTAGATTTGTTTTAAAACAGTAAAATCGATAAAGTTGTGTACCCAGTGAATATGCAATTTATTAAACTCATGATTTTGTCACCGAGAGGAAAATCACTAAATATTTCGACGCGAAATCAAGTTATATACTAAACATAGCTAAACCATTGACCAGGAAATGTTTGAGACAAAATCTAATCTTTAATTAATAAATTGAGAAGCATTCATTCATGAAGATGTAATTGGTCAGATCAAAAAGTTATCGGGACTTTTGCTATGGTAACTGAGCTAAAGTTCGCAGTGTGAAGACGCTTGCTACCGATTGACTTTGAACAGTGTCGCTTATAGACACCGAGTTATAAAGCTCTGACTCGTTTCCGTTGTTGATAGCCGTGACTGAAAGGAAAGTGTGTAGAGTGTGGTCGTATCATCACATCATAGAGGTTCCATCAGTGACCATGACTTGTGCAGCAGGTGTGAGCCAAATATAGTATTTTGCAAGTCAGGCGACCATCACATTCCCCAGATCTTTTTATTTCCGACGTTTTGTTTTTCAAAGTTAAATTATGCAGGAAAGCAAGAAAGTTTCAAGAGTTTAAGGAAGTCCGGAAGAATGCGACGAGGTTACTATGAGCTGTCCCACTTAAAGACAAAAAACAATAACAACAACAAAAAACACAACAACCAACTGTTTTTGAATGATAACAGCACTAGATAAATATGGAGATTCGGATGGGGACTATTTCGAAGGAGATTAAATTACGAATCCATAAGTTCTGTAGTTTTTATTTTATAGCACAAGACCCGATACTTTAGGATCAGATCTAATATTTTCAATAGCACTTGAAATATAAATTTTCTTTTTTAACGCCAAAATTTACATTAAACATGAATGAAAGATACTGAAATCTCATTGATTCATTGCGGCCCAAATTGAAGGCAGATAAAGCGTCTGGATTCAGAAGGGTACTACTTTGAAGGAGATTAAATACCGAATCGATATGTATTGTAGTTTGTTTTGTAACGCCATTCTCTATAATTTTTGAGCAAACCTCGTATTGCAATAAAAGTGTGATTTGTACGGAACTGCTTTTGTTAATTATCGTAAAATTTGATTATGATTTTTCTGCATTACTGTGAGGAGTTGGGCGTCGAGATCGTGAGCAATCGTCGATAAAAATTAACGATCTGTGGAATGTCCGGATATTTAAATATTTCTATAGAGAAAACGAAAATTAATTCCTTTCTGCATTGTGATTAATTTAACGGAGTCAGCAATAAATAAATATAATACTTGTGTATAATAAGTTTCAGTTTTTATGAAGCTAAAACTAAGAAATACAGAAATAACATATTTGAGTAAAAAAAAACATGTTTCTGAAGATAAAAACGAAAAATAAAAAAACAAACTTGAGTATAAAACAATTTCATGATTCTAAAGCTAAAAAAGAGAATAAATTAATTCCTGGAGCAAAGTACGACTGTGTATCTAAAGAAAAAAAAAGAAAAAAAGAAGAGTAAAATGCATCATGAAGTATAATACGCCCCAGTATTTCTGAACAAGAAAACGAAGACTATATTGTATCATGGAGAAAAATACGTGACGGTGTTTCTGAAGCTAAAATGTCGAATAAATTACATCCACGAATAATGTAGGAGTTTGCGTTTCTGAAGTAAAAAACGAGACCTAAATTGCATGATGTATAGAATTTGCACCAGTATTTCTGAACAAATGAACTAAGACTATATTGCATCATGGAATAAAATACATGAGGGTGATTCTGAAGCTTAAATGTCGAATAAATTTCATCCACGAATAATGTAGGAGTTTGTGTTTCTGAAGCAAAAAACGAGACCTAAATTTCACGATGGTATAGAATTTGCTCCAGTATTTCTGATAGAAAAAACGAAGAATATATTGCATCATGGAGTAAAATACGTGACGGTTTTTCTAAAGCTAAAAAGGCAAATGAATTACATCCTCCAGTAAAGTACGAGTCTGTTTCTGAAGCAAAAGATGAAGACTAAGTTGCATCATGGAATGTAATAAGCCCTGTTATTTCTGAAGCTAAACCAAGTAGGGCGAAAAAATAGTGCACTTGAGTACAATTCTTTCCCTGTGTTTCTCAAACTAAAAACAGGGCATAAATAAAATACTTGAGTATAAAGAAGTTCTGGAGTTAATGCCTTTGTATAATACGCCATCGTGTTTCTCATGCTCGAGACTAGAAATACACTCCTGATCAAAATTTTAAGACCACTTAAAATCTTTAAAAAGAAATATTTTTTTTACAGATAGATTTTAAACTCCTCACTCTTAAGGTTGCCACGACTACAATCTAAAAGGTTATGGAAACAAAAAACTATATTCCAAACATTTTATTTAGAAATTTACATTTTTATAAAATGAGGCGAATTACAAATGATCAAAATTATAAGACCAGAGACAAAAATTCTACGAAATTTTACAAAAACTGTATGAAAAGTGTATGAAAACATTCAGCAACCAAATTTAATAATGAGTTCTACCTCCACTGCTTTTGAAGACTTCAAAAATTCTGTCGGTTATGCTAGAAATAGGCGTTTCCATTAAGGTGCGGGGATGTTGCTTCAGCTTCTGAAGATGGCTTCACAAAGTTCATTTTTTGTTGAATATTGTTTGCCATTTTGATAAGCATCTCTTGTCATCCATCCTCAAACATTTTCATTTGGGTTCAAGTCTGGTGAGCATGCAGGATGTCCCAAGAGATGGACCTCATTTTCTTGTAGAAAGGTCAAGGTCCGTCTTGCAGCGTGGATTGCAGCATTATTCTGTTGGAATAACCATCCATCCACACACAAATGATGACCCTCCATCATCAATGATGCTTTTTGTAGCATGCTAACATAACCAGCCACTGTTTGACAACCCTGCACCACCTGGAGCTCCATCGTCCCTCTGTAAGAAAAGGCACCCCCTACCATTAGGGACTCTCCACCCCTATGACGTGTGGAGAAAATTTCAGGAGGCATGTTTTTGTTATGCCAATATCGTTGGAAGCCATCAGGAACATCGAGATTGAATTTTTTCTCATCAGAAAACAGGACTTTCTTCCACTTCTCAACGTCCCATGTTTGGTATTCACAACCAAATTTTAAGCGGTCCACCTTGTAACGTGGAAGCAGCCGAGGAATTTGTTTACTCTTTTTATTTACCATGCCTTTTTGTCGTAAGTGTCGTCTGATGGTTACGGGACTGCAATCGGCATCTGTGACTGCCTTAATTTGACTAGAAGAAAGTCCCCCGTCTTTTATAACAACCCGTCTTATTCTCTTACTCAATGCAGGAGAAATTTTTGAGGCCTACCAGAGGATTTTGCTTTTCCATAATTCTCACTGTTCTTTAGAAAGTTGCAAATCACAGTTTTACTGCGATTTACCTTAGCTGCGATCGCCCGCTGTGACAAACCTTGCTTGTGGAATTCTAGAATTCGAGAACAATCAACTTTGGTAAGTTTGCTTGCTTTAGGCATGATAACACCTTTACGCAGTGATTGCTAATCTCTCACTGAACTAAAAACATTGGAATTACCATAGCCCTAACAATTTATACCGCTGGTCTTATAATTTTGATCATGTGTAAATCGCCTCATTTTATAAAAATGTAAATTTCTAAATAAAATGTTTGTAATGTAGCTTTTTGTTTAAATAAGCTTTTAGATTGTAGTATTGGTAACTTTAAGTGGGAGGAGTTTAAAATCTATCCAGAAAAAAAATTTATTTTTAAAGATTTTTAAGTGGTCTTAAATTTTTGATCAGGAGTGTACATTAGGCCACTTATACTAGTTCGTATTACTGAAGCTAAAATAGGGAATAAATTACATCCTTGAATATAATGCCTCCTCGTGTTTCAGCCGCCAAAAACCTAAAATAAATAACATGTATGGGTATAAAACCAAACCGTGATTTTCAAGCTAAAAACAGGGAATAATACGTGTTTATGATTAAAAAATAAAGAATATAGTACATAGTTTAGTATGCTAGTACTCCATTAAAGTACAGTATTTATATTATTCGGACTATTGTCCTCATTTTTGTTGCCATTTGTACTACGTTTCGGCCGTTGTACGCTCCGGTCTTCTTCAGGTGATAGGAATTTTTAACTGAACCTTTTATTACAATCACTGGGGTATATGACTCTATTTCTAACTTAGTAGTGACTTTTCTGGTAGTCATAAGTTAGTTCCCTCTAACCTTATAAGTTACATTTTAACCACTGCTGTAGCCTGGTATTAAACTCACAAGCGATTGGATATGGACGTTGGTTAGTTCCTGGGACTTGACCCGAAGAGCTGTGAGTTAAATACCAGGCTACAGCAGTAGTAAACAAATAACTTACAGGATTAGAGGGAGATAACTCATGAATACCAGAAGAGGCACTACTACACAAGGAATGAAGATCATATACCCCAGTGATTGTAATAAAGGGTTTGGTTCGAGATTCCTAGCGCCTGAAGAAGGCTGGAGCGTACAACGTCCGAAACGTCGTACAAATGACAACAAAGATGAGGACAATAGTCCGAATAATGTAAGAACTGTAAATACTACCTCATCTCATAAATATAGACAAATAGAATGATCTATTATTAAACGTTGAACAAATGGCAACAAAGATGAGGACAATAGTCCGAATAATGTAAATACTGTAAATACTACCTCATCTCAGAAATATAGACAAATAGAATGACAAATAAATATAGACAAATAGAATGATCTATTATTAAACATCGTACAAATGGCAACAAACATGAGGACAATAGTCAAAATAATGTAAATACTGTAAATACTATCTCATCTCTGAAAAATAGAGAAATAGAATGATCTATTATTAAACGTCGTACGAATGGCAACCAAGATGAGAACAATAGTCCGAATAATGTAAATACTGTAAATACTTCCTCATCTCAGAAATATAGACAAATAGAATGATCTATTATTAAACGTTGTACAAATGGCAACAAAGATGAGGACAATAGTTCGAATAACGTAAATACTGTAAATACTTCCTCATCTCAGAAATATAGACAAATATTCCATTAAATTATATAATTGACTATAATACGTCCCTGTGTTTATAATGCTAAAAAAGGGATATTATATAATATTCTAGAGTTTAGTAAAACGTCTTATTTTAGAAGCTAAAATCAAGGACTGAATACCATCATCAATAGTTTACAACCATCGTGT
Source organism: Ascarosepion bandense (assembly GCA_037127315.1). NCBI lineage: Eukaryota > Metazoa > Mollusca > Cephalopoda > Sepiida > Sepiidae > Ascarosepion > Ascarosepion bandense. The sequence goes on along the minus strand of JBBBDQ010002250.1, from coordinate 637,476 downwards.
TTCTGGAGTTAAATTAGTACTGAAATTACATCCCTGATTAAAGTCTGGTTATAAATTTCAACGCTGTATAATATAGAACCACTAATAAATGTGAATAAATTACACCCTTGTGTATAATAGAGTCTAAAAGCAGGAGTAAATTTATATCCTTGCCTAAAGTACGACGCTGGTTTCTGAAGCTAAAAGCAGGTAATAATTTATATTTCTGAGTATAATACGACCCCGGGTTTCTCATCCCAAAAACAGGTTATAGATTACGTATTTGAGTGTAATAAAACCTTCTTTTTCTTATGATAAAATAGCAGTATAGCCCGGTGTCGCTCGGGTGTAATGAAAGCTTTAAAACCAATCCAGGGTCCTTGAGCTCAGACTCAGCCTAAAGAATATTTGAAATAATAAAATAATTGCGACAATTTACCAATCGCACATTATATATACACTAGCAGTATAGCCCGGTGGTGCTCGGGTGTAATGAAAGCTTTAAAACTAATCCATGGTTCTGGAGCTCAGACTCTTTATACGTTGGCACGAAAGACTAAAAAGAAATAGTTGTTTCCAGTTAAAGCGAAACCGTAGATTGAAAGAAAAATGAATGGATGTAAGTCAAAGTTTGATTTTCTGGTATCGATATCAAATTTTCTGCACTACTGTAAGAACTGCAACCTTGAAACTTCTGAATATAATTTCTTATGTCTTTGTCTATGAGTGTATCAAATTTGATTAAAGCTGGACCACTCCTTCTATAGCCCGATTTTTCGATTATTGATTTTCGATATTTATTGGAGATACGTCGACACAAAACCTAGCTGAGAAAACTCGCAGACGCTTAGAGTAAAACTGTGTAAATTTACAAGAAAATCAGTTCAGCCGTTTTGGAGTCTATAGGTAACGGACACACACACACACACACACACACACACACACACACACACACACACACACACACACACAAAGTTCTATTTATAAATAAGTTTAGATACGGGGAATTAATTCCATACTTGACTTTAATAATTCCCCGAGCTTCTGAAACTAAAAGCAGGTAATAAAACACATACGACACCTTGTTTCTGAAACTAAATGCAAGGAATAAATTCCGAACTTCAGTTTAATACGACCCCGTGTTTCTGAAGCTAAGGGAATAATTTACCATCTCGTGTATAATACCTTGTAGCGGAACTCTGTATCCTGATTGGCCATCAAATCGCAAAATTCAAAATACGTCAGAGAAACGGTTTTTCCACAGCTAAAGAAAAAAAAAAGTTCTGAAGCCACCCCACGTGACTAGATTCAATATGTAAGGATTGTATCTAGCCTGTCACGGCGGTAAATTAGTAACCAACTAAAATGTAACCAACTTCAAATCAATCCGGAGATAAGGTCAGGTCGCACCTTGTTCTCTTTCTCCATATCTCTCCCAACAATTACTGATACAAACATTTTGTACGAACTCTTAATACCTCAACTTTATCACTGAACACGAACTCTACACTTAACTTCTTAATGTTTCTAATTGTACATTAACTCCTTCAACTTGTTATTCCTCCTTTTAATAAATATTTATTTTAAAATGCAAAATGTATATTTTATTATTCCACTCTCCTACATTAATACACACATTCCAGTTGGTATTTTTCTACATCCACCCCACTCTCATCAGTAATCTCTTCCCTCTTCTACGCTCTTCCTGACATTCCCTAAAACCTCTCACTCCTCATAACATTCCTCCTCGTCCACCCCACTCTCATCAGTAATCTCTTCTCTCTTCTACTCTCTTCCTGACATCCCCTAAATCCTCTCACTCCTCATAACATTCCCCCTCGTCTACCCCACGCTCATCAGTAATCTCTTCCCTCTCCTACTCGCTTCCTGACATCCCCTAAATCCTCTCACTCCTCATAACATTCCTCCTCGTCTACCCCACGCTCATCAGTAATCTCTTCCCTCTCCTACTCACTTCCTGACATCCCTTAAAACCTCTCACTCCTCGTAACATTTCTCCTCGTCCACCCCACTCTCATCAGTAATCTCTTCCCTCTCCTACTCACTTCCTGACATCCCTTAAAACCTCTCACTCCTCATAACATTCCTCCTCGTCCACCCCACTCTCATCAGTAATCTCTTCCCTCTTTTACTCACTTCCTGACATCCCCTAAAACCTCTTACTCCTCGTAACATTTTTCCTCGTCCACCCCACTCTCATCAGTAATCTCTTCCCTCTCCTACTCACTTCCTGACACCCCCTACAACCTCTCACTCCTCATAACATTCCTCCTCGTCCACCCCACTCTCATCAGTAATCTCTTCCCTCTTCTACTCTACTCTCTTCCTGACACCCCCTGCAACCTCTCACTCCTCATAACATTCCTCCTCGTCCACCCCACTCTCATCAGTAATCTCTTCCCTCTCCTACTCACTTCCTGACATCTCCTAAAACCTCTCACTCCTCGTAACATTCCTCCTCGTCCACCCCACTCTCATCAGTAATCTCTTCCCTCTTTTACTCACTTCCTGACATCCCCTAAAACCTCTTACTCCTCGTAACATTTTTCCTCGTCCACCCCACTCTCATCAGTAATCTCTTCCCTCTCCTACTCACTTCCTGACACCCCCTACAACCTCTCACTCCTCATAACATTCCTCCTCGTCCACCCCACTCTCATCAGTAATCTCTTCCCTCTTCTACTCTACTCTCTTCCCGACACCCCCTGCAACCTCTCACTCCTCATAACATTCCTCCTCGTCCACCCCACTCTCATCAGTAATCTCTTCCCTCTCCTACTCACTTCCTGACATCTCCTGAAACCTCTCACTCCTCATAACCTTCCTCCTCGTCCACCCCACTCTCATCAGTAATCTCTTCCCTCTCCTACTCACTTCCTGACATCTCCTGAAACCTCTCACTCCTCATAACATTCCTCCTCGTCCACCCCACTCTCATCAGTAATCTCTTCCCTCTTTTACTCACTTCCTGACATCTCCTAAAACCTCTTACTCTTCGTAACATTTTTCCTCGTCCACCCCACTCTCATCAGTAATCTCTTCCCTCTCCTACTCACTTCCTGACACCCCCTACAACCTCTCACTCCTCATAACATTCCTCCTCGTCCACCCCACTCTCATCAGTAATCTCTTCCCTCTTTTACTCACTTCCTGACATCCCCTAAAACCTCTCACTCCTCATAACATTCCTCCTCGTCCACCCCACTCTCATCAGTAATCTCTTCTCTCTCCTACTCTTTTCCTGACATCCCTTAAAACCTCTCACTCCTCATAACATTCCTCCTCGTCCACCCCACTCTCATCAGTAATCTCTTCCCTCTCCTACTCACTTCCTGACACCCCCTACAACCTCTCACTCCTCATAACATTCCTCCTCGTCCACCCCACTCTCATCAGTAATCTTTTCCCTCTTCTACTCTACTCTCTTCCCGACACCCCCTGCAACCTCTCACTCCTCATAACATTCCTCCTCGTCCACCCAACTCTCATCAGTAATCTCTTCCCTCTCCAACTCACTTCCTGACATCTCCTAAAACCTCTCACTCCTCGTAACATTCCTCCTCGTCCACCCCACTCTCATCAGTAATCTCTTCCCTCTCCTACTCACTTCCTGACTCCCCCTACAACCTCTCACTCCTCATAACATTCCTCCTCGTCCACCCCACTCTCATCAGTAATCTTTTCCCTCTTCTACTCTACTCTCTTCCCGACACCCCCTGCAACCTCTCACTCCTCATAACACTCCTCCTCGTCCACCCAACTCTCATCAGTAATCTCTTCCCTCTCCTACTCACTTCCTGACATCTCCTAAAACCTCTCACTCCTCGTAACATTCCTCCTCGTCCACCCCACTCTCATCAGTAATCTCTTCCCTCTCCTACTCACTTCCTGACACCCCCTACAACCTCTCACTCCTCATAACATTCCTCCTCGTCCACCCCACTCTCATCAGTAATCTCTTCCCTCTTTTACTCACTTCCTGACATCCCCTAAAACCTCTCACTCCTCATAACATTCCTCCTCGTCCACCCCACTCTCATCAGTAATCTCTTCTCTCTCCTACTCTTTTCCTTACACCCCCTGCAACCTCTCACTCTTCATAACATTCTTCCTATGTAACCCCCTGCACAACAGTGGCCGTAAAATGCCTTTCTTGGGGCGACACGATCATGAAAAAAAAAAACAATCTTCTGATGATGACTATGATGATAATTCTACATAAACCCTGTAATCTGTAGATATTTCGGTTAAGTCTGACACAAGGCCGAATCAAAGAAACATTAACTAGCTCCCTTGCACTTCAAACATCCCGGTTTTCTGAGTCTAAAATCAAGGCATTAATTATATCTTTAATAAACTCGGATTCGTAATAGCTGTAATATATACCTTGTTTTTAGCTAGAGAATCATGCTGTCGGTTTACGCTACTGTCGTATAATACACGATCAAATACGGCGTGTTTCATAATATTTGTCAGACATTTTCCAGGAGGAGATGTAAAATGGAATAAAGAAATAAAGGAATAAAGGTTGGGTTATTCCTTTATCCCATTATTTCTTTATTCCTTTATTTCTTTATTCATTTATTCCTCACTTGGAACACCTAATAGACTAACACAAAAATCCCGCATTCAATAATCTATGATATCCTAAAAATCGTTTTAAAATATCATCTTATCTCTTTTAAATTACATGAAATCACGTTTTTCAAAAGAAAGAAAAATATTTTACACCTGAATTTTTTAAATAAAGAATTAAAAGCGGACATTTTCAAATTATATATATAACTAGCAGTATAGCCCGGCGTTGCTCGGGTGTAATGAAAGCTTTAAAACTAATACATGGTTCTGGAGCTCTTTGGACGTTGGCACGAAAGACTAAAAAGCAATAGTTTTTTTCCAGTTAAAAAAAACAAACCGTAGACTGAAAGAAAAATGAATGAATGTAAGTCAAATTTTGATTTCCTGGTATCGATATCAAATAAGTTTTTTTCGTCGTAAACTGAATTTTGAAGGCTAAATAAGTCCTCTGAGTAAATGGTATCCTGGCTGAGATTAAGAACTACAATTATACCTACTTCGAGCCAAACCCGAAGCAAAAACTAAAATAAAATGGCTGAAAAAAACACAGACATACAGGCAGATAAACCGACACACACACAAACATCTTGCCTATATATATATATATATATATATATATATATATATATATATATATATATATGATTTTCTGCACTATTGTAAGAACTGTAACCTTGAAACTTCTGAATATCGTTTCTTATGCCTTTGTCTATGAGTGTATCAAATTTGATTAAAATCGGACTAATCCTTCTATGATCCGATTTTTTCGATTATCGATTTTCAATATTTATCGGGGGTACCTCGACACAAAACCTAGCTGAGAACACTCGCAGACGCTTATAGTACAACTGTGTAAATTTCAAGAAAATCGGTTCAGCCGTTATGGAGTCTATAGGTAAAAGACACACACACACAGACACATACACACACACACACACAGAGACAAAGTTCCATTTAGAAATTTAGTTTAGATTAATACAAATAACAGATTTTTCAGTTTGATAATTCATATTATCATCAGCATTCCGACTGAAGAGTTTCATTGAGGGTCCTGTTCGTTCACTCGTCAGGGAGTATTAGCAGTTGACTGTTTTCACTTTTTCTTTATTATGTACAACTATCATTTGGGTAAAAATTTTTTCTTAGTGTGAGTCCTTGACCCTGCCAATACACCCTCTCCGTGGATGTGCATAAGTCTAGGATGTCGTGATCATCTGTCCTTTTCATATTTCTTTTTTTACATCGACTCTTTAGTCATCTCTTTTTTTGTCTTAACTTTTCTCTTTCAACTGTTTCCATTTCACCTCCGGCTTTTCTAGACAGTCTGTCGTTAATTTAAAAAAATATATGAGATAACGATATATAACATTTTTTATATTAAGTTCAATATTGGAGGATTTAAAAAAAATTTTTTTTTTGACGAAGGGTAATTTTTTTTTTTTGTGTAGTGTTACTTATTTTAGGATTTCATCGGACTGAATTATTCAAGTTACGGCGACTATATATGCGCAAGAACTGGGTAATTTTTATGCCAAATATAATTCGATGGAATTCTAAATAAAGAAACGTGTCGCAAAAAAACATTTTCCATTTTGTCATGCATTTTTCCGCATTATATATATATATATATATATATATATATATATAAACATGTTACGGAAATTAACGAATTTTAACGAAATTTGGTTATAAGCAACCGACAATTTGTAATGAATTATTTTGAACATTATTTTTACCGATACTCATATTTAAGTAGATATTCTGTTTTTAATTAAACAGTATTTTTATAATTATATCTACCGGCCTGATTATTTACGATTTGATTATTTTTTTGTTGACATTACGATACATTTCAGAGCAGATATGGTTTGTTTACGATAGATCGAAAATTGTGTTATATAAGCATGATAAAAACCTCGTCTGATCAAGAGGCTATTCATGGTCGAGTGGTTAAGACAGTACCAGATCAAATGGTATGCTTCCTCTATGTAAATAGGGGTCGCAGGTTCGTATCCTGCTGGATAGCACACATTTTCGTAATAAGAATTTATCGTAAATAATCAGGCCGGTAGATATAAAATATAAAATACTATTTAATTAAAAACAGAATATCTACTTAAATACGAGTATCGTTAAAGATAATGTTCAAAATAATTCATTACAAATATATATATATATATATATATATATACAGTTGACATTGCCGAAGGGCGGCCGCCTGTATTTCACAAACAATGCCTCCACTGCTTCCAGTCCCTCTACAAATAGAGACGCCACTATATTTTTGCCACCAATGAGCACGTCACTGATAGAGCCCAATAGAGCCATGGCCAGAGAGATGCAATGTGAGCCGTCTCGCCAAACATGCAGTAGCACATCCAGTGTAGGCACCCACAAACCTGGAACGATCTAGTACACAATTTCCCAAATATTGGTTCCCAGCTGTTTGTCTCCTACAAAAGAATTGCTATTTCCAACGATGAAATTAACAGCACCTCAACCTTGAGTAATTAATTCAACTCTCCTGCCTATATCAACCGGAGCTGCATCTTTCTCCACAACGTTTCATGCAATTGACTCCTGCAGAAAATATCAATGTCACCGATTTTCTCTGCATGTCCGCTATCGACGTCGGCCACCTCAGAAAGAAAAAAGTCCAATATGGCTAGCGAAAACCGCCACTGACAAGCGCCTGCCTCACGATACCAATTATTCTAACAAAAAGCGGCGTAGGGTACGTACTTCTGCGTGCTCCTACGTAAACATTTCTAATAACACTCATCCAACATCTAATATGACATTGACGAGTCTCTACCCGTGGGTATTTCATGAATGAAGCTGTAAAGGTATCTTAATCAGACCCCAAAATGAAAATGAGAGACCGTCAATTTCGTTCAAGTCCTCTGCCAAAACCATATATACAACAGTAACCTAAGTTTATAAAATTTAACTTCCATGAACATCGAGTGAACTTAAATTCAAATCTATTAAATTGTCAGTTGGAAAAATGCACCCGATGATTGCATAACGCATGAAACTTCGAATCGTGCCATTGACATAGGACAATATGACAAAATCCTTCCTTGAGATCAAATGTAGTTTGGCTACGACAATCATGGGTGAACCCGAGACGACTTACAGCATCTAAAACAAAAGCTGCACATTTTAAAATAATATTTAAATATTGTTTTGATATCCATTTCTTGAGAAAATATTGGGCCTTAACTCAGACCTTAAATGGAACTCCTATATCAGATCTATCCGAAAAATGCAGGGAAAATCGTCTGCTCCCCTACCGCTCCAAGAAGAACCTGGCTCCATAAAGAAGTATGAAAGCCGTGTTCAAATCGAGTGAAAGTGATAATTCACAGCTTTTACAGTCACTACCTTCGAAATATCTGGGAAGTGTTCTAACTGAAGACGGAAAGTGCGACAAAGAGATCAAAACGCGAAATGGCATGACGAAGGACGCGTTCCAGAAGTTGAGTGAAGTATTAAGAGACAGGAAACTGTCATTAGAAACAAAGAAGAGAGTATTGGATTGCTATGTGATGTCAGTTCTTCAATACGGCAGTGAATTCTGGACAATATCTTCGAAAATGAGGACAAAACTGGAAGCAGCGGAAATGTGGTTCTACAGAAGGATGCTGCGGATATCGTGGACTGAGCATGCAAGCAACAATGAGGTGTTGGAAAGAATGGCAACAAAAAGGAAATTAATACTGAGCATCAGGAAGAGACAAGTGAATTTCCTGGGACACGCAATGAGGAAGGAGAGCCTGGAGAACCTGGCCAGATAGAAGGAAAAAGAGACAGAGGAAGGCAGCGGATAACATATTTGCAGGGCCCGATCAGGTGGATGACGGAACGGGGGTTGCCGGTGAGTAACAGGAGCAAACATACTAAGAGCCACAAGGGATAGGGAGACGTGGAGAACCATGATCGCCTACGTCCTGAAGGGACAGGGCACAGAGAAGAAGAAGAAGAAGAAGAAGAAGAAGAAGAAGGAAACTCTCAAAAACTGCTCGTCCACAAGTTGTTTTGTCGGACGCGAAACCATATTCAGTAAACTTGTTAATTGGATAAAAATTTGTTCTGTTCAGTTCCATTTTTTGTTCATTTTCATTATTTTTTTCCATTGAATTTTCCAGATTTTAATTAATTCTTGACATTTCATTATCTGCGCCACTGTTTTTGCAACAAAGTTGCAAACAGATGAACATTATCGATTTCATTGGTTAATCTTTCTAGACAATCGTAGGAATCAATTTTGGTGGAATTTTTATCAAATTCACTGTAAAAGAATTCTTCAGGAAGTTCCCCCTTCTCTTTTTACAGTAGACGTTTACTCATTATTTTATCTTCGGGGTTGGATTTCAAGTGCATTCTAAAGTCTAATTTAATTCGATTCAACTCTAGACTTCTAACGTTACAGCTAACATTCTGAACATGTATTTATTGATTATTTCGTGCATTTTTTTCTTTTTTAATTCGAGAAGATAGATTTCAATATCATCCGGCTAATACTCCTCCTGTTCTGTTGATTAGAAATAGAGGTTTATCGCTTGTTTCCGATGTAGGATTTGGTTTCCGGTTCCTTCAAAAGTTTAATTCAGCTCTACACTTCTAAAGTCACTGCCTAAAACGGTGAACTTTTATTTATCATTTATTTACATATTTTTAGTCGAAGTAGATAGGACTGCCTATCTTCCGCTTCAAAGTCATGCCCATTCTTTTATCACTGGTGCCCCCTAGGTATGAATTTGCACGAGATGCTAGATTAGCAACTAGGTCCCACCCTTTTACAGTGAAACCGATAAAATGTAACCGCAATTTCTACTCCAACAGCTTCTTTTCTCGCACTTCCCACACACACAGACACACACAGAGACAAAGTTCCATTTATAAATAAGTTTAAATCATTGACAAAGTTATTACATCATTGTTATAATCAATGCCAATATATCTATTTAAAGTTATTTATAAATGGAACTTTGTCTGTGTGTATGTGTGTGTGTGTATTTGTTACCTATAGACTCCGAAACGGCTGAACCGATTTTCTTGAAAATTTACACAGTTGTACTACAAGCGTCTGCGAGTGTTCTTAGCTAGGTTTTGTGTCGAGGTTACCCTGATAAATATCGAAAATGGATAATCAAAAAAATCGGGTTATACAAGGAGTGGTCCAATTTTAATCAAATTTGATACACTCATAGACAAAGACATAAGAAATGATATTCAGAAGTATCAAGGTTGCATTTCTTACAATAGTGCAGAAAATAGATGATATATATATATATATATATATATATATATATATATATATATATATAAATGGCAAGATGTTTGTGTGTGTGTCTGTTTATCTGTCTGTATGTCCTTTATACAAATCCACAATTTTATCCGATTCTCACTAAACTTCACACAAATATTCTTTAGGCAGAGTCTGAGCTCCAGGACCATGGATTAGTTATAAAGCTTTTATTACACCCGAGCAACGCTGGGCTATACTGCTAGTATATATATATATATATATATATATATATATATATATATATATATATATATATATTAGGTGCGATTGGTAAATTGTCGCAATTATTTTATTATTTCAAATATTCTTTAGGCTGTGTCTGAGCTCCAGGACCATGGATTAGTTACAAAGCTTTCATTACACCCGAACAACGCCGGGCTATACTGCTAGTTATTTATATTATTGTGACTGTTGTCCTCATTTTTATTACCATGTTTACGATGTTTCGGCCGTTGTACGTTCCAGCCTTTATCAGGTCCTAGGAATTTCGAATCAAGTCTTTTCTTTCAATCACTCTCATTCTCATTCTCTGTGCGATGCCACTTCCTGTAGCCATTTAGTTATCACCCTTTAGCTTAACGTTTTATGTTATTTATTCACCAGTGTTGTGGCCTGGTATTGAATGTACGAGTGACTAGAACTAAACAACCAGTGAATATTTTTTTATGTGTCATGCCCTCTCAGGACTTGACTGAACTTTTCACTCCAAGAGAACTTTTGTTGCTTGACGTACCTTTAGATTCGTTACCAATTCTATTTTACTACGAATCTGCCACTTTTGGCTGTGGGTGGGGATCCAAATCATCTCACGGTTGCGTCTCTGTCTTCGAAGACAAAGTGCGGCCCAGTTGCATCTCTGTCCGAGGACATGCATGTAATTAAGAAAATTTATAATGAGAGGTGCCTGGGGGACGGTGTCCAGAGGCCGCGCCACCCCATTGAAGTGGACCGGTGCTCGCCGGTTGCTTGGTCTGGGCGATTTTTTTGCCTTGCCCGCTCGTATGCGTTCGAGAACCCCACATTAAAATTTGCCCTTGTGTCATATCTTGCACTAGTGGGTAAGTTGGTAAATATTCATATTTTATTAAGAACAATCTGTTCCTTTCTTATGTGACATTTGAATTCAGTTCACGGCTCTCTACAACTTCCTTTCCTTTGTTGCTTGACGTAATTTCAGATCACTTACAAGCCATATTTCGCGGCGATATATGAATTTTTTATTGATGTGCCATGGAGTTTCAGGTCTTGACCGATCATCACTTTGCAATCGATATTTCTATCTTCTATGCGAGATTATTTCCGTTTATCGATCTCTAAAAATTTCCTTTTTATGTTGTTCAACGTTTATTTATATCTCTTATCAATCCGATTTTCTTCTTCTGTAATATAGCAATCTGGCCCCACCCGAGGAAGGTTGATGCAATCGATGGTGTTTCCCGTCGGTGAAGGGGTCGGCGAACGACAAGACAGGTGTTTGAGAAATACATCCTGTCGGGGCCTGGAGCGGATGTCGCAGGGTTATGAGTCGGGCTCGTTTGACCTTATTTCCGACAGCGGCGGAAATGACTACGGAGGCAAACAGAACAGGTGTCTCTTGGAATTACGTGGGCGTTGCGTGGGCGAGGCAAAACCGGAAGGAAAAGTCCCGGTTCTAGAAGACTATAAAAAGACCTCGACACACGGATTCGCCAGCAGAGAACGGCCAGTGGAAGCGGAGAGACACCACAGGCAAGACTACACTCCCGTCGACCCATTCTATGTGCGCTCTCACTCTTCCATTCTCTGTTCCACACGGGTTCGTCGTCAGGAATAAAAATATAACCTTATATTTTTATATATGCGTGTTCTTGTTGTTTGTCGTCGTACGGCGATATATAACACTTCTTCTTCTTCTTCTTCTTCTTCTTCTTCTTCTTCTTCTTCCATCTGCCCTGTCTCTTCAGGACGTAGGTGAACATAGCTTTCTACGTTTCACTATCCCTGGTGGCTATGAGCACGCCTTCTCCTGTTACACCATGCAACCCTCGTTCCATCACCCACTAGCTTAAGCCCATAAATCTAGAATATAAATGTATACAAACTAGCATGGCCACAAAATGAGGGATTAATTTATATATTGATTATAATATAGAATTGATCCCCATTTTATACCCGCATTATAATTTCTTATAAACAGTTGGCATGTATATTCTTCTTCTATGTGCCCCGTCCCTTCAGGACGTAGGCGATCATGGCCTTCCACGTCTCCCTATCCCTGGTGGCTATGAGCACGCCTTCTCCTGTTACACCATGCAACCCTCGTTCCGTCATTCACTTGATTTGGTCCTTCGAATGTCATCCGTTGCTTTCCCCTGTCTCTTTTTAACTCTATCTGGCCTGTTAGTATCTGATTATCCGGGCCCTCGTTCCTCATTGCGTGTCCCAGGAACTTCAGCTGTCTCTTCCTGATGCTCAGTATTAATTTCCTTTTTGTTTCCATCATTTCTAAGATCTCATCATTGCTCACATACCCGATCTATGAAATTTGCAGCATCCTTCAGCTGCTTCAAGTTGTTCCTTCATCTTTGATGATATTGTCCAGCATTCACTGCCATATTGAAGAACTGACATCACATAGCAATCCAGTACTCTCTTCCTTGTTTCTAGCGAAATTGTCCTGTTTCTTAATACTTTACTCAACTTCTGGAATGCTTCCTTCGCCATGCTAATTCGCCTTCGCGTCTCTGTGTCGCACTTTCCGTCTTCTGTTATAACACTTCCCAGGTATTTAAATTTTTGTACCTACTTGATTCTAGTATCACCGACCTCTATTTGGCACATTGGGCTGCTCTTTTTACTGATGACCATGCATTCGGTTTTCTTGAAGTTTATTTGTAGCCCTTTCTTGTCACTCTCTTCAGCTATCTTGTAGTTTCCTTTCTGTGTCTACTATCAGCACTGTATCATCTGCGTACCATAGGTAGTATGTTTCTTAATTTATTTTCTTTCTCATTACAGGATGTTTCCTAACATTACTCTCCAAAGTTTCTTGACCTTAATTGCTCAATGTATCTTCAGATCATTTACAAACCATATTTCGCAGCAATAGATATAATTATGTTAGTCCAATAATTTTATAAAAGGTGACCAGTCTTTATTGTGGAATCAATGTTATTGCTTCTGTTTAAAAGATCGGCTAGTTTTGCGAACTGGACGACAGGCAAACATGTCTACTCCTATCAGAGAAAATAAAAAAGTTAAAAAAATAGTAAAATTATATTAGTCGGAGACGTTAGAAATATAGATCTGATGTAGACTTTAGTAGGATCCGCAAACTTCTTCCTAAACAGGAAACAAGTTATAAAGTTTCTGCTTCTGTTCAAAAGATCGGCTAGGCTTGCAAACTGGACGACAGGCAAACATGTCTAGTCCTATCAGAGAAAATAAAAAAGTTAAAAAAATAGTAAAATTATATTAGTCGGAGACGTTAGAAATATAGATCTGATGTAGACTTTAGTAGGATCCACTAACTTCTTCCTAAACAGGAAACAAGTTGTAAAGTTTCTGCTTCTGTTCAAAAGATCGGCTAGGCTTGCAAACTGGACGACAGGCAAATATGTCTACTCCTATCAGAAAAAATAAAAAAGTTAAAAAAATAGTAAAATTATATTAGTCGGAGACGTTAGAAATATAGATCTGATGTAGACTTTAGTAGGATCCGCAAACTTCTTCCTAAACAGGAAACAAGTTGTAAAGTTTCTGCTTCTGTTCAAAAGATCGGCTAGGCTTGCAAACTGGACGACAGGCAAATATGTCTACTCCTATCAGAAAAAATAAAAAAGTTAAAAAAATAGTAAAATTATATTAGTCGGAGACGTTAGAAATATAGATCTGATGTAGACTTTAGTAGGATCCGCTAACTTCTTCCTAAACAGGAAACAAGTTATAAAGTTTCTGCTTCTGTTCAAAAGATCGGCTAGGCTTGCAAACTGGACGACAGGCAAACATGTCTAGTCCTATCAGAGAAAATAAAAAAGTTAAAAAAATAGTAAAATTATATTAGTCGGAGACGTTAGAAATATAGATCTGATGTAGACTTTAGTAGGATCCGCTAACTTCTTCCTAAACAGGAAACAAGTTGTAAAGTTTCTGCTTCTGTTCAAAAGATCGGCTAGGCTTGCAAACTGGACGACAGGCAAATATGTCTACTCCTATCAGAAAAAATAAAAAAGTTAAAAAAATAGTAAAATTATATTAGTCGGAGACGTTAGAAATATAGATCTGATGTAGACTTTAGTAGGATCCGCAAACTTCTTCCTAAACAGGAAACAAGTTGTAAAGTTTCTGCTTCTGTTCAAAAGATCGGCTAGGCTTGCAAACTGGACGACAGGCAAATATGTCTACTCCTATCAGAAAAAATAAAAAAGTTAAAAAAATAGTAAAATTATATTAGTCGGAGACGTTAGAAATATAGATCTGATGTAGACTTTAGTAGGATCCGCAAACTTCTTCCTAAACAGGAAACAAGTTGTAAAGTTTCTGCTTCTGTTCAAAAGATCGGCTAGGCTTGCAAACTGGACGACAGGCAAATATGTCTACTCCTATCAGAAAAAATAAAAAAGTTAAAAAAATAGTAAAATTATATTAGTCGGAGACGTTAGAAATATAGATCTGATGTAGACTTTAGTAGGATCCGCAAACTTCTTCCTAAACAGGAAACAAGTTGTAAAGTTTCTGCTTCTGTTCAAAAGATCGGCTAGGCTTGCAAACTGGACGACAGGCAAACATGTCTACTCCTATCAGAGAAAATAAAAAAGTTAAAAAAATAGTAAAATTATATTAGTCGGAGACGTTAGAAATATAGATCTGATGTAGACTTTAGTAGGATCCGCTAACTTCTTCCTAAACAGGAAACAAGTTGTAAAGTTTCTGCTTCTGTTCAAAAGATCGGCTAGGCTTGCAAACTAGACGACAGGCAAATATGTCTACTCCTATCAGAGAAAATAAAAAAGTTAAAAAAATAGTAAAATTATATTAGTCGGAGACGTTAGAAATATAGATCTGATGTAGACTTTAGTAGGATCCGCTAACTTCTTCCTAAACAGGAAACAAGTTATAAAGTTTCTGCTTCTGTTCAAAAGATCGGCTAGGCTTGCAAACTGGACGACAGGCAAATATGTCTACTTTAAGTGCAATGTCATTTCAGCGCCTTCTCGGTCATTGATCAGTGATTCTTTTAACTTTTGTTGCTCAACGTAACTTTAGATCTCTTACCAACGACATTTTACGAGAGTCTTTTTTTTATTTTCCTTGTGTTTTTAAGACGTTTCTTATCTTGACTCTCTACTATTCGTCTTTTTTTGTCACTCGATATATCTTCATATCATTTAGAAACCATATTTCATACCCGATATTGAAAATATCAATAAATACCAAATATAAATCTTCATTTGAAATATTTTACATGCATACAATTCAAAATTTGTACTTTGAGTTAACATTAATAGGAACTGAAAAACGTATTATTCAGCGAAGAAAATCAGGTACTGAATATTGTAATTAAAATGTAATTAAAATGGCGTCATTTGCGCTGGGTACTATATACCCATGGTTAGTGTTACCGGGTTAATGCTCGTTTACCCAGGACATACAATATATAGTGACTCAAAGTGGGGATCAGTTTATTACTTAATAACAATAGAAAACTGATCACCCAATTTATGTCCAATTAGAATCTTATACTAATCCTGGAACACTAGGCATGAATTAAAGTTACACCACTACTAACCATGGGTATATCATACCCGATTTTGAAAATATCAAAAAAATATTAAATATAAATCTTCATTTGAAATATTTTACATGCATACAATTCAAAATTTGTACTTTGAGTTAACATTAATAGGAACTGAAAAACATTATTTAGGTAAGAGAATCAGGTACTGAATATTGTAATTAAACTGTAATTAAAATGGCGTCATTTGCGCAGGGTACTATATACACATGGTTAGTGTCCTCGGGGTTAATGCTAGTTTACCCAAGTCATATTATATAGTAATTCAAGGTATGGATCAGTTTATTACTTAATAACAAGAGAAAACTGATCTCTCAATTTATGTCCAATTAGAATCTTGTATCAATGCTAGTTTACCCAGGTTATATCATATATTATATAGTAATTCAAATTGGTGATCAGTTTATTACTTAATAACAGATGAAAACTGATCCCCCAATTTATGTTAGTATTCTCGGATTAATCTTCACAATTTCTTGACTTTTGTTGCTCGAGCTCTGTTCAAATCCCTTACCAACCATATTTCCCAGCGAGAGATATGCTTTTTTTTTGCGTGTCATTAAAGTAGAAACATTGATCAGAAAGTTATGACCGGCAACGTCCCGAATGAAGATGAAACATATCTATCACCGTGAAATACGGTTGGTAAAGCATATGAAGACACATCATGCAACTAAAGCCATGAATTCGTAGTGAAAAATGAGAGTAAAATCCTGAAAAGACATGAGACCTAAAAGAAGAAACATATCTATCACCGTGAAATACGGTTGGTAAAGCATATGAAGACACATCATGCAACTAAAGCCATGAATTCGTGGTGAAAAATGAGAGTAAAATCCTGAAAAGACATGAGACCTAAAAGAAGAAACATATCTATCACCGTGAAATACGGTTGGTAAAGCATATGAAGACACATCATGCAACTAAAGCCATGAATTCGTGGTGAAAAATGAGAGTAAAATCCTGAAAAGACATGAGACCAAAAAGAAGAAACATATCTATCACCGTGAAATACGGTTGGTAAAGCATATGAAGACACGTCATGCAACTAAAGCCATGAATTCGTGGTGAAAAATGAGAGTAAAATCCTGAAAAGACATGAGACCTAAAAGAAGAAACATATCTATCACCGTGAAATACGGTTGGTAAAGCATATGAAGACACATCATGCAACTAAAGCCATGAATTCGTGGTGAAAAATGAGAGTAAAATCCTGAAAAGACATGAGACCTAAAAGGAGAAACATATCTATCACCGTGAAATACGGTTGGTAAAGCATATGAAGACACATCATGCAACTAAAGCCATGAATTCGTGGTGAAAAATGAGAGTAAAATCCTGAAAAGACATGAGACCAAAAAGAAGAAACATATCTATCACCGTGAAATACGGTTGGTAAAGCATATGAAGACACATCATGCAACTAAAGCCATGAATTCGTGGTGAAAAATGAGAGTAAAATCCTGAAAAGACATGAGACCTAAAAGAAGAAACATATCTATCACCGTGAAATACGGTTGGTAAAGCATATGAAGACACATCATGCAACTAAAGCCATGAATTCGTGGTGAAAAATGAGAGTAAAATCCTGAAAAGACATGAGACCAAAAAGAAGAAACATATCTATCACCGTGAAATACGGTTGGTAAAGCATATGAAGACACGTCATGCAACTAAAGCCATGAATTCGTGGTGAAAAATGAGAGTAAAATCCTGAAAAGACATGAGACCTAAAAGAAGAAACATATCTATCACCGTGAAATACGGTTGGTAAAGCATATGAAGACACATCATGCAACTCTCCAATCCGTGGTGGATTGGGGTAAGAATTGTCTCGTAAAATTCAATTCTTCCAAAACGAAGCTGCTGTCAATTAACCACCACAGACAACCGCACCTCCCTCCCATTCGCATGGAACAGGCTTGCCTCCCAGAGAGTAAATTACTACGCCTGTCTTGGCCTGACACTCTCAGCGGACCTCAAGTGGAATGACTACGTCGAATCCATTGCTAAATCCGCAGCTATGAAAGTCGGCTCTCTGTGCAGGGCTCGGAAATTCTTTCCTCCTGAATCTATCCTGCAATTATATAAATCCACCATCCGCCCGTGTATTGAGTACTGCAGCCTCATCTGGTCGGGTGCCCCTTCTATCCTCCTCGGGGTTCTTGACAATGTATAGAATGTGTAATGTGACTGATACCGACTTGGCTGACTCCATTTGTTTTGAAATTTTACTATAGCATTTTAATCGAATACGAGCGTGTATTCGATTAAAATATATATTGAAACATATTGCAATATCAAAATATATATATATTTTGCAATGTCGAATAGAGCCGAACCAAAAAGCTTTTATTAACAATATGGACGCCTTTACAGACAAGTTTTTTATTTAATAGAAAACATAGAAAAATTCCACATTTAAGGTAAACAAAGCCTTTATTATTATTATTATTATTATTATTATTATTATTGCGAGCGTAAACAACAGAAATTCCTTCCCTTCTTTAAAAAAGTTTTCTATTCATTTAAAAAAAAAATTATTATAGATATCCCATTTATTTGGTTGGTTTAATAAATAAAAAACAACAGAAATCACTTCCCCATTTAAAAATATAGTTTTCTATTCATTTTCTTTCAACTAATTATTATCGATATCCCAGTTATTTCGTTGGTTTAGTAAATAAATTTCTTCTTTTTTTTTAAACCTGAGCCATTTTTTATTTCTTATTTGTCGGGCCTAAACGATCGCCCAAGCGTGTATCACGTATGGCATTTAACTGAATATTTTTTGATATTATGTATAAAAAACACACTCGTATTCGATTAAAATTTCATAACTATTTCTGCAGTCGTTTTCTAGATTAACGGAGAGTAACAAACGGACAAGTACATTTTTATTTTTAAAGTTTACTAGCTACATAGCTCGGAGTTGCCCGTGCAACTCAGAACATTTTAAAACTCGGTTATATAAAAAATAATTATATAAAAAATTGTTGTTTAAAAATTGTTAAAAAATTCCATTAAAAAAATCTATTTTCTTTTGTTTTGAGTCATCATGATTTGAGGTTTTGTAAACAGCATTGTTTTCGTTTCAAAATTACAGGGGAAAATGTTTACATTTTTTGTTGACTAAATGAATTTTACATGAAAATAAAAAATTATTTATTTTGTTTACTGAAATTAGGAAATATAAAAGCTATTACGCTCCCACTTCAGAAATTTTCAAAGAATATTTAAAAATGTAGACCGTAAATTTTAGAGGTAAAAGTTACATTAATGCCACACGAATTACAGACAGTTGATTTCCTGCATGAAATATTCACCGAAAAAAAAAAGTTTTAAATTAACCATTAGCACATTATTTTTGCATATTTTGTTTCTGTTTGAAAGAACACTTTTTTTAAAAATATTTCTTTTGTTTCAATATTACGGAGAGAAATATTCCCATTTTTTGTTGATCAAATGAATATTTAAAACGTCAGTATAAAAATTAAATATAAAGGATCATTTCTTTAGTCGCGTTTGACACATGTGATTTTATTTCTGTATAACTTTTTATACACGCAAATAACTTTTCACTTGTTTCAATGTCAATAACTTTCTTCTGAAATTAAGTACCGAAAAAAATCGTGTACTAATTTCTGCAAGGACTTTTTTGTAAAGGAAGTAAATAGGTCCAAATTTTCTTCCTACGCCTAAAATCACTCAGCAGCGAATGACTCTCACTAAGCCTGTAATGGCTGACAAAAAGAGCGAGAAGACCGATTTTTTTCTGGTCGTTAACATAAAAAAGGCCTGTTTATTCAATATCTGATTGCTAATTTAAGTTCAGCATATACATTTGTACGGAAATATGAGTATTTTGGAAAAGTTTGAAAAGATATTAGTCTTCAGATCCTAAAACGAAAATTTACCCGTGTTGTTCTACATATTTTGTTTTTGTTTAAAAAAAGATTTTTTAAAAAATATTTTGTTTCAAAATTACGAGTCAAAAATTTCACATTCTTTTGTTGAGCAAATGAATTTTTAAAACGTTGGAATAAAAATTAAATATGAAGGCTCATTTTCTTTCAGTTGCGCTTGACACGTGATTTGATTTCTGTGACGTAATTTAGCAACAATCTTAGATCCTAGATGCTTTACGGAGCAAATGTAAACATACAGTTCCGTTGGCCAAAAAGGTTGAAAGGCGGTTCGACTGCAGCCACTTCCCCACCGTCTAAATGTGGCCTCCCTTTGTCTCTTCTATAAATACTTTCATGGCTTCTGCTCGGACGAGCTTAAGTCACTGATGCCTCCTCAACAGGTGTTTACTCGTGCAACCAGACTGGCAACTGGGTCCCACCCATTCACAGTCAGGTTAGCCAAATGCAGACGACGATTCTACTCCTGCAGCTTCTTCTCTCGCACTTCCCGCCTGTGGAACTCGCTCCCGTATTCTTGCTTTCCTGACGGCTACAACCTCCAGAAATTTAAATGCAAAGTCAATACTCATCTACTAACCACTGGACTCTAGCTCTCTCCCCACCCCCGTATAACCTTCCCTTTCTCTCCACCCATGTATCTGTCATCGCACCTGCTTTCTCAGCTTTCTATTGTTCCTTTCTAACTAGTTTGTTCTCCTCACTCTTTTCTAATTAATCTTTTTACATTTATGTAGCCCCCTGCACATCAGTGGCGTTTTCGCCTTGCTCGGGGTGAAATGATTAAAAAAAAAAAGGTAAAAATTGCTGAACATAAACTGAAAAAGTATGTGTCGACGTGGCTTCCCTGTAGATATGTGTCCCTAGAAAGTTTCAATGGCGTAGCTTAAAAAATGTAGGCATGCATAGGGAACAGTAACACACAGACACACAGATTGCCTTTTATATATATAGATTCGCATATTTAAAGAAAAACATATTTGCTTTTGTATTAGATTTTTAAAAGGTTGAAATAAAAATTAAATATAAAGGCTCAATTATTTTTTTTAATAAAAAAATATTTTAGTCGCATTTGACACATGTGATTTGATTTCTGTGACGTAATTTAGCAAACATCTTAGATTTTTTATGGAGCAAATGTAAACAATCGGCTCCATTGGCCAAAAAGTGCGAAAGGGAAAATTTGCTGAACATAAACTGAAAAATATGTGTCGACCAGGCTTACCTGTAGATATGTGTCCCTAGAAAGTTTGAATGGCGTAGCTTAAAAAATGTAGGCGTGCATAGGGAACAGTCACACACATACTCACAGATTGCCTTTATTATATATATATATATATATATATATATATATATATATATAAAAGGGGTGTATGTTGTGGTGGAGAACAAAATCGTAGAGCTGAGTTCGAATTTCAGTTGAATTCGTTGCAATCTCTTATACTGAAATACGCTTGGGAAAGGTATGAATCTGTCTTTTCTCCCTCCATCAATGGTTAAATAGCAGGACTGGTTGGGTTCTACACCCTTGGTTGGCAACTTACTGCGGGAAAATCTTCTGCCAAGTCAGTCATGTCGCTTTGGAGACATGATCGCCCAAAGCGTGTATCACGTATGGTAACTAACTGACTAACTGAATATAATAGATGGAAATACAAGTGAAGCTTATAATGAGTATAAAGTGGGGAATCATTTTTCTATAGTTATGAAGTAGTAAACTGATCCCCCACTAATTATACTTAATGTAATATGTAATATAATCTATCTCTTCTTCTTTCAGCAATGAGTCAAATAACAGGACAGATTGGGTTCTATAGCCTTGGCATGCAACCAGTCTACCGCAATGGCAACCTACTGCGGGATAATCTTCTTCCCAGTTAGTCAGTCTCTTTCAAGACATGATCACGTGTATCACATATAGTACTTAACTGACTGACTGAATATGATAGAAGAAAATTTAAGTGAAACTTCTACTGGGTATAAAATGGGGATTCGGTTTTCAATTGTTATGAAGTAATAAACTTATCCCCCAATAATTACTACTTTTTAATATAATAATATAATATTATCTATCTCTTTTTCCTCCAGCTATGATTTAAATAGCTGGACTGATTAAGTTCTAGAGCCTTGGCTGGCAACCAGTCTACCACAGAAAATAATGTCAACCTACTGGGGGAAAATCTTCTGCTAAGTCAGTCATGACTCTTTGAAGACATCATCGCCCACGCATGTATCACTTATTGCACTTGATTGACAGATACATTTAAAACAAGATCTTGAATTAGATCGTTAAGAAATTAGGTTTCTGAGTCAATATTTCGTGTGGATTCTTTGCGGTATTCACTTATTTTGACCATGTGCCAAGGTATATTTGTTATTTTCCACAAGACGTAATGTAATTTCAAAAACTGTTTGTTTTTGTTGTTTGTGGTGATGTTCTACTTGAAATATGAATGATATGTCTGTTCTATTATAAAGAAGAAATGATCCCCAAATTGAATTAAAAAAAATATATATTTAAAAAGAAATCTGATTTGAAATAAATGTCCTAAAAAGCAGAATTAAACTCGAAAAGATATATATATATATATAGAGAGAGAGAGAGATAGAGAGAGAGAGAGATAGAGAGAGAGAGAGAAAAAGAGAGAGAGAAAGATTTATATATATATATATATATATATATATATATATATAATTTTTTTGTCGTCTCGCTTGAAACAATTATTTTCAGAAAACACCGACGAGTGACAGACAATATTTATGTGTACGCGATTATATATATATATATACTAGCAGTAGAGCCCGGCGTTGCTCAGATGTAATGAAAGCTTTAAAACTAATCCCTGGTCCTGGAGCTCAGACTCTTTGGACGTTGGCACGAAAGACTAAAAAGCAATAATTGTTTCCAGTTAAAGCGAAACCTTAGACTGAAAGAAAAATAAATGGATGTAAGTCAAATTTTGATTTCCTGGTATAGATATCAAATTTTCTGCAATATTGTAAGAACTGCAACATTGAAACTTCTGAATATCGTTTCTAATGTCTTTGTTTATGAGTGTATTAAATTTGATTAAAATCAGACCACTCCTTCTATAACCTGATTTTTTCGATTATAGATTTTCGATATTTATCGGAGGTACCTCGACAAAAAAACTAGCTAAGAACACTCGCAGACGCTTACAATACAACTGTGTAAATTTTCAAGAAAATCGGTTCAGCCGTTTCGGAGTCTATAGGTAACGGATAAACACACACACAGACACATACACAGACAAAGTTTAATTTATAAATAAGTTTAGATAGATAGATATAGAGAGAGAGATAGAAAGAGAGAGAGAGAGAGAGAGAGAGAGAGAGAGAGAGAGAGAGAGAGAAAGATCACTTTCTCTCTCTCTATCTTTGTGTGTGTGTCTCTCTCTCTCTCTATATATATATATATACATACACTACCGGCCATAATTATTAAGCCACCCCAGTGTTTAAAAAATAATGTATTTCATACTATTTTTTAGTATTTATTGCCAAGTGAATAATTGTAAATGAAAATAGAATGGTTCTTTTATTATTATTACTTTGCAAAATGTTACAAGACAAATAGCGACAATTTACCCATTGCAACCTGTAGATTTGTTATACATATATATATATATATCTATATATACACTACCGGCCATAATTATTAGGTCATCCCAGTGTTTTAAATAAATGATGTATTTCATACTATTTTTTTAGTATTTATTGCCAAGTGAATAATTGTAAATGAAAATAGAATGGTTCTTTTTTTAACATGGCAACATAACATGTGGATTACATTAAATGAATTTATAAATATTTAATAATTACCTATATTGCAGTTTGATCAGTGAAAAAAATGAAGAAAATTTAGGGTGATTCGGTCGTGTTAATTTATGCTTCCTTGCCTTGTAAAATTCCGCAAAGTAATAATAAAAAACGAACCACTGAATTTGGCAATAAATACTAAAAATGGTATGAAATACATCATTTCTTTAAAAAAACAGGGGTAGCATAATAAGTAAATCAGGTAGTATATATATATATATATATATATATATATATATATATATATATATATATACATAAAGAATCACAAGATAGCCAAAACCTATCGCGGTTTCACACAACGGCTCGTCAGGGCAAAGGCAAACCAAAGATTAACCAAATAAATAGACACCACCAAGGCAAAGACTAACGAACCAGACCTTGGTTTACCCCCCCCCCTGGTTTGTGGTCTGGTTCGTTAGTCTTTGCCTTGGTGGTGTCTATTTATTTGGTTAATCTTTGGTTTGCCTTTGCCCTGACGAGCCGTTGTGTGAAACCGCGGTAGGTTTTGGCTATCTTGTGATTCTTTATGTGTCTTTGGTCTACTTTTGCTTTTCAATTGTACTTTTGCATTTGTTTGTATTTGTATCGAGCACTTTTTCTTCTTTTTCTGTGGTTGGCTCCGTTTGGGGTTTTTTCTTTACTGCGGAGTATCGTATGTCTTGTCTTTATTCCGCGGATTTCTTTTTTTCCCCCCTCTTATCCAACGCCTTAGTGCGACGGATGTTAACGGAATTAGATTCTGTCGGTTATTCGTTTTTCTTGAAGTTTATCTTTGTATAAAGTTAGGATTTAGATACTTACAGAGTTTGGTTAGTTATTATTTTGAATATATATATATATATATATATATATATATATATATATATATATATCAAATTAAGCCTGTATCACATTCTTCGAATTCATCGTAATAACCTTATAGGCTTAATTTGACTTAATTTAGACTGATGGTCATTCGTGGTCGAGAGGTCTAAGACGCGCCAGTTCACATGGTGGCTTCCTCTATGTGGATAGGGGTCGCTGATTTGAATCCTTCCGAATGACGAATTTTCGTAACAAACATTTATGGTAAATAATCAGGCCGCTAGAAATAATTATATAACACTGTGTGTTTATAAACAGAATATCTACTTAAATACGAGTATCGATCAAAAATAATGTTAAAAAAAATCATTTCAAATTGTCTGTTGTTTAAAAACCATTTCGCTAATCTTCGTTAATTTCCGTAACATGATGATTATCGTAAATAATCAGGCCGGTAGAAATAAATATATACTACTGTTTGATTATAAACAGAATATCTACTTAAATACGAGTATCGATCACAAATAATGTTCAAACAAATCATTTTATATATATATGTTTCCTCTTTTTTCTTTACTCATTTTTCTTACCCTCTTTACCTTATATTTGTTGACGTTACGATACATTTCAGTGTAGAGATGTTTATTACGATGAATTCGAAAATTGTGTTATTGGCTTAATTTGACTACGTTTAGACTGATCGTCATTCGTGGTCGAGAGGTCTAAGACGCGCCAGATCACATGGTGGCTTCCTCTATGTGGATAAGGGTCGCAGATTTGAATCCTTCCGAATGACGAATTTTCGTAACAAACATTTATGGTAGAAATAATTATATAACACTGTTTATAAACAGAATATCTACTTAAATACGAGTATCGATCAAAAATAATGTTCAAACAAATTTTCATTAATATATATATATATATATATATATATATATATATATATATATATATATATATATATATATATATCAAATTAAGCCTGTAACACATTCTTCGAATTCATCGTAATAACCTTATAGGCTTAATTTGACTTAGTTTAGATTGATCGTCATTCGTGGTCGAGAGGTCTAAGACACGCCAGATCAATATATATATGTATATATAAAAGATATTTTGGCAAGCAGATTTTAGTTGTAAAGTGTTCGATATCGAAATCAAAACAGAGCATCAATGCGATTGATGTAGAAGAGTTTGTGGCTGTTATGTCGCCAAGTATAAATCAACAACAGAATCAGAATATAAGTTGTATTCCGCGGAAAGACGGTTAGTATGTACAGAAGTGATTAGTAATATTTACAATAGAAAGATACAAGTGTCCAATCCGTCGTAAGACGTGTGTATACGTGATTTCTTCCGGTACGCTACCGGAAGTGTGACTAACTCTTCACTGACTCGCACTGACTCTTCAGTAACTCATAGAGACTCTCAAGTGACTCTCTACGACTGTATTTACTAGCCTTCCCACGTAGGCTGGATGTGACACATGGTCATTTTATAGTGGGTATTCCCGGCCATATAGCCGGGCCAAAAAATGTCTGTCTATTTTTCCCCAGTCGTGTTTCTACCCTTCGGCGGAACCACGACTGGGTTATTGCTCTCTGCTCGGAAGCAGAGAGCGCCCTCTACCCGAAGGCAGAGAGCTGACAGTGTCGTAGAGTCGCCAGTCTAGTGACTCGGTACTACTCTCCTGTAGAGAATCCACCATTGCTATATATAGCAATGGGAACAGTCCATTTGTAGTCAAATAGGAGCGGAGCCCTAACAATGGCTTAACTGAGCAGAGTCATGCCGACTTCGATGTTACGTAAATGCACCGTCATGATGTTCGCCTGTGTCAGAGCTACACTTCTATCTGGGCTCGTTTCCCGGAGCTTGGCGCCATTTGGTATTTTGTTATCTAAGTGGTTCTACCGGTTGTTATTTGTTTCTCATTTTTTTGTTGTGTGACATATTTTCATGTATTACTAGCTGTATAGCCCGGCGTTTCTCGGGTGTAATGAAAGCTTTAAAACTAATCCATGGTCCTGGAGCTCAGACTCAGCCTAAAGAATATTTGTGTGAAGTTTAGTGAGAATTGGATAAAAATTGTGGATTTGTATAAAGGACATACAAACAGATAAACAGACACACACACAAACATCTTGCCTTATATATATATATATATATATATATATATATATATATTATCAATTTTCTGTACTATTGCAAAAACTGCAACCTTGAAACTTCTGAATATCGTTTCTTATGTCTTTGTCTATTAGTGTATCAAATTTGATTAAAATCGGACCACTCCTTCTATAACCCGATTTTTTCGATTATCGATTTTCGATATTTATTGGGGGTACCTCGACACAAAACCTAGCTAAGAACACTCGCAGACGCTTATAGTGCAACTGTTTAAATTTCCAAGAAAATCGGTTCAGCCGTTTCGGACTTTATAGGTAACGGATACACACGCACACAGACACACACACACAGACAAAGTTCCATTTATAAATAAGTTTAGATATATATATATTATTTGCACGTGGTTGAGATTTTATGGATATTTATTGTGTTATTTTCCTTTCGGTGCACATGAATATGCGCCTGCTTAATTACTTTATAATCAGACGATTTCTTGTCATTTTGGTTGACCTCTTCTACTGCGTTGGGTTGATCAGTTTATTACTTAATAACAATAGAAAACTGATCCCAATTTTTTGCCCCGTATAAGCTTTACTTATGTTTCCAACTGTTATCCTCATTCAGTCAGTTAAGTGCCATACGTGATACACGCCAGGGACGATCATGTCTCTTTCGAGACATGACTGACTGGGCAGAAGATTTTCTATCCTGCTCTTTGAACTATAGCTGAAGGGAGAAGAGACGGATTGTTTAATAAATATTTATTAGTGGGGCATCAGTTTATTACTTAATAACAATAGAAAACTGATCCCCCACTATTTGCCTAGTAGAAGCTGTATTTATGTTTCCAACTATTATATTCAGTCTGCCAGTTAAGTGCCATATATAACACGCTCTTTGGGCGATCACGTCTCGAAAAAGACATGATTGACTGGGCAGAAGATTATCGTGCAGTAGGTTGCAATTGCTTTCTGCGGTTGACTGGTTGCCAGCCAAGGCTATAGAACCCAATCCGTCCTATTATTTAGCCTATGGCTGGAGGGAAGAGACGGATTCATACCTTTGCCAAAGTTTTTTATTCTTAAGTGAATGCAAGGAATTCAACTGGAATTTGAACTCGGCTCCCCGATTTGTCGTTCCGAGTCGATATCCACTGCACCACAAAAATTTGATTAAATAAACATAGCTTCTTAACGTTTGGAAATGATTACGACAATCTCGAAAATCCTGTGTCATATTAAGTAAAAAGATACACTTTAAACCAGTGTTTGTTTAACAAATTAGAGTTGCGTATTATTTTGGACAAAATAATCGAAGTCCTCTATTATATTGACCATGTGCCAAACTATATTATATTCAGCTAAGATTTATGCAATCTCATAATCTTTTTGTTTTTGTGTAATTATTGAAAAACGTTGCTTTAAAAAAATGATAACCGTTTCAAAATCAAATTTGAAAAATATATTTAAAAGTATGTCTTTCTGTTTTAGCGGAAAATATAAATTGTTTCCCTACAAAATATAATTTAATACGGGTTTGATACTATTTTGTCTTTATTTATGTATTTTTTTTGTCTTTAAATCAATTTCTACAACCGCTTAAAACAATCATAGAGAAAGCCATGCCCATTTTTGCGCGCAAATTATATATATATATATATATATATATATATATATATATATATATATATATATATATATATACGAGTGGGCAAAATATATATACGAAAAATGACGGCAAAATACTGATATCGATATGCCATTTAAAACGATGGCAGCATATGTATTTACGTACCTACTTATTGAGCATCTTACATTAAGACAGATTTACGGCCATAAAGCAACGTTGAGCCTGGTCAGTACTTAGATGGGTGACCGCTTGCGTGTGGTACAGTGGATATCGGCTCGGAAAGTGAGCCGAGTTCGAATTCTAGTTGAATACCCTGCATTCATTTAAGCACTGGTATCCTTGGGAAAGGTTTTAATCCGTCCCTTCCCTCCAGTTATGGGTTAAACAACGGGGTAGGACTTAGGGACCCTGCCCTTAAAAACAAATCCCAATGAATCTTGGTGCTTGAAAAGAAAAAATATATTACCAGACACAAAACTTATATAAAAATAACAACAAATTGTTGAAAGAAAAAGATATTACCAGAAATAAATAAATAAAATTTAGTTGGATCCAACTTTCCCTGAAGATCCAATTTGGTGAAACCTTGGTAGGTTCGTTGGCTCACTAGGTTAGTTATATATATATATATATATATATATATATATATATATATATATATATATATATATAATATTTATTATTGTCATGGTGGCATCACCCATTCAACGGATTGAACTCTTCCATCTACTATATATACTTCCCCTTACAAGACGTGGTAGCATACAGCAGAAGGGCGATAGGCAGAGAGATAAGCAGAGACAGAGTAAGATAGTCAAGACTGCTACCGTACAAACATTACGAGTCCCATTTCTAGTATTTCTTCCTAACCCATATTTATCGTACTAGTATCAGAGTTCCAAGTATTGTATTTTGCTGTGTTTAATATATATATATATACATATCGTTATTTCTTATTTTGGTTCTTGTATTATTTCGTGCTGGACTCTTAACCGGGTCCACGACAATTATAATATCGAGGATATATATATATATATATATTAAAAGGAAGTGAAAGAACACAAGATTAAGACCCACTGATTATACATTTACGAATTACATTTTCATGCATTTCATTTCAAGAAGAACTGTATTGTTCTGAAACATAAACTTTTTTTATGTAGAGATATAAAGCTTTTATAAATCATTGTAAAAATAAATTTTATATATATATATATATATATATATATATATATATATATATATATATAAGTCTACCTACTTCCACCGAACGCCCATAGTCCAGGGGTAGATTCGCCGACTGACGCCATAAGCAATCGGAGTTTAACCGTACTGATGAGTTTTGATACAGCGAAACAGATCTGTCTGCGGATGACAATATCTATCTATCTATCTATCTATGCCTGTTCATTACATCTATCTATCTATCTATTCTGTAGTACTGCAAAAATGTAAAATAATAACGCACTGTTAAAGAGCAAACACGCTTTCATAAAGTTAAATTTTGATAGATGTTAGTCAAAAAATGAACTGAACCGATCGCTGCCTTGCTATTGTCTCTCTCTCTCCATGAATGTGACAGGAGGGATATATATATATATATATATATATATATATATATATATATATATATATAGTGTATCGAGACAGCAATTAATTTTTAAACATATACTGTTGAATATATAAGAGACAATGAATGTCAGTTATGTTTAATCATGAGCCGTTCTAAACATCGTATTTTGGCTTTAATTTCAGGTGACAATAAAGATAAAAATTCTCTAACATTTGGATAATTTTTTTTTTAAGTTGGTTCTAAGCTTTCGGCTCAGATGAGCCATCTTCAGAGAGGTTAGAAGTTGACATAAAACTTTGCTAAGCAACGATTACCAACAGTTACCAAATAGCAAACGCAGTTCGGAAATTTGTGATGCGGTTCTATGACGTCAATTAATTTCAAGTGAAAAAAAAGACAAAAATTCCCCAACATAATTAGAACCAGCTTAATAAAGAATTATCCAAAAGTTGAAGAATTTTCGTCTTTATTTTCACCAGAAATAGAAGCCAAAATACGATGTTTAGAACAGCTCATGATTATACATAATAAACATTCATTATCTCTCATATTTAACAGTATATGTTTAGAATATATATATATATATATATATATATATATATATAGTGGGCACTTTTTTATGTGTCGAGATACCCCCGATAAAAATCCAAATGTCTAAATTGCTCAGGTGTAATGAAAGCTTTAAAACTAATCCATGGTCCTGGAGCTCAGACTTTTGGACGTTGGCACAAAAGACTAAAAAGCAATAGTTGTTTCCAGTTAAAGCGAAACCGTAGACTGAAAGAAAAATGAATGGATGTAAGTCAAATTTTGATTTTCTGGTATCGATATCAAATAACATTTTTTCGTCGTAAACTGAATTTTGAAGGTTAAATAAGTCCTCTGAGTAAATGGTATCATGGCTGAGACCAAGAACTACAATTACCTACTTAGAGCCAAACCCGAAACAAAAACTAAAATAAAACGGCTGAAAAAAAGAGATATACATACAGATAAACAGACACACACACAAACATCTTGCTTTTTATATATATATATATTATCGATTTTCTGCATTATTGTAAAAACTGCAACCTTGAAACTTCTGAATATCGTTTCTTATATCATTGTCTATGAGTGTATCAAATCTGATTAAAATCAGACCACTCCTTCTATAACCCGATTTCTTCCATTATAAATTTTCGATATTAATCGAGGGTACCTCGACACAAAACCTAGCAAAGAACACTCGCAGACGCTTACTGTACAACTGTGTAAATTTTCACGAAAATCGGTTCAGCCGTTTCGGAGTCTATAGGTAACGGACACACAGATTAGACTTATTTGTAATTTGTTACATTATTGAACTAACAATGTTTTAATTATATTCATTATTGTATCTGTACATATGAACTAGGTACACCCACTAAATCGCTGAAAAACAGCATAGTATGTATGAATAAAAAAGGCTCTAAACTTAATAAAAACGAACTTTTCCATCAAAATGTTTCTATTATTTTTAAGAGGAAAGATCAAATTATCTTTAATTATTTAAAAAAAATTTAATTTCTAAAATGTCATAAATTTTGGTGAAAAATCTTGTTTTGATTCTAGTTAGCGAGTAACCAAATCGTTACAAGAACTTTCAATGGAAAACGTAATATTACATCTCTCGATTTCTCATCGAAATAATATGTTTTTTAGTTCCTATTAATGTTAACTCAAATTACAAATTTTGAAGTGCCTGCATGTAAAATATTTCAAATAAAGATTTACATTTAATATTTTTTTGATATTTTCAAAAATCTGGTATGATATACCCATGGTTAGTAGCGGTGTAACTTTAATTGATTGTTAGAGTTCCAGGGTTAAGCAAAAACTTTGAAAGTTCACTTTCCAGGGCAAGTAAACATAAGTCCCTCGAATTGTTTCTTTATATTTTCTTGTTTGTATTTTCTTACCGTATGAAGCTGAGATTGGTAAATATAACGATATGTTTCTGCATTGTTTTGATCATAACAAATATTGATTTTATATCCTTTTAGATGTTGGGTTCATTTCAGAATATAAATACATTGCTAAGTCAACCTTTGACTGAATGTGTCTTTTATTTACAAATGAAAAATTGAAGAAAGATGAGGTCAGAATAGCTGACAAGAAGAAATAATTATGGCTATCAATATTTCTTTATATAATAAATTAAGATGGACATAAGTGTAAAAATCTGTTGTGATAGCGACCGAGCAAAAGGATGTTTGCTCTATACCAACCAGAAGGCAAATGACCAAAAATCGTCGTTGCGCATCCGAGTTCGCTCAGATGTTCCGGTTGAAAAATAAAAATTAATCAAATATAAAATTTCCACTTCGCAAGCCTACACGAATTTTATTTACCAGCCAATGGGAATCCCAGAATCAAATACAAGTGTGAAATTCAAAATGAGCTGTTTTGATCCAAAAAGCAGATATAAAAAGCCGAGACAAAAAGCACCCAGACAGACAGGCGCAAAGACCAAGGAGAAGAATGTAATTAATATCCCCTTGAATTAAGTCGAGCGGCTACTACATTCACCCCCATTCACCTTGCATCACTTCTTCACTGTCTCAAAAGTGCTTACTGACCTCAGGAGCGACTACTTCAAAGACATTCCTCACATACCTCCGCTCCCCACATTCCTAAGCCTTTTATCTCTTTTAGCTCATTATTTACCATGAACAGTCTAACCTCCGTTGGACCTTTATATTCAAGTATTGCTTTAATTGTAAAACATTAATGGATATATATATATATATATATATATATATATATATATATATATATATATATTGTGTGTGTATTTTGGCAGCATTTTTTCATTAATGCAGGTTTCATTGAATAATATAGAGAAGTTCTGTCTATTAATTTTGTGTAAGATCCGTTCATAACGTCTGATATACTTGATTGTGATATCGTTGAAAGACAACAAAAAATCACAGTAATTGTTGATTTTTTATCGGGTCTAAGCTTTCGATGTTCTATGTTCTATGTTTACTGTGTGTTAATATTTACTCTTTGATAATGGCTTGTGTGAGCCGAAAGCCTAGACCCGATAAAAAAAAATCAACAATTACTGTGATTTTTTGTTGTCTTTCAACGATATCACCATCAAGTATATCAGACGGTATGAACGGATCCTACACAAAATTAATAGACAGAACTTGTGTATATTATTCAATGAAACCTGCATTAATATATATATATATATATATATATATATATATATATATATATGTGTGTGTGTGTGTGTGTGTGTGTGTGTGTGTGTGTGTGTGTTATTTTCAACTCAATTTGTTTTTCTTGATTTTATAATCATTTTATGACATATAATGGGCTATCTACCACAAGGCCAAATTCCGTTAACCTGCAACGGTATACAATTACCATTCACTAGAACGGAATCTTACTACAACTAGAAAAAGAATAAATAAGAGCCAGTATAAATCTATCAGTAGTGATTGATAATACCTCCACTAACAAAAAAACACACACATGAAAATGAATACTAGTAAACATTAATTTTAATGGTTGATAATGCTTCATCTTATGAAAATGAAAGCAAATACGATTATAATTAACAATAATACTTGAAAATTCTTCATCTAATAAAAATGAAGATGTAAATAGTAGTCAAAATAATTATAATGATTGAAATTGCTTTGTCTAATAAAAGAATAAGTATGAAAGTAAACCCTCGTTTATACTTCGCAATAATAGTTGGAAATTCATCACCTAATAAAAAAATGAAGATAAAAGTTAAGTACTAGTCGAAACGAATCGTAATAGTTAAGACATTTTCGTCTAAAAATTAAGGATGGAAGTAAATACCAGTGAAAAATTAATTATAATAATTAAAAATTCTTGATCGAATGAAAATGAGGAGGAAATAAATACGAGTCAAAAATAAATAATAATGACTGTTTCGTTTAATTAAAAATTAAAACGAAAGTAAATACTACTTAAAAAATAATTGATAAAATATATACTAATAAATAAATGAATAATAATTATCGACCATATTTCATTTAATAGAAACCATCAGTATAGCCCGGCGTTGCTCGGGTGTAATGAAAGCTTTAAAACTAATCCATAGTCCTGGAGCTCAGATTCAGCCTAAAGAATATTTGAAATAATAAAATAATTGCGACAATTTACCAATCGCACATTATATATATATATATATATATATATATATATATATATATATAGTTTCTGAAAGGATTTTTCAGTTGCTGAGGCGATGTTTTATCCCCCGTGTGGATTTTCACATCGAAATGGTCATTCAACATCATTGAATTAATCCTTTTTTAATTTATATATATATATATATATATATATATACTAGCAGTATAGCCTGGCGTTGCTCGGGTGTAATGAAAGGTTTAAAAATAATCCATGGTCCTGGAGCTCACACTCTTTGAATGTTGGCACGAAAGACTAAAAAGCAATAGTTGTTTCCAGTTAAAGCGAAACCGTAGACTGAAAGAAAAATGAATGGATGTAAGTCAAATTTTGATTTCCTTGTATCGACATCAAATCAGTCTTTTTCGTTGTAAACTGAATTTTGAAGGCTAAATAAGTCTTCTGAGTAAATGGTATCATGGTTGAGACTAAGAACTACAATTATACCTACTTAGAGCCAAACCCGAAGCAAAAACTAAAATAAAACGGCTGAAAAAAATCCAGATATACAGGCAGATAAACAGACACACACACACAAACATCTTGCCTTATATATATATATATATATATATATATTATCGATTTTCTAAACTATTATAAGAACTGCCACCTTGAAACTTATGAATATCGTTTCTTATGTCTTTGTCTATGAGTGTATCAAATTTGATTAAAATCGGACCACTCCTTCTATAACCCGATTTTTTCGATTATCGATTTTCTACATTTATCGGAGGTATCTCGACACAAATCCCAGCTGAGAACACTCGCAGACGCTTATAGTACAACTGTGTGAATCTTCAACAAAATCGGTTTAGCCGTTTCGGAGTCTATAGGTAACGGACACACACACACAGACACACTCACACAAGCAAAGTTCCATTTATAAATAAGTTTAGATAACAACAACAAAAATGCAATAAGCATATTGTTCCTTAAAATGATTTAGAATTGTTTCATTTCAGGTTAGAACAGGATTTTTTATTTTATTAGGGCAGTAAATAACTCAATAAAGATTGATTTCTTATTGCATACAATCGAGTGCATTGAAATACGATCAGGTTTTGCAATGATCTATACGCTTAACAACTCAGCCTCACTGGTTCAATCCTCTTCAGAGACACTTAGTGTCACCGGATTTCGACCTACGTCATCCGATAAACGATAACAAGATTTGATAAAACTGCCGGCGTGCCTGGCCTTAGGAAATAGTCGTGATGGCCGAATATCAATGAAGAGTAGAGTGAAAAAGAAATATCAATTGCTGTTAAGCTTTCACTTGAAAATTACTTGGCACATTTCCGATTAAACTTACGAAGAATTCCCGCTAATAAACACCATTATTCTGAGTTAAAAACAAAATCATTTTTGTTTCTCTTAGCCTACTTTTCATTATTGACGCGTTTTCTGTTAACTTTCTCGTTCGATATGGAATGTGACCAATAACGTATCCAATGCCAATAAATATTAATTTCACTTACTGCAAATAACATTACTTCCCGGATATTCACACCTTGTCTTAATTATGGCCTTAGCTGAATACTTTATCTGTTTCGTGAGATTAAAATCAATTTCCCAAGCACGTCATTCAGACTTTGGGAAAGCCGGTGTTTCTTGACCTACATACGTGTAGCTAAAACGTAAATTTCTGTTTGGTTTCGGTTCCACCGCTCGCTTCACTCGTGGGTTTGAAGCTTCCAGACAAATATAAACAGAGTCTTAACTCAATGCTCTCTCAGCTGCGCACATCACCACGGTCACAACAACGGTATTTACCAACCTTCCCACGCAAGGTTAGATGTGACACAAGGTCATTTTATAGTGGGTTTTCCCGGCCATATAGCCAGGCCAAAAAATATCTGTCTATTTTTACCGAGTCTTGATTCTACCCTTCGGCGGAACCACGACTGGGTTAGTGCTCTCTGCTCGGAAGCAGAGAGCGCTCTCCACCCGAAGGCAGAGGGCTGACAGTGTCATAGTCGTAACAGCAGAGGCAAATGCCAACACGGTTACAACAACTGTATTTACTAGCCTTCCCACGCAAGGCTGGATGTGACACATGGTCATTTTATAGTGGGTATTCCCGGCCATATAGCCGGGCCAAAAAATATCTGTCTATTTTTACCGAGTCTTGATTCTACCCTTCGGCGGAACCACGACTGGGTTAGTGCTCTCTGCTCGGAAGCAGAGAGCGCTCTCCACCCGAAGGCAGAGGGCTGACAGTGTCATAGTCGTAACAGCAGAGGCAAATGCCAACACGGTTACAACAACTGTATTTACTAGCCTTCCCACGCAAGGCTGGATGTGACACATGGTCATTTTATAGTGGGTATTCCCGGCCATATAGCCGGGCCAAAAAATGTCTGTCTATATTTGCCGAGTCGTGCTTCTACCCTTCGGCGGAACCACGACTGGGTTATTGCTCTCTGCTCGGAAGCAGAGAGCGCTCTCCACCCGAAGGCAGAGGGCTGACAGTGTCATAGTCGTAACAGCAGAGGCAAATGCCAACACGGTTACAACAACTGTATTTACTAGCCTTCCCACGCAAGGCTGGATGTGACACATGGTCATTTTATAGTGGGTATTCCCGGCCATATAGCCGGGCCAAAAAATGTCTGTCTATATTTACCGAGTCGTGCTTCTACCCTTCGGCGGAACCACGACTGGGTTATTGCTCTCTGCTCGGAAGCAGAGAGCGCTCTCCACCCGAAGGCAGAGGGCTGACAGTGTCATAGTCGTAACAGCAGAGGCAAATGCCAACACGGTTACAACAACTGTATTTACTAGCCTTCCCACGCAAGGCTGGATGTGACACATGGTCATTTTATAGTGGGTATTCCCGGCCATATAGCCGGGCCAAAAAATGTCTGTCTATATTTACCGAGTCGTGCTTCTACCCTTCGGCGGAACCACGACTGGGTTATTGCTCTCTGCTCGGAAGCAGAGAGCGCTCTCCACCCGAAGGCAGAGGGCTGACAGTGTCATAGTCGTAACAGCAGAGGCAAATGCCAACACGGTTACAACAACTGTATTTACTAGCCTTCCCACGCAAGGCTGGATGTGACACATGGTCATTTTATAGTGGGTATTCCCGTCCATATAGCCGGGCCAAAAAATGTCTGTCTATATTTACCGAGTCGTGCTTCTACCCTTCGGCGGAACCACGACTGGGTTATTGCTCTCTGCTCGGAAGCAGAGAGCGCTCTCCACCCGAAGGCAGAGGGCTGACAGTGTCATAGTCGTAACAGCAGAGGCAAATGCCAACACGGTTACAACAACTGTATTTACTAGCCTTCCCACGCAAGGCTGGATGTGACACATGGTCATTTTATAGTGGGTATTCCCGTCCATATAGCCGGGCCAAAAAATGTCTGTCTATATTTACCGAGTCGTGCTTCTACCCTTCGGCGGAACCACGACTGGGTTATTGCTCTCTGCTCGGAAGCAGAGAGCGCCCTCTACCCGAAGGCAGAGCGCTGACAGTGTCATAGTCGTAACAGCAGAGGCAAATGCCAACACGGTTACAACAACACTGGCAGCCATTGTCTCAGACTCTTTTTATGGACAAAAACCATTGCCGACGCACAAATCATCGCCGTCGGTCTCATTCTCATTCAGCATAAAATGACAGGTCGAAGAATATTCCTTTCTTTGACCAAACTTGAGAGGACGCAGCTGACAAGACGACGAACTCTCTGAGATTTACAGTCATGAATAATTTTTTTATTGTTAGCGAAAAACATAGTTCTAGTGTCAGCTTCGTATTTGGACAGAAAAATTCGAGCAGTACGGACGTTATGTAGTGTAATGTTAAATAAGCTTTTCTATTTGGAGTCATTATAATTGAGTAGTGAGTTCGAACCTTGCAATAGTTTCAGATTTGTCCCATATCAAAACTGCACTTAGAAAATCACTATTTTAGGGAAGATTAGAACAGATGTTGCATCTCCGCGCAAATAATTTAAATTCAGAATTGACATTCAGAATATTCAAAAAAGAAAAAGAATGAAATTCTCATGGATACCTCTAGTAAAATATAATTAGTGTAATGGGTAACTCATCATCACAGAAAGCGTAAATTTCTGTTTGGTTTCGGTTCCACCGCTCGCTTCACTCGTGGGTTTCAAGCTTACAGACAAATATAAACAAAGTCTTAACTCAAAGCTTTCTCTCAGTTGCGCACGTCACCAGGGTCGCAACAAAAAACTGCCAGCAATTGTCTCAGACCCTTTTTATGGACAAAAAGCCATTGTCGACGCACCAATCATCGTCGTCGGTCTCATTCTTACTCAGCATAAAATGACAGGTCGAAGAATACTCCTTTCTTTGACAAAACTTGAGAGGACGCATCTGATGAGACAACGAACTCTCTGGGGTGGGTTTACGCACGCATTCATCACAACTCAGCAACCGGACAAGCAAAACACCGTGGACGTATAGCGGGTATCTCTTATTTTATTCCGTTTTTAGTGAGGGGTAGTAGGTTAACGGAATTTGGCCTTGTGGGAAGATAGCCCACTATAATTCATAAAATGATTATAAATTCAAGAAAGGCAATTAGAGTATAAAATAAAATTTATATATATATATATATATATATATATATATATGATAATAATAACTACTTAGACTCTGTAAGAATGCACTCCATAAATTTATGCCAAAATAAACTTTCGAAAAACCATTAACAAACAGAACCTAAATCCGTTACAATCCGGCGTACTAAGTCGTCGGATAAATGGGGAGAAAAAAAGAAACCAGCGGAACAAGAACAAACATTCAATATTCCGCAGTAAAGAAAAAAAAAACAAACGGCACCAAACAAGAAAAAGTGCTCAGTACGAAAGTAGACCAAAAACACACGAAAAATCATTTGGTTCACTTTAGATTTTTCGTGTATATATATATATATATATATATATATATATATATATATATATATCAATTAATGTTTTACAAATAAAGTAATACTTGAAATAAAAGTCCAACGGAGGTTAGAGAGTTCATGACAAATAATAATGAGCTGAAAGAGATAAAAGAATGTTCATGGAAAATAATGATGAGCTGAAAGAGATAAAGGCTTAGGAATGTGGAAGCGTCTTGTAGTTAAAGAATGTTCCTTTAGGAGTTGCCGTTTATAAGGTCAGTAGGTTAGCAAGTTGGTTTGTGTGGAATGTCTTTGAAGAGGTCGATAAGTACTTATGAGACATGGAAGGAAGAAAGAGGCAAGAATAGTAGCCGATCGACTTAGGTCAAGGGGATTAGTTACACTCTTCTCCTCTGGTCTGTGCCTGTCTGTCTGAAGAAGCTTTGTCTCCGCTTTTTATATCTGGTTTTTGGATCAAAAGCTAGGCGTTTCGAATTTCATCCTTGTATTTGATTCTGGGCTTCCCATTGGCTGGTAAATAAAATTCGCGAAGGCTCGCGAAATGGTAATTTGATATTTGATTAATTTTTAATTTTCAACCGGAACATCTGCGTGAACTCGGATGCCCACGACGATTTTTATTCATTTGCCTTTTAGTTGTGAGAGAGAGAGCACACATCCGGTTCATCGCTTTTGTTCGGTCGGTATCACAACAGACGCTTGGCTCTGGTAAGTGTGAATGTTTATTATTACAATACGTTATCGTAAAATTCTTAAAAAAAATAAAAAATAAAAAATAAAAAAAACTGACGCTAATCATGACCAAGTTATCTTACCAAGTAAGACCTTAATTTACTTCTTTTTTCGAGATCTGCTCACGTATATCATATTTCACGGCATGTACAAACTATTCTCGCTTTAATATTCTGCAAATCAAACCACTCAGATAACAAATATAAGATGTCTTTTCTACGAGTAATTTCATGGCAACTGATCTAACAAGTTTTTTTTCCCTGGTTACCCCATCACATGTATTTACGTATGCTACTAGATTGACGTTGTGTTGCAGTGGATATCGACTCAGAACGAAAGATCGGGGTGCCGAGTTCGAATTCCAGTTGAATTCCTTGCATTTACTGACGCGCAAATACCCTTAGGAAAAGTATTAATCCAACTTTTTTCCTACCATCTATGGATTAAATAGCATGACAGATTAGATCCTGTAGTCTTGGTTGGCAACCAGTCTATGCAGAAAGTAATGACAACGCACTTAGGGGAAATCTTCTGTCTAGTCAGTGATGTTTCTTTCGAGACATGATCGCCCAAACGTTTATCACAAATGGCACTTTATTGAATGACTGACTTGATTGACATCAAGGTCCCACCTGTTTACCGTCAAAATAGTAAAATGTAACCGTCCTTTCTACTTTAATAGCTTCTTATCTCGCACTTCATGCTTGTGGAACTCCCTTCCGTTTGCTTGCTTCTTCAATGTTCAATGTTCAAAAGTGTAAATTCTTGATCAATTGCCATCCTTTCTTCGACATCTCATGTATCTTGTGTTTTCTTTCACTGTAACTCCAGTGGAAGTCATGCCTTGTTTGGAATGAAATGATTATTAAAAAATAAGGCGAATTATTTTACATTTGAATCATACTTACTCGTTCATCCCATATAATTCTCAGTATCTTTCTGTAGAAGCCCATTTCTGCTGCCTCCAGCTTTTTCCCTATCTGCGTGGAGATTGCCCATCATTCACTGTTATATCGGAGGAAGGTTGGTTGGTTGTTTTTGTTTTTATAGCATATCAACCTCGGCGGGTCGTTTTGAAGCTATACATTACGAACGTTATCCTGATTATATATATATATATATAAAGAGAGAGAGAGAGAGAGAGAGAGAGAGAGAGAGAGATGTCTATTTCAACATACAAGTCTGATAATAATTTTCCAGTTAGTCCTAATAATTATTTTAATTTTTTTTCATTAATATGGATATGCGGAGCCAAGGAGCCTTGCGGCATCCCGGAGCCTTGCGGCTCCTAGCGATCTTGCGGCTCCTAGCGACTTTGCGGCTTTTAGCGACCTTGCGGCCCCGACGCAATTGCAGAGTCTGCGGGGTCCTAAGCACGGCCCTGAAGATCAATGTATCGAAAGAAAAATGATTAACTGGGCAGAAAATTTAACAGTGGATAAAGAACCCAGTCTGTCCTACTATTTAACATATAGACAGAGAGAGAAGCGACGGATTCATACTTTTGCCAAGGATATTTGCGCGTATGTGAATGAAACTGGAATTCGAACTCGGCTCTCCGACTTTTCCAAACTCCTCACCCATGAGTAAACTGTTAGCATATCGCATGTTTAGTAATATTTATAGTCGAGCGGTTATAAAGCTATATCTAGCAACCATTGCAATAATAGGCATCAATGACCTTTACATTTTTGACCGCAGATTTTCTCAAATATTCCCTGAACGAAGAAAATAGCTTTAAAGATCATTCAGAGTTTTTTTTATTACAAGGTTTTTTGAGTTTTGTTTAACGGCATATCAACACCTCTGTGGGTTATTTAATGCCAAAAGGTGGGGTTTTAAGATATTTTTTCAATGTTCGGTTATAGTGAGAAGGTTGATTTAGTCAGATTTTAATGAACATTTTATTATTTTTATTTTAGAAAATTGAAGATGTCTTCTAGTTTTTTTTATTAAAAAATGTATTGCTGGTAATATTTGTTTTGCTTCAAAAATTCATGATGGCAATAATATTTTCTTTTTTTCCTTCAAAAATGTATTTTTGTTAATATTTTTCCTTTAAAGATGTTTTGTTGGTAATATTTGAGAAGGTTAATTTAGTCAAATTTTAATTAAAATGTTTTGTTTTTATTATTTTTCATTTTAGAAAATTGAAAATGTCTTCTAGTTTTGTATTCAAAAATATTTTGCTGAAAATAATTTTTTCTTCAAAAATGTGCCATCGTAATATATTTATTTTCAAAAATGTAAATTTTTCAAAAATGTAAATTTTTTTTCAAAAATGTATATTTTTCTATAAAAGTCTATTTTTATGCATATATTTCTATAAAGTCTATTTTCATGCTTTCATAGTGTTTTGGTCCCAGTTTGGGGGTTAACTATTTACTAACAGGTGCTCCCACTCCGGGTCAGAGTGGACGTGGGGACAACAACAATTAAGAAGTGGTTCCATGCTTCTCACAACCTTCTAATCAGAGGCCTTGCTGCTGGATGCAGTTTAGCGTCATGCCTAGAACCCTTATTAAAAAGTGATTCCTGATAATATATAATATTCTGAGAGTGTAAATTCATATTGAAATGCTATATTAAAAGTCTGAGAGAGAGAGAGAGAGAGAGAGAGAGAGCGAGAGAGAGAGAGAAATCTATATGAACAATTATATGTTGTGAAAGTTGGAACTCTTATTCGACTCTTATTCTTATACGGATTGAGAGGGCGTCTAATTGAACGAATATCTAAACTTATTTATAAATGGAACTTTGTCAGTGTGTATGTGTATGTGTGTGTGTCCGTTACCTATAGACTCCGAAACGGCAGAACCGATTTTCTTAAAAATTTACACAGTTATACTATAAGCGTCTGCGAGTGTTCTTAGCTAGGTTTTGTGTCGAGGTACCCCCGATAAATATCGAAAATCGAAATCGAAAAAATCGGGTTAAAGAAAGAGTGGTCCGATTTTAATCTAATTTGATACACTCATAAACAAAGACAAAAGAAACGATATTCAGAGAAAAACGATATTTCAAGCTTTCAGTTCTTACAATAGTGCAGAAAATCGACAAGGCAAGATGTTTGTGTGTGTGTCTGTTTATCTGCCTGTATGTCTGTATTTTTTTCAGCCCTTTTATTTTAGTTTTTGATTCGGGTTTGGCTCTAAGTAGATATAATTGTAGTTCTTAGTTTCAGCCATGATACCATTTACTCAGAGGACTTATTTGACCTTCAAAATTCAGTTTACGACGAAAAAAACTTATTTGATATCGATACCAGGAAATCAAAATTTGACTTACATCCATTCATTTTTCTTTCAGTCTACGGTTTCGCTTTAACTGGAAACAACTATTACTTTTTAGTCTTTCGTGCCAACGTCCAACGAGTCTGAGCTCCAGGACCATGGATTAGTTTTAGGGTACTGGATCAAAGGAGTTATAATCGTCTAAGCATGTAGCACGTATGGCAATTCACCGATTGAATGAATCGATTGGCAACAAAATCTGATTCAGAGAAATCCTTATTTCCATAACTCTTCAACATTTTTCGACTTTACGTTTTACTCTTAACAATTAAGCCGGTGTGTTTTTCAGCCTTCCACTTTTCTTTATCATTATTTCATAGTGTTCCAAATGATTATTCCCCAGAGATGTGCGTTGTGGTGCAGCGGAAAGCGGCTTGGAACGAGAAATCGGGGAACCACTTCCGCTGAATTCGTTTCTTGTCCGTATGCAGGCAGATTGCTGCAATGACTTTCACAAATATGTCGAGGTTGCTGGACATTTCTATCAACTCTTTGTGGCGTACTTTGTCGAACGCCTGTGCCTTTTAAGAATAAATATCGCGTTAACTGTTCCAGTGTCATTTACGAAACCGCAATGTACATTTCCTATCTCTTGCCTGATTTTACTTGGCGCCCTATTTATCAGGATTCGGATGATGAATTTTTTTTATGTGGCTCATTAAACTCATTGTTTGTTGGAGTTCGCATTCGTTTGAACCTGGCTTCTTAGGGAGTGCTATGAAAATTGATCTGCTTAGGTTGGCTGGTATTACGCCACAGTTACAGATTTCATTTATTATTTCTGTCATTTTATTTACGTCGAAATCGTCTAAAGTTGTCAGCATCTCTATTAAAATGTCGCCTGAGGCAGCTGCTTGGCCATTGCAGCTTTCA
Organism: Ascarosepion bandense; assembly: GCA_037127315.1. Lineage (NCBI taxonomy): Eukaryota > Metazoa > Mollusca > Cephalopoda > Sepiida > Sepiidae > Ascarosepion > Ascarosepion bandense. The sequence continues at coordinate 593,923 of JBBBDQ010002250.1, read as the reverse complement.
CTTCGGATTTTAATAATTCTGGTCTGTCAGTATCTTTGTGTATTTTTAATAAACGTATCTCCCCAAGCAAGGCAGTATACTGCCATTGGTGCGCAGAAGTTTACATAGGAAGAAAGTTACACGAAAGAGTGAAAAGTTACAGGGGATGTCAGGAAGTGGGTAAGAAAAGGATGAGAATAGTGATGAGAGTGGATTGGACGAAGAAAGGAGCATGAGAGAGAGGATGCAAGTCAGCGTGATAGGAGATGACCAGTGACTTTACATTCAAATTTCTGGAGATTGTAGCTATCGGGAAAGTAAGTAAACGGAAGGGAATTCCACAGGCGGGAAGTGCGAGAAAAGAAGCTGTGGAGTAGAATTTCCGTTTACATTTTATTGGTTTAAGGGTGGGACCTAGTTGCTAATCCTGTGGCTCGAGTAAATTCATACATAGGGGGAACCAGAGAGCTAAGTTCATCGAAGCAGAAGCCGTTAAAGTATTTGTAGAAGAGACATAGGGAAGCCAGCAATGCGCCAGTGAGAAATGACTATATCTGAGCTGCGAATTCGGGATCGATCAAATTGCACATTTTCTGGTGGATTTTGTCAAGGACCCCTAGGTGGATAGCAGAGGCACCCGACCGGATATGGCAGCAGTATTCAATGCACGGGCTGATGACAGATTTATATATGTGCAGGATGGATTTAGACAGGGAAAACTTCCTGGCTCTACACAGTGAACAGACCTTCTTGGCTGAGGATGTAGCTGTGGATTCGATATAGTCATACCACTTGAGGTCCGCTGAAAGTGTGAGACCAAGGAGGCGTAGTGTTTTACTCTCTGGGAGGCAAGCCTGGTCCATGCTAATGGGAAGTAGGTGCGATTGTCTATGATGGTTAATTGATAGCAGCTTTGTTTTAGAAGCATTAAAATTTACGAGCCATTTCTTACCCCAGGTCTCTTGTCGGTTTCTTTCTTTTGTCGTGGAAGAGATATTTTATATTTTCTTACTATCACAGGAGTATTTCCTTTTTTTCTAATATGATCGTCCCATCTTTGGATTTTATACATTTGTTCCTTGTCTTATTTGTTTCCTTATCTCTTTATACATGTCTGCTTTATTAGTGTTGGAAATTTACAGATGTAACGGGTCTCCTGATTGGCTGATTTAACCCGAACCTCGTTTTGAACTTTAGGCGGGCTTTACCAGAGGTTTTATGTTTTTTTACACGATGGTTTTGTTCACTCCTCTTTTTTCAGCTAGCACGAACAGTATCGGACGTATTTGTGCCGCTCCGGATTTTTGTTGCAGCAGGGCCTAAATTGGCGCCCACTTGTCTCGCTATATCGAGACCATCTTACCAATTCTTTGTAATCTTTTAGGCTAATGCCACAACTTTGTAACAGAGAAAATCTCTTGTTACCCTTCTTACCTTAAAAAGGATACCCTATGGGCAAAGCCTTGCCTTCCTAGAGAAAAATTCTCTAAGCACTATCATCTTATACCAAGATAAGAAACTGTGAAAGAAGCTGACCCAGAAGAAAGTTCCTGTACGTCGCGGATCGCAGTTCCTTGTGTCTTTTTCATCCCACTCCTAGACGGAGGATACTATACCAAGCTAAGCAGAGAAAAGAGACTATACCAAGCTACACTGTAGCAGCAAAATTCAGCATATTTTTGCAAGACAAATAAATTGTTTTTTCTATACCAGGTATGTCTTGTTATGTTTGATAATTTCCTTTCACTGCTTAAGCGCTAAGCTATGTGAATATATTTCTCACATTAGTCTTGCTGAATCTCTCTACTTCTGCACATTTGTTTTTGAGCCATTTCTCTTTAGCCCGTCTGCATTTGCTTCTTATTCCTTTTCTATATTCCGTTCCATGCCTTGGCATTGTCTTCTGTCTCCTTGCATCCTATCAAGAATCTCCTCAGTCATCTATTCGTTTTTTTTTTCTATGTCTGATTTTCATTTGGGACAATGTTGTTTGCTGGTTTCAGTAGTGCTTTTTTAGTGTGTCTTATTTCGTGTTTCCGTTTTCAGTTGGTTCATCTTATTTGTTTTTTACAGTCATTGTTTTCTTTCTGCAGTTTGTGGATGTACAGAAGGATGCTGAGAATATCATGGAGTGAAAATGTAAAAAACAAAGAAAATACAGACTCCTGAACATTTTTTCGGCACCCACTGTCCGTCATAATTAACATTTTTTTGTACTTTATCATGAATTATTATTGTACTATTTAAATTATTCGGACGGTTGTCCTAATCTTGGTACAATGTTTCGACCGTTGTACTATCCGGTCTTCCTCAGGTGCTAGAAATATCGAACCGAAACCTTTATTACGCTCTCTGGTGTATACCATGCTCATTCAAAAAGGGAAGTGCCGAAACGTCGTATATATGTCAACAAAGATGACGACAATAATCCGAATAATGTAAATACTGTAAATACTACCTCATCTCAGAAATATAGACAAATAGAATGATCTATTATTAAACGTCGTACAAATGGCAACAAAGAAGAAGACATTAGTCCGAATAATGTAAATACTGTAAATACGACCTCATCTCAGAAATATAGACAAATAGAATGATCTATTATTAAACGTCGAACAAATGGCAACAAAGATGAGGACAATAGTCCGAATAATGTAAATACTGTAAATACTGTAAATACTACCTCATCTCAGAAATATAGACAATAGAATGATCTATTTGTACACGTCGTACAAATGGCAACAATGATGAGGACATTAGTCTGAATAATGTAAATACTGTAAATACTACCTCATCTCAGAAATATAGACAATAGAATGATCTATTTGTACACGTCGTACAAATGGCAACAAAGGTGAGGACAATAGTCCGAATAATGTAAATACTGTAAATACTACCTCATCTCAGAAATATAGAAAAATAGAATGTTCTATTATTAAACGTCGTACAAATGGCAACAAAGATGAGGACAATAGTCCGAATAATGTAAATACTGTAAAAACTACATCATCTCAGAAATATAGACAAATAGAATGATCTATTATTAAATGTCGTACAAATGGCAACAAATGTGAGAACAATAGTCCGAATAATGGAAATACTGTTAATAGTACCTCATCAAAGAACTATAAACAATTTGAATGATCTATGAGTAGGTTGTATTGCAGTCTTCAGTCTCTGAAATTTCACCGTTAATGTGCAGATGACGGGTCGGTGGTCGCTTTCACAGTCGGCACTTTTTTGCATTCGTAATTTTTGTGTTTCTGGTTATTTAATCGATTTGGTTTTTTTGTGTCGCCTCCTGGGCTTCTCCATATCCATAGGCATCTTTGGTGTTCTTGAAGCCAGGTGTTTGTTATTATCTGGTCATTTACTGTGCACCACGAGGCCCATTTTTCTCTTCGGTCGTTGCGGACTCACAATCCAAAGTTGCCAGTTGTCTCTCCTTCCCTACTTTAGCATTCGCGTCCCCCATGACATAGGGAAGCCACATTGCGCCGGTGAGAATATTACTGTATCTTGGCTGCTAAGTTGGGTTCGATTCTTCGTTGGATTTTGTCAAGGAAACCGAGGTGGATAACAGTGGCACCCTACCAGATATAGCTCCAGTATTCAATGCAGGGGCCGATAGTAGATTTATATGTGCAGGATGATTTCAGACGGGAAGAAAAAAAAAGAAGAAGAAAAAGAAGTGAACGAAAAGGAAAAAGAAAGTAACGGAAAAGAAGAAAAAGAAAATGAAAATACAGGAGAAAAATAAGTGAACGGAAAAGAAGAAAAAGAGAAGAAAATAAAGAAGAAAAAGAAGTGATTTAAAAAGAAGTGAAGAAAAAAAGAAGAAAAAGAAGAAGAAAATAAAGAAGAAAAAGAAGTGAACAACAAAAAAAGAAAAAGTAGAAGAAAATTAAGAAGAAGAAAAAGAAGTGAACGAAAAAGAAGTGAACAAAATGAAGAAAAAGCGGAAGAAAATAAAGAAGTGAACGAAAAAAAGAAAAATAGAAGAAATAAAGAAGAAAAGGAAGTGAAGTAAAAAGAATTGAACAAGAAAAAGAAGAAAATAAAGAAGAAGAAAAAGAAGAAAATAAAGAAGAAAAAGTAGAAAATATAGAAGAAAAAGAAGTAAACCACTAAAAAGAAAAAGAAGAAGAAAATAAAGAAGAAGAAGTGAACGAAAAAGAAGAAAAATAGAAGAAAAAAGAAGAAGAAAAGGAAGTGATCTAAAAAGAGGCAGAAAATAAAGAAGAAAAAGAATTGAATGAAATGGAAAAATAAAAATAAAAGTGAAGTCTTGTGATATGGCGATACTGAATGAAAAAGAGAGAACGATCGCCAAATGTGCATTTTTTTAATCGTTTCACCCCGAGCAAGGCATTCCACTGCCACTATTGCGCAGGGGGTTACATAGAGGGGAAAGTGATAAGAAAGGATGGTTAAATATAGGAAATGTCAGAACGAGGGTGATAGACGTGTAAGGATACCGAGAATGTAGGGTGGGTAGATGGTGAGAGTGTTTGAGAGAATAGAAGCAAGTTAGTGTGATAAGAGGTGTCTATTGACCTTACATTTAAACTCCTGGATATTGTAGTTGTCGGGGAAGCAGGCAAGTATAAAGAAATTCCACAGGCAGGAATCGCGAGCAAAGAAGCTGTTGGAGTAGAAATTACGGTTACATCTTATCTGTTTCAGTTGCTAATCTAGTAGCTCCTGTAAATTCGTATCTAGGCGGCACCAATGATCTAAGTTCATAGGAGCAGAAGCCGGTAAATTATTTATATAAGAGGCACAGGGAAGCCATGTCACGACCGTGAGAGAGTGGTTGCAGCCGGTCTGCCAAGTCAGTATCGATCACGTTACAGATTCTCCGTTGTATTTTGTCAAGAAGCCCGAGGAGAGTAGCAGGGGCACCCGATCAGATGTGGCAGCAGTATTCAATATACGGGCGGATGGTAGATTTATATATGTGCAGGATAGATTCTGACGGGAAAAACTTCCGGGCCCTGCACAGAGAACCGACTTTCATAGCAGCGGATTTAGCAATGAATTCGATATAGAAATTCCATTTGAGGTCCGCCGAGAATGTAAGGCCAAGGAGGCGTAGTGTTTTACTCTCTGGGAGGCAAGCCTGTTTCATGCTAATGGGAGGTAGGTGCAATTGTCTATGCTGGTTAATTGATAGCAGCTTCGTTTTGAAGGCATTGAAATTTACGAGCCATTTCCTACCCCAGTCCAATACGGATTGGAGGGCCTTTTCAAGCTCGGCATCTTTGTCGCCCACACCGGGTTTTTGATCAAGGCGAGAGTAAATTGTGGTGTCATCGGCGTACATGCCTACTTGGGATCTAATGGCATCGGGCAGATCATTAATGTAGATCAGAAAGAGCGTGAGACCTTTGAATCCTAGGGAAGAATATCTAAACTTATTTATAAATGGAACTTTGTCTGTGTGTGTGTGTGTGCGTGTGTGTGTGTGTGTGCGTGTGTGTATCCGTTACCTATAGACTCCGAAACGGCTGAACCGATTTTCTTGAAAATTTACACAGTTGTACTATAAGTGTCTGCGAGTGTTCTTAGCTAGGTTTTGAGTCGAGGTACCCTCGATAAATATCGAAAATCGATGATCGAAAAAATCGGGTTATAGAAGGAGTGGTCCGATTTTAATCAAATTTGATACACTCATAGACAAAGACATAAGGAATGATATTCAGAAATTTCAAGGTTGAAGTTCTTACAATAGTGCAGAAAATCGATATATATATATATATATATATCTGTGTGTGTGTGTGTGTGTGTGTGTGTGTGTGGTGTGTGTGTGTGTGTATAAAAGGCAAGATGTTTGTGTGTGTGTCTGTTTATCTGTCTATATGTCCTTTATGCAAATCTACAATATTTATCCGATAACCACCAAACTTTACAGAAATATTCTTTAGGCTGAGTCTAAGCTTCAGAACCATGGATTAGTTTTAAAGCTTTTATTACACCCGAGCAACGCCGGGTTATACTGCTAGTTAATATATAAAATTTATAGCGACATTAGTTTGATACTTAATAACTATAAAAAGTGATATCTCGGTTTATATCCGTCAGACTTTTATATGAATAATTTAATATTGAATAGAAAATGGACAAGCGTAAAAGGAAGCACAGAATTATTGTAATTTCTTTTTAGTCAATTCTTCCTATCAGATCTGAATTTCATGTTCAATTACTCTGTTCAGATACAGGACGGATCCGTAGACCCTTTTTATTAAATTAATTTTAAACACAGGCCTTTTGTACTTAAGCCTTGCGTTAGGTGACTGTCAAAGTTTTAATTCAGAATTTAAACGCACCTAGCCGTTTCTCTTGCCACCATCACCGACGGAAGACCATTAAAGATCTGCAATATTTGTGGAGACGACCAACTTCCGGTAGATTGGTCTTTTGTGTTTGTCCATGACTGTTGCGTTTGCTTAGAGCAAACAAATTCGAACAATGTGCGTTTGGCAATGGAATCCTCCTGTATCATAGACAAGAAGAGCTGATTTCCTGAGTTGTGTCTAAACAGGTGTACCACCCATGGATTTTCAACCGTCATCTATCTACATCAGGGCGCCTAAAGTACACAATGACCGACCCACGCAATTTCACGAACTGGTCGCTATTTTTCAATTACTTTCTCATTATGTTTATATGCCTATGAGGTTGATTAAAGAAATGAGACGCTGGGGACAGTAATAATGATACAGGCATGAAGAAGAAGAAAAATGAAGAAGAGGAGGAGGAAGAAGATGTGAACGAAAAGGAAGAAGCGAATGAAAAAAGAAGAAAAAGAAAATAACGAAAACGAAAAGGAAGATGAGAGAATAATGAAAGAGACTGAAGAAGAAAACGAGTTGAAAAACGAAGTGAACAAAAAAGAAGAAAATGAAGAAAAAGAAAATAAAGAAGAAAGAGAAGTGAACGAAAAAGAAGAGAACGAAAAAAAGAAAAAGAAAATAAAGAAGAAAAAAAGAAAAGAAGAAAAAGAAGAAAAAGAAAAGAACGAAAATAAGAAAAAAAAAGAAAAAATGAAGAAGAAGAAAAAGTATTGAACAAAAAAGAAGAAAGGTAACAAGAAGAAAATCAAGAAGGAAAAGAAGTAAACAAAAAAGAAGAAAAAGAAGAAGAAAATAAAGAAGGAAAAAGAGTTGCACAAAATAAGAAGGAAGAAGAAAATAAAGAAGGAAAAAGAATTGAATGAAATAGAAGAAAAAAGTGAAGAAGAAGAAGAAATAGTACAAGAAAAAGATGAGAGAAAAATGTGAAAGATTCAAGAATAAAACAAATTGAAGAATATATTTAAAACTGGGAAAAGTGTTTGAAGAAAAAGAGGCTATGAAGAAAATTAAGAAAACACAAAAGAGGATTTAAGTATGATGAATAGCAAGAAGAAAATGATTAAAAATAATTATAAGTGTTGGTCTACATTTCTGTGATGATGTATTATCAACAGTATTTACATTATTCGGACTATTGTCCTCATCTTTGTTGCCATTTGTACGACGTTTAACAATAGATCATTCTATTTGTCTATATTTCTGAGATGAGGTAGTATTTACAGTATTTACATTATTCGGACTATTGTCCTCATCTTTGTTGCCATTTGTACGACGTTTAATAATAGATCATTCTATTTGTCTATATTTCTGAAATGAGGTAGTATTTACATTATTTACATTATTCGGACTATTGTCCTCATCTTTGTTGCCATTTGTACGACGTTTAACAATAGATCATTCTATTTGTCTATATTTCTGAGATGAGGTAGTATTTATAGTATTTACATTATTCGGACTATTGTCCTCATCTTTGTTGCCATTTGTACGACGTTTAATAATAGATCATTCTATTTGTCTATATTTCTGAAATGAGGTAGTATTTACAGTATTTATATTATTCGGACTATTGTCCTCATCTTTGTTGCCATTTGGTCGACGTTTAATAATAGATCATTCTATTTGTCTATATTTCTGAGATGAGGTAGTATTTACAGTATTTACATTATTCGGACTATTGTCCTCATCTTTGTTGCCATTTATACGACGTTTAATAATAGATAATTCTATTTGTCTATATTTTTGAGATGAGGTAGTATTTACAGTATTTACATTATTCGGACTATTGTGTTTATCTTCGTTGCTATTTGTACGACGTTTAATAATAGATCATTCTATTTGTCTCTATTTCTGAGATGAGGTAGTATTTACAGTATTTACATTATTCGGCTATTGTCTTCATCTTTGTGGCCATTTGTATGACATTTAAAAATAGATCATTCTATTTGTCTGTATTTCTGATACGAGGTTGTATTTACATTATTCGGACTATTGTCCTCATCTTTGTTGCCATTTGTACGGCATTTCTGCTGTTGTACGCTCTTGCATTCTTGAATGAGATTGATATACCCCAGTGAGCGTAATAAAGTTTCGGTTAGAAATTCCTAGTCCCTGAAGAAGACCGGTGCGTACCAAAGTCGAAACTTCGTACAAATGGCCACGAAGATGAGGACAACAGTCCGAATATTTTAAATAATATAAATACTACGTCATCTCAGATATATAGACAATGCAGAGCAGGCTATTTCTCAACTACAAAATGTTTATGAGAATGAAAAACAGCATACAAAATGTTTTTGAACTGAACCCATCATTACAATCAATGGGGTATATCATTCTCATTCCTTTTCGTAGAGCCTCTTTTGGTATGCATGAATTATCTCCCTCGAATTTTCTGCTGCAGCTTGGTATTGAATTCCCAACTCTTCGAGTCAAGTCACAGGGACTAATCAACGTCTATATCTACTGAGACATGTGTCCTTAGAGGCTACAGAAGTGGTTAAATTTAGAGGGTTAGAGGGAGATAACTCATGACTACCAAAAGAGGGATTTTTGCAAGGAATGAGAATGTAAAAAAAGGCTCGATTCGAAATTCCTAACACTTGAAGAAGGCCAGAGTATACAATGGTCGAAACGTAGTACAGATTGCAACAAAGCTGACAATCAGTCAGTCAGTTAAGTGCCATACGTGATACAGGCTTTGGTCGATCATGTCTCGAAAGAGACATGACTGACTGGGCACAAGATTCTGCTCTTTAAACTATAGCTGAATGGAAGAAGAGACTGATTGTATTAATAAGTAGTAATAAATGGGAGATCAGTTTATTACTTAATATCAGTATGAAACTGATCCCCCACTTTTTGCCCAGTAGAAGCTTATGTTTCCAACTATTATCTTCATCCAGTCAGTTAAGTGCCACACGTGATACACGCTTAGGCGATCATGTCCCGAAAGAGACATGACTCACTGGGCAAAGGATTATCCCGCAGTAGGTTGCCATTGCTTTTTGCGGTAGACTGTTTGCCGATCAAGGCTATAGAACCCAATCTGTCCTATTATTTAACCCATGACTGGGGGGAAGAGACGGATTGATACCTTTCTCAAGGGTTTTGCGCGTAAGTGAATGCTGACGATAAATGTAAGATAGAGTGTGCTTTGCAGGTGTAAAGTGAAATGCCTCGAAAATAAAACTGCTTTTTATTTAATCATTTTAGAGATTCGGCTCGGCTGATGCTATCCTGCAGAAGAGCAGCGATTTGCGTTGTCGTAGATCGTAGTGATTATAATCAATCAGTTGCAAGGTCCCGTGCTAGGGAAGTGGGTATGCTCTGTCTTGTCACTCGTCGGAATCAATTTTAGACGTTTATAAATCTACAATCTGTCCGTGCATTGAATATTGCTGTCATATTTGGTCTGGTGTTGTGGTTACATATCTCGAGATTTTTGACAAAATTCAAAGAAGAGTCTGTAATGTGATTAATCGTGACCTGGCACCGCGGTTTCAGTCACTTTCTCATCGAAGTGATGTGGCTTCCCTCTGTCTTTTCTAAAAATATTTTTATGGCAACTGTTCTGATAATCTTTTTTCCCTTTAGTGACTCGCGTGCATAGGTTTAAACGTTCTGCTAGGTTGTCAACAAAGTCTTACCGTTTTATTTATCGATGCATTTGATACTTCTAATCTAACAGCTTCTTCTCTCGCACTTCTCTCATGTGGAACTCTCTTGCCATTTTTTGATTCTGTGCTGCGTACAGTCTTCAGATATTTAAATACAACGACAATCACCATTACCTGAATTCCTGAATTCCTCTAGTCTGTTTTCCTCATTAAAGTCTTCTTATTCCTTTTCACTTTTTGAAAACAACTTGCGTCTGACTGCCATTATATCATTTTCTCATGCTTGAAATGAATAAACTCTTTTATTTAAATCTTCTAAGGCATGCTCCTCCATCCAAAGATGGAACGCCCATAAGGAAATAATTCAGCCGTTGGAAGAATATATCGCCGGGATGTGACTTCCCTCTGTCTTTATAAATATTTTCATGGCTTCTGCTGTGACGAACTTGATCACTGGTGCCCTCTCCACAAGAATTTGCCACTTTTCCTGATACAAGGCATATTTTAAACTATAATATAGTCCCTGATGATGAATGATGACGTTCGTAAGTACTAGAACAACCTTTGGAGAATTTTTATACAAATATAATTGGAGTAGATAGACTAAACTATCGCCCGGTTCACACTCCACCCACGTCTATTGAACAGGTGAAGAGGCTCATCCCTCTTTTCCAATCTTTTCACTCATATGTAGCGGGGTGATATAATTAAAAAAAAAATAATTCTGAAATAAAAAGTCTTATCAAAATCTCTCTCTCTCTCTCTCTCTCTCTATATATATATATATATATATATATATATATTGAAGTAGATAGATCTAATTGGAGTAGATAGATCTCAATTGGAGTAGATAGCTCTATCTATCGCCCGGTTCACACTCCACCCATGTCTATTGAACAGGTTAAGAGGCTCATCGCTTGTTCCCTGTTTAGTATATGGTTTTCGGCTTTCTCTTTTCCAATCGTTTCACTATTACGTAGCCCCCTGCACATCAGAGGCGTTACCGCCTTGCTCGGAGTGATACGATTAAAATATATATATATATATATATATATAGAGAGAGAGAGAGAGAGAGAGAGAAAGAGAAAGAGAGAGAGAATATTTTGTAGTTGTTAGAAATAATTGTCATTTACTTTTTCAAAAACTCATAGAAAGAATAACCGATTTGAAAAAAGAAAGATGGTGGTTTTATTGACGAAACAATATGGTGCTGTTGTATGATATTTCTTTCTAAATAAACGATTTTGTTAAAATAATACCAGATGCATTGTACATTCTGAAATAAACTCACTTAAGGTCACTTATTTTTTAAGCTCACTTTTGTTTTCTAAATTCAGCTTATCGCACACTTTTTGTGCATGTAGTGTGTCTCGGATATACATACTTGACACAAATCAATCATTCACATTTTATTTGTTTCAAATAGTGGGAATCCAGATATTCTGATTAAGAGTGAATTGCGTGAGAATGACAGAAATGTCAATGAGATGGGCAAAGGGCATTATTCATCATTGACCAGGATTTGTCGCACGGAAAAGAAAGGTGAAAATTGACGAAAGCACAGGGATTTGTGCTGATACTACATTTCCGCCTTCAGCAATTTGATTGGCCATCTGCGAAAGTGTAGAGAAGAAGCCTTGACAAATTCTTCTGACTTGTTTCTCTGCTGAAGTAGGTTTATTTCCTTTATTTGATTCTATTTTTCTACATTTTCATGTCTCTGCAAAGAACTACGTAGAATTCTGTCGATATTTACCATTTATTTGCAGAAAAAGATTCGACATTCACTGATCAAACAGGTATTAGGAGCCGAGTTACACTTTTCTTCACTCTCTGGACACGGACTGAGATCAAAATGTATTAACCGGAATCATATTGTAGCATCTGTTTCCTTCATCATTAACATTAACCTGAAGTGTAGGGAGATGGTTAATGTTTCTTTTGTTCGGCCTTGTGTCTTACTTAACCGAACTCCCTACAGCTTACAGGATTTAATGCATAGTTATAGTCATCAGGTCTTCATCAGAAGGTTGGTTGTCGGCAGGTTGGAATATGTAGAATTAGTGCAGAAGAGTGGAATAATAAAATATACATTTTGCATTTTAAAATAGAAATTTATTAAAAGAAGAAATAACAAGAGTTGTAGAAATAAATGTTCATTGAGAAAGTTAAGTGTATCAAAAGTTCGTGTTCATTGATAAATTTGAGGTTTTAAGATTTCGTACAAAAAGTTTGTAGCCGTAATTGTTCAGTGAAATAAGGAGAAAGAGAACAAGGTGCGACCTGACCTCATCTCAGGGTCGATATGAAGTTGTCGTTACATTTTAGATGCGTGTCAGCAAAACGCCTCCTCTGACAGACAACCGTGACCTGTTAGAGACCGTCCTTAAATATTCGATCCAGTCACGTGGGGTGGCTCAAAGAACGATTTTTCTTTGGATGTGGAAAAACCGATTCCCTGGTGTATTTTGAATTTTGCGATTTAATGACCAATCAGGATTCAGAGTTCCGCTACAGGTCCGTAAAAGAAATTTGATATTTATTTATTTTTGATTAGCAGTGTAGCCCGGCGTTGCTCGGGGGTAATGAAAGCTTTAAAACTAATCCATGGTCCTGGAGCTCAGACTCTTCGGACATTCGCATGAAAGACTAAAAAGCAATAGTTGTTTACAGTTAAAGCGAAACCGTAGACTGAAAGAAAAATGAATGGATGTAAGTCAAATTTTGATTTCCTGCTAACGATATCAAATAAGTGTTTTTCGTCGTAAACTGAATTTTGAAGGCTAAATAAGTCCTCTGCGTGAATGGTATCATGGCTGAGACTAAGAACTATAATTATACCTACTTAGAGCCAAACCCAAAAGCAAAGACTAAAATAAAAGGGCTGAAAAATACAGACATACAGGCAGATAAACAGACACACACACAAACATCTTGCCTTATATATATATAATCGATTTTCTGCACTATTGTAAGAACTGCAACCTTGAAACTTCTGAATATAGCTTTTTATGTATTTGTCTATGAGTGTATCAAATTTGATTAAACTCGGACCACTTCTTCTGTAACCCGATTTTTTCGATTATCGATTTTCGATATTTATCGGGAATACCTTGACACAAATCCTAGCTAAGAACACTCGCAGAAGCTTATAGTGCAACTGTGTAAATTTTCAAGAAAATCGGTTCAGCCGTTTCGGAGTCTATAGGCAACGAACATACACACACAGACACAGACACACACCTACACACACACAGACAAAGTTCCATTTATAAATAAGTTTAGATTTACCATCGGAACTTCTGCGTGGAGCCCAGATGCGCAAAGACCAGTTTTGGTCATTTGCTATCTGGACCTCTTGCTCGGTATCACCACAAACCACTTCCTCACACATCTCTGTCATTGATAATGCCGAGGATAACGCTAATGGGAATATTAGTCATTTCCTGATCTTGTACCGGGATCAAAGTTTATTAAACGTTCTTCTAATTTTTAATGATAATGAAAATGAAAGTCATTCTCCTTATGAGGAAACATTAGACATTCATTGACCTCGCAGCCGATTCAGCTTGAGTTACGTTTTTCATCTGTCCCTGCATATTAGTGATCAAATTGTAGTATCTGTTCTCCTCATATTTAATGGTAATGCTATTAGTAGCCGTTTTCTTATGAGTAAACTTTTGACATTTATTGACCGAGAAGCAAATACGAATTACGTTTTCCTTCCTTCTCTGTACATTGGACTGGGTTCAAATTGCTCTATCTCTTTTCCTTATGTGTGATGCTAATGGTAACTTATAAAGAAACATTCAGCATTCATTTACCGAGCGGTCAATTGAGTTACCTTTTTTCTTCGCTCCCTGTACAGTCGACTGGGTTCAAAGTGTAGTATCTGTTCTCCTTATTATATAATAATTCTGCTTGTTCCTTTCTTCGTTGGTTAGTTATTTATTAACTGAGTTACTTAGTTCCTACGTCCGTTACACCACTGAAAAAAGATAACACACTTGCTATCTACACGAGCTTTTCCTTCCCTCTATCTTTTTATAATCTATAAACGCTACTCTCCTCAGGCTTTCTCTCACCTTTGACAAACGGAAGAATAGTAAAGAGTGAGAGATTAGGAGGAGAGAGCCTATACCATTACCGTAGCAGTAGCAGCTTAAGCTAGTTGCTGTAGCAGTAATTGTGTGTGTATATATGCGTGTGTACTGTACAATATAGTAAAAATAGTTAGGTTTGTAGTCGTATCCCGATAATAACAAACTTTATGGCATTTACACCCTTGGCCATTACTCAGTTGTTTTTTTCTGTTTACAATAGACACAGTGCCATGATTTTTCAGTAATAAAAAAAACATTTTCTCTTTTAAAATCTCTCACAAAATAGCGTACTGTATTTTGGTTATGATCTGTGCATAGGCCGCTTAATATAAGATTACAGTAAAGTAGCTTCTATGGACATTACTTTTAGAGATATTTTAATAAAATTACACTCTGTGTTATCGTTATTTTATTATCCAATACCTTTATGTTTGAAGACGTTACTTTCATTTGTAGTATGACAAAGTAAAATTATCCTTCCGTGGAAATTCTACAGGTTCCGCTAGTAATATATGATTACAGTAAAGAAGCTTGTATGGACATTACTTTTATAGATATTTTAATAAAATTACACTCTGTGTTATCGTTATTTAATTATCCAATACCTTTATGTTTGAAGACATTACTATAATTTTTAGCATGACAAAGTAAAAATTTTCCAGGAAATCATAATTATCCTTCCGTGGAAATTCCACGGGTTCCGCTAGTCTGTTATGATAATGTTAATTTTAACCGTTTTTTTGTAAGAAAACACTCGGCATTAACTGAACAACCATCAAATTCAATTTGAGTTAAATTTTTATTTACTTCCTTCACATTGGGCTGGGATCAAATTGTAGCATCTGTTCTTCTCATGTGTAATGGTAATGTTAGCCATTCCCTAATAAATAGACATTCAGCATTCATTGACCGAGCAGTCGTTTGCGATGCCTTGCCTGAAATCGGTTAAAGTACTTGCTTTCAAGCTTTAGACCTCTTTTGTCTTCTCCTGTTCTCGTTCGTTCGACGTCACGCCAACCAAAGTTTTTTTCTCCTATTACTTCAGGGATTCACTTTTTATGACTGCCTCGGGGGCAACTAATATTTGCATACGAGACTCAATTCTAGTTCGCTTGGGACGAGTTCAAATTCTTATTTTTTATTGTACATCTGCACGCGAGACCACAGAAGTTGGAATAATCCATTTCACTTTTAATGATGGTTACGATCTTTCAAAAAGATCTGATAAGCCAAGCAAATTCGCTTTGCTGGAGGTAAGTCTTCTTGTTCCTCATATTGGTCTGTGTTCAAATTTTAGTATCTGTTCTCTCTACTTTTAATGATAATAGTAGCATTAACTGTTCCGTCATGAGAATTCTTCCGAAATTCACACGCTGCACATTGGGCTAGGATCAAAGTGAAGTCTTTTTTAACTTCATCTCTAATGGTAATGGTGAAAGTAGCTGTTACCTTATTTTTTTTTTTTTTTATAAGCGTTTCACCCCGAGCAAGGCATGTCACTGCCACTACTATGCAGGGGGCTACGTAGAGTGGAGAAAGGCTGATTAAATATAGGAAATGACAGAGGGTGGGTGATAGGCGGGTAAGGATACCGAGAATGAGGGTTGGGTAGATGAGAGTGTTGTGAGAATAGTTGGGAGTTAGTGTGCTAGGAGGTGTCTATTGACCCTACATTTAAACACCTGGAGATTGTAACTGTCGGGAAAGCAGACTTGTGGAAGGGAGTTCCACAGGCGGGAAGCGCGAGAAAAGAAGCTGTTGAAGTAGAATTTACGGTTACATCTTATTTGTTTAACTGTAAAAGGGTGGGACCTAGTTGCTAATCTAGTATCTCGTGTAAATTCGTGCTTAGGCGGCACCAGTTATCTAAGCTCATCGGAGCATAAGCCATGAAAGTACTTGTAGAAGAGGCACAGGGAAGCCACATCACGCCGGTGTGAGAGCGGCTGCAGCCGGTCTGCCAAGTCAGTATCAACCACGTTACAGATCCTCCTTTGTATTTTGTCAAGAAGCCCAAGGAGAGCAGCAGGGACACCCGACCAGATATGGCAGCAATATTCAATACACGGGCGGATGGTAGATTTGTATATGTGAAGAATAGATTCAGGTGGGAAAAATTTCCGGGCCCTGCACAGGGAGCCCACTTTCATAGCAGCGGATTTGGCAATGGATTCAATATAGTCATTCCATTTGAGGTCCGCCGAGAGTGTTTATAAAGAAACATTCGGAATTCATTGACTCAGCATCTAATAGTACTTGAGTTACATTCCTTCCTAGATATTGAGACGTGATCAAATTGTCCTATCTTTTCTCTTTATCTCTAATATAAATGCTAATATTAGTGGTTCGCTCATGAGAAAAAACACTGACCGACCGACCAGCGAATTCAAATTTTAGTTCAAATTGTAGTATCTGTTCTCTTCATCTCTAATGCTAATGATAATATTAGCTGTTTCCTTTTTCGGAAATATTCGACATTCATTGACCGAGCAAACAGTTCAACTTGAGGTAAACTTTTCATCACTCCCTGCATATTGGGTTGGGTTCAAATTGTAGTATGTGTTCTTATCTGTAATGTTAATAATAATATTAGTTGTTTTCTTAAAAGAAAATATTTGGCATTCATTGACCGAGCAGTTAATTTAATTGAGTTAGTCTTTTTGACACCCTGCTCCTTGGCTGGGATCAAATTTTAGTATCTGTTCTTTTTACGTGTAATGGTAATCATAAAATTAGTTGTTTCCTTATAAAGAAATATTCGGCATTCATTGACCGAGCAGTTAATTTAACTTGAGGTAGTCTTTTTGACACCCTGCTCATTGGCTGGGATCAAATTTTAGTATCTGTTCTTTTTACATGTAATGGTAATCATAAAATTAGTTGTTTCCTTATAAAGAAATATTCAGCATTCATTGACCGAGCAGTTAATTTAACTTGAGCTAGTCTTTTTGACACCCTGCTCATTGGCTGGGATCAAATTTTAGTATCTGTTCTTTTTACATGTAATGGTAATCATAAAATTAGTTGTTTCCTTATAAAGAAATATTCAGCATTCATTGACCGAGCAGTTAATTTAACTTGAGCTAGACTTTTTGACACCCTGCTCATTGGCTGGGATCAAATTTTAGTATCTGTTCTTTTTACATGTAATGGTAATCATAAAATTAGTTGTTTCCTTATAAAGAAATATTCGGCATTCATTGACCGAGCAGTTAATTTAACTTGAGCTAGACTTTTTGACACCCTGCTCATTGGCTGGGATCAAATTTTAGTATCTGTTCTTTTTACATGTAATGGTAATCATAAAATTAGTTGTTTCCTTATAAAGAAATATTCAGCATTCATTGACCGAGCAGTTAATTTAACTTGAGCTAGTCTTTTTGACACCCTGCTCATTGGCTGGGATCAAATTTTAGTATCTGTTCTTTTTACATGTAATGGTAATCATAAAATTAGTTGTTTCCTTATAAAGAAATATTCGGCATTCATTGACCGAGCAGTTAATTTAACTTTAGCTATTTCGTCACCCCGTTTTATTGTCAGATCAAATTTAGTATTTGTTTTTACATGGCTTGTAATCATAAATTAGTTGTTTTATAAAGAAATATTCGGTATTCACTGACTGAGCAGTTAATTTAATTTGAGGTAGTCTTTTTTGACACCCTGCTCATTGGCTGGGATCAAATATTAGTATCTGTTCTTTTTACATGTAATGGTAATCATAAAATTAGTTGTTTCCTTATAAAGAAATATCTAGCATTCATTGACCGAGCAGTTAATTTAATTTGAGCTAGTCTTTTTGACACCCCGTTCATTGGCTGGGATCAAATTTTAGTATCTGTTCTTTACATGTGCAATGGTAATCATAAAATTAGTTGTTTCTTATAAAGAAATATTCGGCATTCATTGACCGAGCAGTTAATTTAACTTGAGCTATTCTTTTTGTCACCCTGCTCATTGGCTGGGATCAAATTTAGTATCTGTTCTTTTATATGTAATGGTAACTTTATAAAATTAGTTGTTTCCTTATAAAGAAATATTCGGCATTCATTGACCGAGCAGTTAATTTAACTTGAGGTAGTCTTTGACAACTTGCCCATTATTGGATCAAATATTAGTATCTGTTCTTTTTACATGTAATGGTAACCATAAAATTAGTTGTTTTTATAAAGAAATATTCAGCATTCATTGACCGAGCAGTTAATTTAACTTGAGCTAGTCTTTTTGACACCCTGCTCATTGGGCTGGGATCAAATTTTAGCATCTGTTCTTTTACATGTAATGGTAACTGGCGCAAATTAGTTGTTTCCTTATAAAGAAATATTCGGCATTCATTGATCGACAGTTAATTTAACTTGAGTAGAATTTTTCGACACTTCGTCATTGGCTGGGATCAAATATTAGTATCTGTTCTTTTTGCGCGTAATGGTAATCATAAAATTAGTTGTTTCCTTATAAAGAAATATTCGGCATTCATTGACCGAGCAGTTAATTTAACTTGAGGTAGTCTTTTGACAATTCTGCCATTGGCTGGGATCAAATTTTAGTATCTGTTCTTTTTACATGTAATGGTAATCATAAAATTAGTTGCTTCTTTATAAAGAAATATTCAGCATTCATTGACCGACAGTTAATTTAATCCTTGAGGTAGTTCGGACACCCTGTTCATTGGCTGGGATCAAATTCAGTATCTGTTTTTTTACATGTAATGGTAATCATAAAATTAGTTAAGCCTTTACAACGAAATATTTCATATTCACGACCGACAGTTAATTTAACTTGAGGTAGTCTTTTTGACACCCCTGCTCATTGGCTGGGATCAACTCGGCATTCTTGTTCTTTTACATGTACGTAGTAATCACAAAATTAGTTGTTTCTTTACAACGAAATATTCGTAGTATCTATTGACCGACAGTTAATTTAACTATAGTTCTTTTGAATGTCATCGGTTGGATCAAATTTTAGTATCTGTTCTTTTTTTACGTGTAATGGTAATCATAAAATTAGTTGTTTCCTTATAAAGGAATATTTGGCATTCATTGATCTAGAAGCCAGTTCAACTTGAGCTACGTTCTTCTTCATTCCCTGCGCATTGAGCTGGGTTCAAATTGTAGTTTCTCTGTTCGTTATCTTTAATGATAATGGTAATAGTGACTGTTACCGTATAAGGAAGACACGGCATTAATTGATCGATCAACCTATTCAACGTTTTTTCTTTTCTCTTTGAACATTGCACTGGGATCAAATTGTAGTATCGTTCTTCTTATCTTTCATGGTAATAACAATATTAGCTTTTTCATTATTAAAAAGAAATTTGGTAATTATTGATCGAGTAGCATATGTTAATTTAGGATCCAATTTATGAATTAATCTTAGGTCGATTGTTATTGTTCTTTTCAATATTGACTGACGTTTTCTTCTGAACTTTTTATTATGGGTTGTGTGAGAAAGCAATATTTTAATTTTGTGCTGTCCATTTTAGTAGTTGCTGTTGTTGGAAGAATTCAAAATTGAACGCTAGTATTACTTATCGATACATAATTATAACCGACTTTTGAGTTACTTTCCTTCCCAGACATTGAGAAGTGATCAAATTGTCCTATCTTTTCTCTTTATCTCTAATATAAATGATAATATTAGCGGTTCCCCTCATGAGAAGAAACATTGACCGACCGACCAACGAATTCAAATTTTAGTTCAAAGATGTTTGCACTATATGTGCTGTCCATTTTAGTAGTTGCTGTTGTTGGAAGAATTCAAAATTTAACGCTAGTATTACTTATCGATACATAATTATAACCTTGTCATTATATATATATATATATATATATATATATATATATATATTGTATATAGTCATCCGCATACAGATGTGTTTCAGTACGGTTGGACAGCCTATTGCTTTTTACCCAGGATTGAAACCCGACCGAATTGGCGTCAGTCGGCGATTCTACCTCCGAGCTATGGGCGCTCGGTAGAAGGAGGCAGACTTTTTAGCGTGTATATTGTCTATATACACACCCAATAGCTAGAGTGTTCAAATTCATTGCTGAATGAACGATGCGTATATGCTATTTAGCTACTGTTTTTCAATGTCTACCATTCAGGGTATATATATTTATATATATATATATATATATATATATATATATATATATATATATAACAAATAAAATACAAAAAAAACATTTCATCTCAAGTGCCATTATCAAGGCAAGGATTTTATTTTGCAAGATGCATTCATAAACAAAAGTAGAGAAAAAAAACAACTAATTTATATTTTTGCAATAACGTCATCCAGTAGTAAAGAATATATATATACCCCCTCTATCATAGTAAAGACCATGTGAGTATCACATTCGAGTTGGGGGGTTATTTTTTTCTTTTCCATATATTTTTTTTTTAATCGTATCACCCCGAGCAAGGCGGTAACGCCACTGATGTGCAGGGGGCTGCGTAATAGTGAGAAGATTGAAAAAGAGAAACCCGGAAACCACATCCTAAACAGGGCACAAGAGATGAGCCTCTTAACCTGTTCACTAGACGTGGGTGGAGTGTGAACCGGGCGATAGATAGATCTCTACTCCAATTGAATAAAAAAAACAAAGTGAGAAGATTGGAAAAGAGAAAGCCGGAAACCACATCCTAAATAGGGAACAAGGGATAAGCCTCTTAACCTGTTCACTAGACGTGGGTGGAGTGTGAACCGGGCGATAGATAGATCTCTACTCCAATTGAATAAAAAAAACAAAGTGAGAAGATTGGAAAAGAGAAAGCCGGAAACCACATCCTAAATAGGGAACAAGGGATGAGCCTCTTAACCTGTTCAATAGACGTGGGTGGAGTGTGAACCGAGCGATACTGTAAAATAGTTAATAGTGGGTATATCAATATATATAATGTTACCGTCATTTTAGATGGCATATCGATAGAAATATTTTGGCCTCATTTTTCAATATTGAATATTACAGAATGTTTCAAGTTACAGTTTATGTAATAACTAGATGTCAAGGTATGGACTTAATGATTTTTTTTTTAATTATTTCACCCCGAGCAAGGCGGAAACGCCACTGATGTGCAGGGGGTTACATAAATATAAAAAGATTAATTAGAAAAGAGTGAGGAGTACAAGCTAGTTAGAAACGAACAATAGAAAGCTGAGAAAGCAGGTGCAATGACAGATACATAGGTGGAGAGAAAGTGAAGGTTATATAGGGGAGGGGAGAGAGCATAATTCAGATATAAATATTATATATATCTGAATTATAGATCTATGCGTAAGTGATGTTTTACCTCTTCAACATACAAATTCCGTTGTTTATAACTTTCAGTGTAGTTGCAGATGCAACAACATAGGCAGAACATCTCAGCGTTTAGATCAGAGAATAAAGCAGCATTTTACCTCCGAGAATCTTGAACTCTTCCGCTAACAGCAGTCAGCTGGTTAATACTTCCAGTTTATCAATAGTTCAATATGTTATTAATAGCAGTTGTTAGTTTGAGTGCTGACAATTTTTTCATTCTGGCTAGGTTGCACTCTCTTTTTCATCTTAAGGTGCTAGAGTTAATTTACATAAAGTCTTGGGGGCCTGCTCTTTGCAAGCAGAGAGAATGCCTTTTGAGACTTTGTGTTATTGGGCTATATATATTTTAATGGCCATTTCACAATTCCAATTTTACCATCTAAGCCTAAAATTCCAGTGTTAAGATTTGATAAAGATCAGGGCGAAATCGGTTGTCACTTTTTAGATCTTAATAAAATACGATCGAATCTGTAGATATTCCTTGCTATTATAAAATTAAGAATTTATATATATATATATATATATATATATATATATATATATATATATATATATATGTATTTGGTGCGTTTGGTAAATTGTCGCAATTATTTTATTATTTCAAATATTCTTTCGGGTGAGTCGGAGCTCCAGGACTATGGATTAGTTTTAAATATTTCATTACACCCAAGCAACGCCGGGCTATACTGCTAGGATATATATAAATCGGAATCCGACAAAATGATAGAATACAGTAAAAAACGAATTAGGAAAGGAACCCAAATTTAATAACCTTTTTCAAAGCCCGAAGTGAACATGAAAACTAATGAGACAGTATATTGTTATGTCGTGATTTGGGGTTGATTCTTTTTTCTTTTCAAATATACACATTAACGTTTCTTTTCAAATATACACATTAACGTTTCTTTTCAAATATACACATTAACGTTTCTTTTCAAATATCCACATTAACGTTTCTTTTCAAATATCCACATTAACGTTTCTTTTCAAATATCCACATTAACGTTTCTTTTCAAATATACACATTAACGTTTCTTTTCAAATATCCACATTAACGTTTCCTTTCAAATATCCACATTAACGTTTCTTTTCAAATATCCACATTAACGTTTCTTTTCAAATATCCACATTAACGTTTCTTTTCAAATATACACATTAACGTTTCTTTTCAAATATCCACATTAACGTTTCCTTTCAAATATACACATTAACTTTTCTTTTCAAATATACACATTAACGTTTCTTTTCAAATATCCACATTAACGTTTCTTTTCAAATATACACATTAACGTTTCTTTTCAAATATCCACATTAACGTTTCTTTTCAAATATACACATTAACGTTTCTTTTCAAATATCCACATTAACGTTTCTTTTCAAATATACACATTAACGTTTCTTTTCAAATATCCACATTAACGTTTCTTTTCAAATATACACATTAACGTTTCTTTTCAAATATCCACATTAACGTTTCTTTTCAAATATACACATTAACGTTTCTTTTCAAATATCCACATTAACGTTTCTTTTCAAATATCCCCATTAACGTTTCTTTTCAAATATCCCCATTAACGTTTCTTTTCAAATATCCACATTAACGTTTCTTTTCAAATATACACATTAACGTTTCTTTTCAAATATCCACATTAACGTTTCTTTTCAAATATCCATATTAATGTTTCTTTTCAAATATCCACATTAACGTTTCTTTTCAAATATCCACATTAACGTTTCTTTTCAAATATCCACATTAACGTTTCTTTTCAAATATACACATTAACGTTTCTTTTCAAATATCCACATTAACG
This sequence comes from Ascarosepion bandense, assembly GCA_037127315.1. Lineage (NCBI taxonomy): Eukaryota > Metazoa > Mollusca > Cephalopoda > Sepiida > Sepiidae > Ascarosepion > Ascarosepion bandense. The sequence continues at coordinate 570,753 of JBBBDQ010002250.1, read as the reverse complement.
TTTCTTTTCAAATATCCACATTAAAGTTTCTTTTCAAATATCCACATTAACGTTTCTTTTCAAATATCCACATTAACGTTTCTTTTCAAATATCCACATTAACTTTTCTTTTCAAATATACACATTAACGTTTCTTTTCAAATATCCCCATTAACGTTTCTTTTCAAATATACACATTAACGTTTCTTTTCAAATATCCCCATTAACGTTTCTTTTCAAATATCCACATTAACGTTTCTTTTCAAATATACACATTAACGTTTCTTTTCAAATATCCACATTAACGTTTCTTTTCAAATATCCACATTAACGTTTCTTTTCAAATATCCACATTAAAGTTTCTTTTCAAATATCCACATTAACGTTTCTTTTCAAATATCCACATTAACGTTTCTTTTCAAATATCCCCATTAACGTTTCTTTTCAAATATACACATTAACGTTTCTTTTCAAATATCCACATTAACGTTTCTTTTCAAATATACACATTAACCTTTCTTTTCAAATATACACATTAACGTTTATTAACTAACGTTACCGACTAACAAATTTAAACATGTAACATCATATACATTACCGTTCAAAATATTCTTCATACATATATTTAAAAAATGTCCATCGTTTTAATATACTAGACACAGTTCTATGCATACATACATACCCACACAACCGAAAATATTCCTCGCACATACGTTAACAATAATGATTGTTTTAATACACGTGACACATCTTCTTCTATGGTTCTCCACGTCTACCTATCCCTTGTGGCTCTTAGTATATTTGCTCTTGTTACTCCTGGCAACCCCCGTTCCGTCATCTACCTGATCAGGCCCTGCAAATATGTTATCCGCTGCCTTCCTCTGTCTCTCTTTCCTTCTATCTGGCCAGTCAGTATCAGGTTCTCCAAGCTCTCCTTCCTCATTGCATGTCCCAGGAACTTCAGTTGTCTTTTCCTGATGCTCAGTATTAATTTCCTTTTTGTTACCATTCTTTCCAACACCTCATCGTTGCTTGCATGCTAGGTTCACGATATCCTCAGCATCCTTCTGTAGAACCACATTTCCGCTGCTTCTAACCAATAAGAATAAAGTCCAAATCACACCATACTGTCTCTTTGTGTTTCAAGTTTTTCAATTTTTCTCGATCTCTGAAGAAGTTTTATTTAATGTGAGACATGTTAGATCGAGATACGTCCCATACTTTGTCCTTTTACTTTATTCTATTATATATATATATATATATATATATATAGGAAAGAATATTAATAAAAAGTTTTGAATTTAAAGACGTACTTTTTTAAACAGTATTTGTTTATTTTTATAGTGTTTTATATTTCAGACCGCCCTCGGTCCTTCATCAGAAACAAGTGACTTGTTTCTGATGAAGGACCAAGGGAGCGCTCTGAAATATAAAACACTATAAAAATAAACAAATACTGTTTAAAAAAGTACGTCTTTAAATTCAAAACTTTTTATTAATATTCTTTCCTATACATATTAAGACAGTATACGTGGATGATCATCACTATATATATATATATATATATATATATATATATATATATATAGTGTAATAATGAGGAGCAAACGTATCTCTGAAACGGGAAGATTTTGTGTAGTGATATTATGCTTTTATAAACCATTGTAACAACCATTACAATAAAAAGCTCTACGTTGTATCGAGCACTCTTTATAAAAGTAAAAGCATAAACAGTGGGTTTAAAAGCTACGTGTTCCATAACTTTCTTACACTATATACACACACACATCTATCTATCTATCTATCTATCTATCTATCTATCTATCTATCTATCTATTATCTATCTATCTATCTATTATCTATCTATCTATCTATCTATCTATCTATCTATCTATCTATACTATGAACTCATACTATACACCTGATGATTGCGTAGTGCATGAAACTCCGAGTCGTGCTTTAGACATAGGATAATATGTATATTTATTAATATATACTAAGTTTTGTTTTATTACAGTCAACACTGTTCTATTAACACCTGACAAATTTATATCTACACACACACACACACACACACACACACACACACACACACACACACACACACACACACACATATATACATATATATAACGGAATTTTTTTTTTAATCATATCACCCCAAGCAAGGCGGTAACGCCACTGATGTGCAGGGGGCAACGTGAGAGCGAACAGATTGGAAAAGAGAAAAGAGAAAGCCGGAAACCACATCCTAAACAGGGGACAAGGGATGAGCCTCTTCACCTCTTCAATAGACGTGGGTGGAGTGTGAACCGGGCGATAGGTTAGTCTATCTACTCCAACTGAAAAAAAAGAAATAAAAAAAGGAAGAGGATTGAAAAGATTGGAGAAGAGAAAGCCGGAAACCACATCCTAAACAGGGAACAAGAGATGAGCCTCTTCACCTGTTCAACAGACGTGGGTGGCGTGTGAACCGGGCGATAGGTTAGTCTATCTACTCCAATTTTAGTGGATATTTGAATTGTCGCTTCGTTTCTTATATAAACCGCATATTTATTCCTAATAATGAAATAAATAATATGCTTTTAGAAAAATTAAAGGTAGTTAAAAAAAAACACACAAATATGGGTACCGCTAAGAATAACCTTTAAATTATATAATAAAATCAGTGTTCTAAATAAAACACTCATATATATATATATATATATATATATATATATATATATATATATATATAGTCATCCGCAGACAGATCTGTTGCTCTGTATCACAGCTCATCAGTACGGTTAGACTCCGATTGCTTTTAACCGAGGATTGAAACCGGACCGAATTGGCGTCTGTCGGCGATTCTACCTCTGGGCTATGGGCGTTCGGTAGAAGAAGGCATAATTTTAGCATGTATATTATCATTACACACGCCCAATAGCCAGAGTGCTCATTCATTAGTGAATGAGCGATGCGTGCATACGAGAGTAGCTACTGTTTTTCATAAGTCTACCATTCTTCCAGAGTGCTAAATCAGGGTGTGAGAGCGTAAATAGTCATATATATATATATATATATATATATATATATATATATATATATATATAATAGATAATAGATAAATCTATTACTATTTAGTTATGGCAAATACTACATCTTAAATAGGCAAACACTCAAAGAAATTAAGGACACTTAACAACAAAACCACTTTAAAAAAAAAGATTACTGACGTTGCCAAAATGAATTGAGATAATAGAAGCCATGGACAATTTTCACATTCCCTTACGCTCTAAAAATAAATAAATGTAAAAATATTAGAAAAATTATTGAAATTTTCCTTTTCTCTCATATTCAACAAAATATGTTTTGAAAGACACATTGCTGCTATAATATACATTATATATAAATGGAATATACGAGGGGTGCTGAAAACTGTTCAGGATCTTTTCGTTTATATACGGGTATCAGTTGCGTTTAGATTTTTTTGCATAATAAAGCATACCGTATAGATATGGAAAGATTTTAACACACCCTTGTCTATATTCAGGAATAGCCTTCCTATATATATATATATATATATATATATATATATATTGCCGGTTGTCTATCGTTGATCTTAATAAAAAAATATATTTTCTTGCTAATATATATTTTCTTGCTAATATATATTTATATATATATATATATATATATTATGCTCTCATTACGATTGAGCTCTCTGGAGAAGAAAATTTTAAAAACGGTTTCCACTTCTGCTATATGCGTGACTCTTCAGAAATGAATTGAGTTCTTTCGGTAACTGGCGTGTGTATACACAACACGTTAAAATTTCCTAACTCTGTTTCCATGCGTCGATGGCTTAGGGAGTAGCGACTCCGACTGACACCAAATCGGCCAGAGACAAGTGGATGTCTTCTAGCCACACTGATGAGCTGTGATACAGCGGAACAGGCTTGTATGTGGATGACTTATATATATATATGTATATATAATAAATAACTAACCTAGAGAGCCCACGAATCTACCAATGTTTCACCAAATTGGAACTTCAAGGCTTCAGCCAATTTTCCCTGAAGATCCAATTTGGTGAAACCTTGGTAGGTTCGTTGGCTCACTAGGTTAGTTATTTACTTGGTTTGCTCTACGTGCGTATTGAGCGCTTTTTGTTTTAGGTTACTCGCCTCGGGTTTTTTTTTCTTTGGGCTGCGTACTTTGACTGATGTTCAGATGCTTAGCTCGTTCTTTTTTATTACCATTTTTTCCTTCTGCGTATGTACTTGGATGGTTTTTCAAAACGAGTATAACGACAAGTTTACATTTATATATATATATATATATATATATATATATATATATATATATATAAGGTTTAACATCAGGATACCCTCGTTTCTACGTGACGGGTAGCCTGGTTTTCTAAACTTTATTAAGCATACTTTTGCTCAACTTTTTCTTACCAAACTTTGTATCAAGCATTTTTTCAGTATATAATACTTTTTGGAGCAAGTTTTTTCTGCTTTACCTGTATATTTGTTATATATATATATAAGAAAAATTAAGGCAGACTCTTTATTTCATGATAAATCGGAATTTTGGCCTACTTCAGGCGAACCATGATCAGCTTCCGTTTTTATTGTACAAAGGATTTTACACGAATCATGAAATAATGCGTATGCCTTAATTTTTCTTATATTTGCTCTATATGTACTTATATGCGTATATATTTAGAGCTCTCTTAGAGAGTTATCCTACCACTGTATGTACAGTATACTCCTTTGGATTCTTCTATACCCACACTGCATGGTGATATATATATATATATATATATATATATATTTGTGTGGGTATTGTGTGGATATTACATTAAAGGGTTTCATTGGATTCTGTATGTGTTCCATTCTTGCTCACCCAACTTCATTTCTTTGAAAGATTAATGGTGCCAAAATAAAGATTTCTTTCAGAGACGAGAGACTCGATATCTCGTGTTCGAAGAATTTGCTTCAGGCCTGAGAGACAACAGAACATGACTTGATTTGTGCAATAAATAACCCCACTCCACTCTGACTCCCAAAAAACAGTTAAATCAATATGTTTTACAACGCAATAAAGACAGAATTATCCTCCGTATCTATCGAAACTACATATACAATTTTACTTCCTTCACATTTATCGATTTTTTTTTGTTTCTTCTTTTTTCTTTTTCTTTTTTCCCTACCGATCATTTTTCAGGCTGACAGCTCTTGAGTAATCGATAGAAATCTTAGTTCGAATCTCAATGCATCTTTTCTTTTTCAGCTCAGATACAGTCACTTTCTCACCGGCACAATGTGGCTTCACTGTGTCTCTTCAACACATACTTTCACGGCTTTTGCTCCGATGAACGTAGCTCATTTCTGCACCCTATATATGAATTTACTCGAGCCACAAGATTAGCAACTAGGTCCCACTATTTTATTGTGAAACCAATAAAATGTAAAAAAAAATTCTACTCCAGTAGCTTCTTTTCTCGCACTTCCCACCTATGTAATTTCTTTCCGTTTACTTGCTTCCTCGTCAGCTACAATCTCCAAGAATTTAAATGTAAAGTCAATAGTCATTTCTTATCTCACTAACTTCCATCCTCTCTCTCTTTCTCCGTCTACTGCACTCCACACCAGTATTCTCATCCTTCTCTTACCCACTTAATGACACATCCTATAATCTGTCCGTCTTTCCATAACTTTTCTCATATGTAAGCCCCGGCGCACCAGTGGCAGTAAACTTGCTTGGGCGATATGATTATTAAAAAAAGCTCATGTTCTAAAAAATACCTCAAAGAAGAGCTTTACTGAATGAAGTTTTTTATGCATTCAAGCTGATGGATGTACGTCGTGGTTCAGTGGATATCGGCTCGGAATGAGAAATCAGGAAGCCGAATTCAAATTCCAGTCGAATTCCTTGCATTCGCTTACGCGCAAATACCCCTGGGAAATGTATTAATCCGTCTCTTCTCTCCAGTTATGGATTAAATAATAGAACAGATTGGGTTCTGTAGCCTTGGTCGGCAACCAGTCTACCGCAGAAATCAATGGCAATCTAATGCGGGATAATCTTCTGCCCAGTCAGTCATGTCTCTTTCGAGACATTATCGCTCAAAGCGTGTATCGCGCATGGCACTTAACTGACTGACTTGAGGTCTGCTGAGAGTGTGAGGCCAAGCAGTTTCTTTCGAGACATGATCGCTCAAAGCGTTTATAAAGTATGGCACTTAACTGACTGAATGAAGATAATAGTTGAAAACAAAAAAAAAAAAAGCTTCTACTGGTTATAAAAGTGGAGGATCAGTTTTCTATTGTTATTAAGTAATAAAGTGATCCCCCACTTATTACTACTTATTAATACAATCCATCTCTTCTCTTTTCAGCTATAGTTTAAAGATCAGGATAGAAAATCTTCTGCCCAGTCAGTCATGTCTCTTTCGAGACATGATCATCCAAGCGTGCATCACGCATGGCACTTAACTGACTGAATGAAGCTGATTGATAGACTTACATTCTTTTGACTCATCAACACTTGATCGATTTTTTACTGCCGAAAAATTTTAAGAGTAAATATTTCTTTCATCTTTTCTTATTCTTTTTCATGTGCCGTGTCCCTTAAGAACGTGGACTTCCACTTGCACTAGTCCCTTGTCGCTCTTAACATTTTCCTTTTTTATATCTCTCCCAAATCCCACTTTGTAAATGGTTTGGACTTAGATGCCAATCTAGTCAGTCAGTCAGTTAAGTGCCATACGTGATACATGCTTTGGGCGATCATGTCTCGAAAGAGACATGACTAACACGGCAGAAGATTTCTATTGTGCTCTTTAAACTATAGCTGAAGGAAGAAGAGACGGGTTGTATAATAAGTAGTAATTACTGGGTGATCAGTTTATTACTTAATAACAATAGAAAACTGATTCCCCACTTTATGTTCAGTAGAATCTTTACTTATGTCTCCAACTATTATCTTCAGTCAGTCAGTTAAGTGCCATACGTGATACACGCTTTGGGCGATCATGTCTCGAAAGAGACATGACTGACTGGGCAGAAGATTTTCTGTTCTGCTCTTTAAACTATATCTGAAGGGAGAAGAGACAGGCTGTATTAATAAGTAGTAATTAGTGGGGCATCAGTTTATTACTTAATAACAATAGAAAACCAGTCCCCCACTTTTTCCCAGTAGAAGCTTCACTTATGTCTCCAACCATTATCGTCAGTCAGTTAAGTGCCATACGTGATACATACTTGTGCGATCATGTCTCGAAAGAGACATGACTGACTGGGCAAAAGATTATACCGTAGTAGGTTGCCATCACTTTCTGCAGTAGACTGGTTGCCAGCCAAGGCTATAGAACCCAATCTGTCCTGTTATTTATTCCATAACTTGAAGGAAGAGACGGATTAATACGTTTCCAAAGCGTATTTGCGCGTAAGTGAATGCAAGGAATTCAACTGGAATTCGAACTCAGCACCTCGATTTGTCGTTCCAAGTCGATATCCACTGCACTAAAACGCACATCCCTATTATCTAGTAGTACGCTTAAATATATATGGACGGCGAACCAGGGTATTTAGTTTGTCAAAGAAGTTGTCATAAAAATATTTGTAGAAGTCACAAAGGGAAACCACATAACGGCGGTGAGAAAGTGAGTGAAGTGGAGATGCCATAACAGGACCGGTTATGTTGCAGATCTTTTTTGTTTTATTTTTTCAGGAATCTCGACATGTATAACAGGAGCACCCAACCAGATATGGCAACAGTATGCAATTCACGGACGAATTGTAGATTTATAAATGTGAAAGATGGGTTCTGATGAGAACCTTATGAACAATAACAGGAGCACCCGACCAGGTATTTTTTTATTTTTTATTTTTATAAGCGTTTCACCCCGAGCAAGGCATGTCACAGCCACTACTGTCCAGGGGGCTACGTAGAGTGGAGAAAGGCCGATTAAATACAGGAAATGACAGAGAGTGGGTGATAGGCGGGTAAGGATACTGAGAATGAGGGTTGGGTAGATGAGAGTGTTGTGAGAATAGTTGGGAGTTAGTGTGATAGGAGGTGTCTATTGACCCTACATTTAAACACCTGGAGATTGTAACTGTCGGGAAAGCAGACTTGTGGAAGGGAGTTCCAAAGGCGAGAAGCGCGAGAAAAGAAGCTGTTGGAGTAGAATTTACGGTTACATCTTATTTGTTTAACTGTAAAAGGGTGGGACCTAGTTGCTAATCTAGTATCTCGTGTAAATTCGTGCTTAGGCGGCACCAGTGATCTAAGCTCATCGGAGCAGAAGCCATGAAAGTACTTATAGAAGAGGCACAGGGAATCCACGTCACGCCGGTGTGAGAGCGGTTGCAGCCGGTCTGCCAAGTCAGTATCAACCACGTTACAGATCCTCCTTTGTATTTTGTCAAGAAGCCCAAGGAGAGCAGCAGGGGCACCCGACCAGATATGGCAGCAATATTCCATACACGGGCGGATGGTAGATTTGTATATGTGCAGAATAGATTCAGGTGGGAAAAATTTCCGGGCCCACTTTCATAGCAGCAGATTTGTGTCAACAGTATTTAATGCACGAACGAATGGTAGATTCATAAATATGAAAGATAAATTCTGACTAAAACCTATAAATGAATAGTTGCAGCACCCGACCAGAAACTGCAACACTATTCAATGCATGGATAGATGGATTCTGACGAGAACCCTGAGATGGATAGCAGGAGCAGCCGGCCAGATATAGCAACACTATTCAATGCACGGTCGAATGCTAGATTTATAAAGGTGAAAGATGGATTCTGACGAGAACCCTGAGATGGATAGCAGGAGCAGCCGACCAGATATAGCAACACTATTCAATGCACGGACAAATGGTAGATTTATAAGTGTGCAAGATGGATTTTGACGAGAAAAATTTCTGGCTCGACACGGAGACCCCCCACCTTCCTAGCAGGAGATGCACCTATAGATTCGATATATTTGTTCTGCATCAGGTTGGTTGAAAAACTGAAGCAAAACAGGCGCAATGTATTGCTCTCAAGTTAAGTTGTGGAATCTACATTTTATTCTTAAAGAGTTTAAATATTTAAATTCAATTGAATATATTAGGTTGTCCCAAAAGTTCGTAAACACTTGCAAAAATTGACATTTTACTCGCCAATTAATCTAAGGTTACCACAAAAACACTTGCAAAATATTGAAATTTTACTCGCAAAAGCAACAAAAATTATTGCTCAAAATAAAGACCATCATTTTCCAGAACTTCCTGCCATCGATCTGCAAGCTTTCGTATCTGGTCAAAGTACCATTCAGCCGGCTTCGAATCAAAGAATTCTTGGCACGCTTCCTCGACTTCATCAAACGAGTCGAATCGGCGGCCCTTCAGAAACTGTTGCATTGACCGGAAAATGCCGTAATCTGATGGAGCACAGTCAGGACTGTAGGCTGGATGTGGCAGAACCTCAACGTTGTCCAGTTCTTCAAACTTGTCTTTGGTCTTCCTGGCGGTGTGCAACAAAGCGCGCTTTCGGTTGATTAGAGCCGAGTACTTTTGCTTCAACTTTTCGTAAACCCGATCAAGTTGCTGACAGTAAAGTTCGGCACTGATGGCACGACAATTCGGAACCAACTCAAAATGCACGATTCTTTCAAAGTTCCACCAAACGCACAACATGACTTTCTTGCCCAATCGATCATGATTTGGAACCGACGGTGTCTCTTGCTCTTTCTGAATCCATCGCTTGTCTCGATTGTGCTGGACGAGATAGTCCAATTTCGCAAGTGATTACGAACTTTTGGGACAACCTAATATAATATGCAAATTTTAACTTTAAAGTAACGCTTTTTTTTCAGCTATCGACAGCATACTTGTGAACAAAGCAATTAAATGTTTTAAAATTAAAATATCTATAACAATTTTTTTCAAATAATTTAACGATTGATAATTTATAATTATTATACTACCAGTTCATTTATATATATATATATATATATATATATATATATATACTACCAGTTCATTTATATCATCTAAAAATAACAACATGTAAATTTACAGTTGCATCGATTATATTTTTTGCATAAGTAATCTTCGAATTCCAGTTGAATTCATTGCATTCACTTATGCACAAATACCCTTAGGAAAGGTATTAATCCGTCTCTTCCTTCCAGTTATGGGTTAAATAACAGGACAGATTGGGTTCTATAGCCTTGGTCGGCAACCAGTCTACCGCAGAAAGCAATGGCAACCTACTGCGGGATAATCTTCTACCCAGTCAGTCATGTCTATTTCGAGACATGATCGCCCAAGCGTGTATCACGTATGGCACTTAACTGACTGACTGAATATAATAGTTGGAATAATGATTAAGGCTTCTACTGGTCATAAAGTGGCGGATCAGTTTATTACTTCATAACAATAAGAAACCGATCCCCCACCAATTACTACATAATAATAATATAATACATTTCTTTCCCCTCTAGCTATGTGTCAAATAATAGAACAGATTGGGTTCTATAGCATTGGCTGGCAACAAGTTACCGCATAAAGCAATGACAACCTACTGCGGGATAATCTTCTGCCCAGTCAGTCATGTCTCTTTCGGGACATGATCGCCCAAGCGTGTATCACGTATGGCACTTAACTGACTGACCGAATATAATAGTTGGAATAACGATGAAGGCTTCAACTGGTCATAAAGTGGGGGATCAGTTTATTACTTCATAACAACAGGAAACCGATCCCCCACTAATTAGTACATAATAATATAATACATTTCTTTCCCCTCTAGCTATGAGTCAAATAACAGGACAGATTGGGTTCTATAGCCTTGGTCAGCAACCAGTCTACCGCGGAAAGCAATGGCAACCTACTGCGGGAAAATCTTCTGCCCAGTCAGTCATGTCTCTTTCGAGACATGATCGCCCAAGCGTGTATCACGTATGGCACTTAACTGACTTAATCCAGAACTTAGGTCGATACAATTAACTCTATTTTCCCATGTAAGAAAGAATGATGCATTTTTTGGCATTAAAAATAAAATTATTAACAGGAAGTTAACTCAACTTTATGTTATTTTATATTAAATATTCCCTAGTTTGCAAGTATTGAAAATATAACCAAATTATTTAATAAATATAAAAAAAAATTATTTAAATGGGGCTGACATGGCCTTATTTAAAAAATTTTCTTATATTTTCTGCATGTGTAATTTAAGATTTTTCTGTAGAGTCAACTCTATTTTTGCATGTAAGAAAGAATTTTGCTTTTAAATCATTAAAATTAAAAATATATACAGAAATATAACGTGAAACTCAAAATATTATATGTTGTATCAGCATCCTGATCTCTGTATAACAAAAGGGAGCTATGGAAAAACGTTTTCCCCTATTATGTGCATTATTATATCTGATATAACAACACTAATTCAGACAAAATGGAATGGATGAAAGGAAAAGAAATGATATTAACTTACATTAAACTGCATAGTTTTACAAATATCAATAAGTGATACAAAATAAATATGATGAAATTAAAAGTTTAGGTAATTGTATTTGCAAGAAAAAATAAACGTCCGTGCATGGAGTACTGCTGCCATTTATGGTCAGGTGCCCCTGCCGTTCTCCTCAGTGTTCTTGACAAGCTCCAAAGGAGAGTCTGTAATGTGATAGGTACTGATCTGGCGACTCGACTGCAGCCACTTTCCCATCGTCAAAATGTGGCCTCCCTCTGTCTCTTCTATAAATACTTTCATGGCTTCTGCTCTGATGAGCTTAAGTCACTGATGCCTCCTCAACAGGTGTTTATCCGTGCAACCAGACTGGCAACTGGGTCCCACCCATTCACAGTCAGGTTAGCCAAATGCAGACGACAATTCCTCTCTCGCACTTCCCGCCTGTGGAACTCGCTCCCGTATTCTTGCTTTCCTGACGGCTACAACCTCCAGAAATTTAAATGCAAAGTCAATACTCGTCTACTAACCACTGGCCTCTATCTCTCTCCCCTCCCCTGTATAACCTTCCCTTTCTCTCCACCTATGTATCTGTCATCGCACCTGCTTTCTCAGCTTTCTATTGTTCCTTTCTAACTAGTTTGTACTCCTCACTCTTTTCTAATTAATCTTTTTACATTTATGTAGCCCCCTGCACATCAGTGGCGTTTCCGCCTTGCTCGGGGTGAAATGATTAAAAAAAAAATTTCTTGTTTAAATTTAAAGATATAGCAATATATAACTTTTTTTTTGTTGAAGTCAGAGTCGTCGTCGAAATGACTTCATGGTGGGGGGGAGTTGATTAGATTTGGGTTGAGATATAAAATAATGTCAACCCATTATAGAAATTTAAGCGTTCTAAAATAGGACACAAAATGTTACACTGAGATTCTAAGACGTTTTGAGTTGGACAAACGTGATTTGCAAAAGCTAAGCAGAGTCGTAAATGAGAAGAAAAGTTCGTTAAAAACAGAAATAAAGAGTACTGAATTATTGCATGATATATTTTCTTCTGTATGACGGTAAATCTTGGACAATCTTCTCAAAAATGAAGAAGCATCTTGAAGCAATAGAAGAAAAGAAAATATTGAACTGTTAAGTAATATCAGTCTTCCTATACGGCAGCAAATGCTGGAAAACATCATTAAATATGAAGCAACACAAATACAGAAACGAGTACTGAATTATTACGTGATACCTGTCACCCTGTATATAAGCGAATCTTGAACAGTGTCCTCAAAGATAAAAAAAGAGACCTGAAAAATTCATTTTAATAAAGGAGGCCAATTATTATATAGTAGTCAGTTCTGCATTCTGTCCTTTGTTTCCAACGAAAATGTCTATGCTCCTTTGTGATGGGTGACTCTGTGCAACGACCTGGTGACCAGTACCAGTTCTACTCGCCATCTGCAGACTTTTGGCAGACAACACAGTCGCTGGAAAGACGACACCCGCCAGGACCCCCTGTAGATCTACCTCCAGTAGATCTATAAGGCACCGGTAGATGTTCAAATGCCTTGTTAAATTAAAGGTGATTCTCGTAGACTCAGCAGTACATTTGAGACAACATTTGGGCAGACAACACAGTCGTTGGAAAGACGACATCCACCAGGATTTCCCTAGATCTATCAGGAACCGGTAGAGGTTCAAACACCTGGTTAAATTAAAGGTGATTCTCGTAGACTCAACTAATCTTCGAGACGAGTTGTGCGCAGACAACACAGCCGCTGGAAAGACAACATTCGCCAAGAGCTCCAGTAGATCTATAAGGCACCGGCAGATGTACAAACGCCTTGTTAAATTAAAGGTGATTCTCATAGACTCACCAGCATATTTGTGACAACATTTGGGCAGACAACACAGTCGCTGGAAAGACGACATCCGCCAGGACCTCCAGTAGATCTATCAAGCACGGGTAGATGTTCAAACGCCTTGTTAAGACAAGGTGATTCTCGTAGAGTCAACCACATTTTGAGATGACTTTTGAGTAGACAACACAGTCGCTGGAAAAACGACATCCTCCAGGACCTCCAGTCGATATATTAGACACCGACAGATGTTCAAACGCCTTGTTAAGACAAGGTGATTCTCGTAGACTCAACAACTTTTTGAGACGAGTTGTGAGCAGACAACACAGTCGCTTGAAAGACGACATTTGCCAGGACCTCTAGTAGATATATCAGGCACCAGCAGATGTTCAAACGCCTTGTTAAGACAAGGTGATTCTCGTAGACTCAACAACTGTTTGAGACGAGTTGTGAGCAGACAACACAGTCGCTGGAAAGACGACATCCGCCAGGACCTCTAGTAGATATATCAGGCACCAGCAGATGTTCAAACGCCTTGTTAAGACAAGGTGATTCACTTAGACTCAACAAATGTTTGAGACGAGTTGTGGGTAGACAACACAGTCGCTTGAAAGATGACATTCACCAGGACCTCCAGTAAATCTATCAGGCACCGGCAGATGTTCAATCGCCTTGTTAAGACAAAGTGATTCTCGTAGACTCAACACCCGATGGCACGAGATTCAGAACATGTGAGCAAAGGCAAGTGTGTGGAGAGGATTGAACTAAAAGGAAACTGATGCTTAACATTATGAAAAGACATCTGAAGGTTTTGAGGAAGATGGGCTTGGAGAATCTGATGGTCACGTGACGGATAGAGGAAAGAAGACAAAATGGAAAGCAACACGTGACATACTTGTTGGACTTGAGCAGATGGATGCCGGAGTGAGGGTTGAGCGAGATAACGGTAAAAGCGGTGTTAAGATCTATAATGGATAGAGAGATGTGGAGGGCCATGATCGTCTACGTCCTGAAGGGACGCAACACATAGAAGAAGAAGAAGAAGAAGAAGAAGAAGAAGAAGAAGAAGAGAGCGGGTGAGGGGGAGTTATAATTATTTAGTGTTGGAGTTTTGGGATACCCTTGTATACTAGTGAGCCAGCCATGAGCTGACTCATTATACAGTTCACCAACAGAAGGTTTAATCAATCAGAAGGCTCAAAATATTCAATGCCACGTGTATAAAGTCGGTCATATTTTCCCGAGTATTGGAGGTATAGTCAGATTCAGTAGAGTGTCTGACTCGTGAGTGTTAATCTTTGACGTTGTTTCATTGAATAGATTATGTACTGCGCTGTATTCTATATTCATAAACCATGGCGGACATGGTCAACATTTAGTACTCACTACAAAAATATTAAAAAAAAAAACGATAAGAAAGAAAACCTTAAGCCCATACAGTAGCATTCTGGTCGGTTATTTTGGCGAAAAAGGAGAAAGTCTAAAAAATAAAACGCACCAAAAGAGGTGATTAAAGTTTCGAAATACTTAGATTAATGTCTCGAAATACTTATGTTCTCGTCAATTCAGCTTCTCCGCTCATTCTAATACACCTTCGGATCTCCGTATTGCACTTTCCGTTCTCAAGTATTTAAATTTTGTTGGATTGTTGTATCTCCAGCCTGTTGTGGTGCAGTGGATATCGACTCGGAACGACAAATCAGGGAGCCGGGTTCGAATTCCAGTTGAATTCATGGCATTCGCATACGCACAAATACCCTTGGGAAAGGTATTAATCCGTCTCTTCTCTCCAGTTATTGATTAAATAACGGGACAGATTGTGTTTTATAGCCTTGGCTGGAAACCAGTCTACCGCAGAAAGCAATGGTAACCTACTGCTGGATAATCTTCTGCCTAGCCAGTGAAGTCTCTTTCGGGACATGATCACCCAAAGCGAGTATCTCGTATGGCACTTAACTGACTGAATGAAGATAATAGTTGGAAAATAAGTGGTTTCTACTGGTCATAAAGTGAGGGATCAGTTTTCTATTGTTATGAAGTAATAAACTGATCCCCCACTAATCACTACGTATTAATACAATCCGTCTCTGCTCTCTTCAGCTATAGTTTAAAGAGCAGGATAGAAAATCGTTTGCTCAGTCAGTCATATCTCTTTCGAGACATGATCGCCCAAAGTGTGTATCACGTATGGCACTTAACTATTTAAATTTCTGCACCTGTTGGATTTTGGTATCCCCAGCCTGTAGTTGATATTTTGGGCTCTAATTTTTGCTGATTAACATGCATTCAGTTTTCTTGTAGTTCTTTCTTTCCGCTTTCTTTAATTCCTTCTTGTAGTTTCTTTACTATATGTGCTACCAGCATTGTATCATCTACTAGCAGTATAGGCCGGCGTTGCTCGGGAGTAATGAAAGCTTTAAAACTAATCCATGGTCCTGGAGCTCAGACTCAGCCTAAAGAATATTTGAAATAATAAAATAATTGCGACAATTTACCAATCGCAGCTAATATATATATATATATATATATATATATATATATATATATACTAGCAGTATAACACGGCATTGCTCGGGCGTAATGAAAGTTTAAAAACTAATCCATGGTCCTGGAGCTCAGACTCTTTGGACGTTGGCACAAAAGACTAAAAAGCAATACTTGTTTCCAGTTAAAACGAAACCGTAGACTGAAAGAAAAATGAATGGATGTAAGTCAAATTTTGATTTCCTGGTATCGATATCAAGTAAGTGTTTTTCGTTGTAAACTGAATTTTGAAAGCTAAATAAGTCCTCTGAGTAAATGGTATTATGGCTGAGACTAAGAACTCCAATTATACCTACTTAGAGCCAAACCCAAAGCAAAACTAAAATAAAAGGGCTGAAAAAAAATACAGACATACAGGCAGATAAACAGACACACACGCAAACATCTTGCCTTATATATATATATATATATATATATATATATATATATATATTATCGATTTTCTGCACTATTGTAAGAACTGCAACCTTGAAACTTCTGAATATCGTTTCTTATGTCTTTGTCTATGAGTGTATCAAATTTGATCAAAATCGATCCACTCCTTCTATATCCCGATTTTTTCGATTTTCGATATTTATCGGGGGTACCTCGACACAAAACCTAGCTGAGAACACTCGCAGACGTTTATAGTACAACTGTGTAAATTTACAAGAAAATCGGTCCAGCCGTTTCGGAGTCTATAGGTAACGGACACGCACACACAGACATACACACACAAATTTCCATTTATAAATAAGTTTAGATTTGTCTTATATTGCTCAGATTCATTCATTCATTTAGTCATTCCTTCATTCTTATTATTCTTCTATGATCTCACATTCTCGATCTCTTCATATTTTACTCAGTTTCTGGAATGTGACTTTTGCTATGCCAATTTGCCTTCGAATCTCTGTATGGCACTTTCCATTCTCTGTTACAAAACTTTCCAGGTATTTCCAAAATAGTTGAAATCGTGTGAAGACAAGGTTTTTATTGGTCTGAAGAAAATTTTACGCAAATTTTACATTTTGGTGATGGAAAGAATGGCACCGAAAAGAAAATTAATAGTGAGCATCAGGAAGAGACAACTGAAGTTCCTGGGACATGCAATGAGGAAGGAGGGCTTGGAGAACCTGTACTGACAGGCCAGATAAAAGGAAAAAGAGACAGAGGAAGGCAGCGGATAACATATTTGCAGGGCCTGATCAGGTGGATGACGGAACAGGGGTTGCGGGGTGTAACAGGAGAAAACATACTAAGAGCCAACAGGGATAGAGAGACGTGGAGAACGATGATCACCTACGTCCTGAAAGGACAGGACTCATAGAAGAAAAAGAAGAAGAAGACGAAGAAGAAGAAGAAGTTACCACCTTTTTCCCCACCCCTCCTGAATTTGAATCTTTTAAGGGAGTGGGTAAGGGGAGTTATTTTTGTTTAGTACTTACTATAAAGATAAAAAAATAAAGAAAAAATGTAGAAAAAAAGGATGCCCATTCTGCTTAAGAAAAAACATCAAAAGATGGTAAATTTATCGAAACACTGATGTTTTGACCAAAACATCTACGGCCATCTTTTGTTTTACTTTTATTCTATCATAAATCACTTCACCAAAAAAAACAAAATAAAAAGTTTTCTGAACGAGTACAAATTCTATAATGGTTGTATTCGCGTAGGCATGTTCATTTGTATCAATCTATACCAGTAGTAATACCGAAGAGAATATAATTATCTTTATATATATATATATATATATATATAGCAATTAATACATTCCCGATGGTGTAACAGGTATCCATGCATTGCTGTGCATTGGCTTGGAAAAAGAAGAAAAAAAAAGCTTTGCTAGTTAAATATCCTCCATCTTGCTTGGCATCTTGCTATCAGTTGTATAATTACCGCCATTAGCTTCTTTTCTAATATTTTTTCATTCTGCTTTTTTTTTTCATCAAGTTTTTTTTTTCTTCTTCTGCGTTATCACTTCAAATTTCTATTATCCTTCTTTTTCGTCATGTTTTGCAATCTTTTCTCCCTCAATATTCTTCTTATTCTTGTTCTTTTTCTTTCAATTTTTTTCCTCCTGCTTTTTATTGTTCATCTTCGATTTTATTGTCATCCAATAATATTTATCCGGTTATTTTTCTTCTCCTTTTTCTTCTCTTGCTTCATTTTCTGTTTCCTATCTTTGTTTTCTTGGTTTTATTTCCTTCTTTTTCTCATTCAAATTCCTTTTTCTTTCTTTATTCTATTTTTTCTTGTTCTTGTTAGTATTGTCTGTTTATGATCTTATTTTTTTCATTAATGTCTTCCTGTTTTCTTCTCATTCTTCGTTTTTATTCTCTGTTTTTTCTTCCCTTCTTCGTTGTATTATTTTCCCTTTTTTTTCTTGTTTTTATGGTCTGTTAATATTTTATACTATTCTTCTTTTTTCTTGTTCATTTTTCTTCTTTTTCATTCTTTTTTGTAATTCTTGTTTCTTCTTTTTTACTTCTTTTTCTTTTTTACTTCTGTTTTCTTTTTCTCTTTTTCTCTTTCTTTTTTAATTTCTTCTGTTTTCCTCTTCTTTTTTCGTCTTCTTTCTTCTTTTTTCTTATTAATTTTTCTTCTTTTCCTTCTTTTTTCTTCTTTTTCTACTTGTTTTCTATTCTTTTTTCTTCTTTTTTCTTTTGCCTCTTTCTTCTTTTTTTCATTTTTCTTCTTTTTTCTACTTCTTTCTCTTTTTCTTTTTTCTCCTTCTTTTTTCGTTTTTTCTTTTTTCTTTTTTTTTCTTGTTTATTTCTTCTTTTTTTCTTTTTCTTCTTTTTTATCTTCTTTTTCGTCTTCTTTCTTTTTCTGCTTTTTCGTCTTCTTTCTTCTTTTTTCTTCTTTTTTCTTATTAATTTTTCTACTTTTCCTTCTTTTTTCTTCTTTTTCTACTTCTTTTCTATTCTTTTTCTTCTTTTTTTCTTTTGCCTCTTTCTTCTTTTTTTCATTTTTCTTCTTTTTTCTACTTCTTTCTCTTCTTTTTCTTTTTTCTCCTTCTTTTTTCGTTTTTTCTTTTTTCTTCTTTTTTCTTCTTTATTTCTTCTTCTTTTTTCTTTTTCTTCTTTTTTCCTCTTCTTTATCCCTTGCTTTAATTTCTTTGTCTATTTCACTATGTTTTTCATTAAAATCTTTGTAACCAATATTTTTATTTTTCTTCGAATTCTTTTCCTTCTTTTCCACTCATTTATATTTCTTCTTCTTCATTTTCTTCTTCACTTCTTCTTCTCCGTCTTCTCGCTTCTCTTTCTTTCAGTCTCGTACTCTCTCTCTCTCTCTCTATATATATATATATATATATACATATACATATATATTTAATTTTCATTTATTCATTTCTTTTTTCTGTTCATTTTCGTCATTCTTTTTCATTCTCTCTTTATTATTTCTTTTTACTTTCTGTCTTTTTTTCCTATTCTTTCTTTCTAATTCTTAAGTTATATAATTTCAACGTTTTTGTCGTTTTATTAAGCCAAAATTATTCTGATGTGTTATAAGTGTAAACTATTTTACATTTCCCATACGTTGTTTAAACAAAACAGAATAATGTCTACCTCTAATTCTGTGGCTGTAACAAAATAATCCCCCACAAATAATCTACCCAGCATAGTCGACTAAAGCAAAAAATATATTACTTATTTTATTCACTTATCACCGGAACGTTTACGAGTGCCTATTCATCAAACGAGGAAACAAAGAAGAAATTTGATTTGTAGAAAGAAATTGCAAAATATAAACGCAAATCTGATCATTATGACAAATAAATGGTACGCACTTTTATATACCATGTCTCTTCAAAATATTTTTGATCATGACTCTCCACAATTTCCTTTTCTTTGTAGCTTTTAATATCTTTTGTCATCTCTTCCTGCTTAAGCTCGCTAAATCCAGTGTGTCCAGAAAGCTCGACTGCACTTTAAAAAATTATAACGTTACTTGTATTTGCGATAGAAATAATTAGTAAAAAGAATTAAAAAAAATATATTTATATTTTTTTAGGTTTTATTGAAATTTTATTTAAGTTCCCACAGGTCCCCCATCATTAACAATACAAAGGGTAATACGATTTTGCAGTTCACGGAAAATATTTGTCAAGTGATTGACAGTGATATAGCCTTTATACAGAGTGCCCATAAAGTTTATGTGCACATTAGAAAATTTATAACTTTATTTG
Organism: Ascarosepion bandense; assembly: GCA_037127315.1. Classification (NCBI taxonomy): domain Eukaryota; kingdom Metazoa; phylum Mollusca; class Cephalopoda; order Sepiida; family Sepiidae; genus Ascarosepion; species Ascarosepion bandense. Next base: position 550,756 of record JBBBDQ010002250.1, on the reverse strand, counting down.
CATTTGCGATAGAAATAATTTGTAAAAAGGATTAGAAAGAAGTAAATCTATATTTTTTAAAGGTTTTATTGAAATTTTATTTAGGTTTCCACAGGTCCCCCATCATTAACAATACAGAGGGTAATACAATTTTGCAGTTCACGGAAACATTTGCCAACTGATTTATGGTAATGCCTATTAGTTATTTTAGCTTTCAAATCTTCTAATGAACTAGGTTTGGTTTCATACACATTTTTTTCGTATGTCTCCATAAAAAATGTAATGGAGTCAAATCTGGCAAACGTGCAGGCCAATAAAATGGCCACCCCTGATGATCAATCTGTTAGGAAATTCCTGATTTAGAAACTGTCTAACACGAAGAGTCAGTCAGTTAAGTGCCATACGTGATACACGCTTGGGCGATCATGTCTCGAAAGAGACATGACTGACTGGGCAGAATTATCCCGCAGTAGGTTGCCATTGCTTTCTGCGGTAGACTGGTTGCCGACCAAGGCTATAGTACCCAATCTGTCATGCTATTTAACCCATAACTGGAAGGAAGAGACGGATTAATACCTTTCCCAAGGGTATTTGCGCGTAAGTGAATACAATGGATTCAACTGGAATTCGAACTCGGCTCGAATACGAAGAGTATTAGGTACATTAAACATTCTTTTACAGAGTATTTCTATGACCCATACAAATAAAGTTATGAATTTAAAGTGCACACGGACTTTATGAACACCCTGTATCAAAATGGACGCAGAGAAAAGTGACAAAGCGCTCCATTTTGTTGAACCATTGTATTATCTTTCAAGTTTAATTGTTCAAGCTGCGGAATAAAATCACTCGGATTTTATGAACACCCTGCATTTTCTTCATTCATTTTTTATCGCTGACATTCCTGTTATAATTCAGTCCTGGGAGTATCAAAGTTTCCAGACTCCCTTTCCTCATTATGAGCCGCAGAAATTTCAATTGTATCTTCACGTTGTTAAGCTCCCGGAGAGTAATACACTACGCCTCCTCGAACTTACCCTGTCCTCAGACCTCAAATGGAACCACTATATTGAATCCATAGCAAAATCTACTGCCAAGAAGGTTGGGTCACTATGTCGTTCGAGGATGTTTTTTCCACCTGAATCCATCCTGCATATATACAAGTCAACCATCCGTCCGTGCATTGAGTACTGCTGCCATTTATGGTCAGGTGCCCCTGCTGTTCTCCTCAGTGTTCTTGACAAGCTCCAAAGGAAAGTCTGTAATGTGATAGGTACTGATCTGGCGGTTCGACTGCAGCCACTTCCCCATCGTCGAAATGTGGCCTCCCTTTGTCTGTTCTATAAATACTTTCATGGCTTCTGCTCGGACGAGCTTAAGTCACTGGTGCCTCCTCAACAGGTGTTTACTCGTGCAACCAGACTGGCAACTGGGTTCCACCCATTCACAGTCAGGTTAGCCAAATGCAGACGACAATTCTACACCTGCAGCTTCTTCTCTCGCACTTCCCGCCTGTGGAACTCACTCCCGTATTCTTGCTTTCCTGACGGCTACAACCTCCAGAAATTTAAATGCAAAGTCAATACTCATCTACTAACCACTGGACTCTAGCTCTCTCCCCACCCCTGTATAACCTTCCCTTTCTCTCCACCTATGTATCTGTCATCGCACCTGCTTTCTCAGCTTTCTATTGTTCCTTTCTAACTAGCTTGTACTCCTCACTCTTTTCTAATTAATCTTTTTACATTTATGTAGCCCACTGCACATCAGTGGCGTTTCCGCCTTGCTCGGGGTGAAATGATTTAAAAAAAAAAAGCATGTGTCATTTTTAATTGCAAATGTTTCTGGAATTCCGTCCTTTCTCATACAGATCATAATATTTTCAACATTTCCCTCGTCTTTTTTTTATATGTGAGGAGATTGTTCAGCCTTCATTGCCGCCAAGCAGAACTGAAACCACATAATAATTTAGTACTGTTTTATTTTTGTATTTAATCGTTTCACCCCAAGCAGAACTGTAACGAAAGCAGCGAACATGGGGTCACAGTGAGATACAGGGGATGTTATGAAAGAGATAAAAGATGAACGGGATTCATAAAGATAGAAAATTCTTTTTATCGTTTTACCCCAAGCAAGGCGGTATCGTCACTGATGTGCAGGGGGCTACATAAAGGTAAAAGTCTAGATAGGAGGAGAATAAAGAGAAAGACGAGCCAGTTACAGTGGATGTCAGAAAATGGAGTAAGAGAAAAATGAGAATACAGGTGTGATTACAGTTGCAAAGGTAGAGAGAAAGGAAAGTTCCTGGGACATGCAATGAGGAAGGAGGGCTTGGAGAACTTGATACTAACAGGCCAGATAGAGGGAAAAAGAGACAGAGGAAAGCAGCGGATAACATTTTTATAAGGCCTGAGCAAGCGGATGACAGAACGGGGGCTGAGAGACGTCACAGGAGAAAGCGTGCTAAGAGCCATCAGGGATAGGGAGACATGGGAGGCCATGATCGGCTACGTTCTGAAAGGACAAGGTACATAAAAGAAGAAAGAAGAAGCCTGATTTATGCTAATGAACGGGAGATAGCAGATATGCAGGATGATTTCAGACGGGAAAAATGTACTGGCCCTACACAGAGAACCGACTTTCTTAGCAGCGGATTTAGCTATGGATTCGATTTAGTCGTACTTTATAGTATTTATTTATTAACTTTTAATCCCAAAATGGAGAGACACTCGAGCTAGAGATTTACTTTTGAAATGATAAGAAATGAGGTGTGTGTTAAGAATGAATGACAAAGATCTAGCAAGTGGAGAGTACGGGTGAGTGTTATATATTCTGGGAACCAACAGAGTATACTTGAACTTAAAACAAATGTGTTCATGTCAAAAGCGAAAAAAAAAAATAAATAAATAAAGGACACGCGATGGTTTTGGTCAAGGGTGGAATGAAAAGCAAAGATAAACAGTATTGTAGAAACAACGCCGGTTTTCAGAGTTCCGAGATATAAACAATGAAAATCGTTTAATTAATTCATTCGGTCAGAAGCGAATATCATTTGCATTAAATTATTTCGGCGTTATGGTGCAGTGGATATGATCTGTGAACGACAAATCAGGGAACCGAGTTCGAATTCCAATTGAATTCCTTGCATTCACTTACGCGCAAATACACTTGGGAAAGGTATTAATCCGTCTCTTCCCTCCAGTTATTGGTTACATAACAGGGTAGATTGTCTTTTATGTCCTTGATTGGCAACTAGTTTACCGCAGAAGGTAATGGCAACAGACTGCGGGAAAATTTTTTGCCCAGTCAGTCATGTCTCCTTCGAGACATGATTACCCAAGCGTGTATCACGTATGGCACTAAATTAATTAATGATGATAATAGCTGGAGAAAAAAAAAACTTCTACGTGAAAAAGGTGGGGGATCAGTTTTCTATTGTCATTAAGTAGTAAACTGATCCCCCATTAATTACTACTTATTAATACACTCTGTCTATTCTCCCTTCAGCTCTAGTTTAAAGAGCAGAACAGAAAATCTTCTGCCCAGTCAGTCATGTCTCTTTCGAGACATGATCGCCCAAAGCGTGTATCACGTATGGCACTTAACTGACTGACTGTCGAAATTAGAAAAATTTGAACAATGAAATAACAATAACGTGTTTACATCAGTGTGCAACTGGCCAGAGACGACAGTAACGTGATTGCGTGAAGCTCGACAGAGTGGGAACTTATATATAAAGCTGTGTTTTTTCCGGGTTACGGAAGAGAGCAGACAACCTCAGATGCGAAGAAGACTCAAGGAAGGGCAACTCCAGTCTTCAGTCTCTAGTATGTGCGTGTTCCTCTGGCCACTCCTCTACACACAACCATCACACTTTACAAAGAATAAACCAGTGAATATATATATATATATATATATATATATATATATATATATGAAACGATTAATATATATATATATATATATTAATCGTTTCACCCCGATCAAGGCGATAATGCCACTGATGTGCACGGGGCTACATAAGAGTAAACAGATTAATTAGAAGAGAGTGAAGAGGAAGACGAACCAGTTAGAAAGGAGCAATAGAAAGATGAGAATGCAGATGTGATGACAGTTTCAAAGGTGGAGTGAAAGGAAAGGATATACGGGGTGGAGAACGAACTAGAGTCAAGTGGTTAATAGATGAGTATTGACATTGCTTTTAAATTGCTTGAGGTTGTACCCGTCAGGAAAGCAAGAATACGGGAGCGAGTTCCACAGGCGGGAAGTGCGAGAGGAGAAGCTGCAGGTGTAGAATTGTCTGCATTTGGCTAATCTAACTGTGAATGGGTGGTACCCAGTTGCCAATCTAGTTGCACGAGTAAACACCTGTTGAGGAGGCATCGGTGACTTAAGTTCGTCCGAGCAGAAGCCATGAAAGTATTTATAGAACAGACAAAGGGAGGCCACATTTCGTGGGTGGGGAAGTGGCTGTAGTCGAGTCGCCAAATCGGTACCTATCACATTACTGATTCTCCTTTGAAGCCTGTCGAGAACACTGAGATGAACAGCACGGGCGCCTGACCATATATGGCAGCAGTATTCTATGCACGGACGAATGGTTGATTTGTATATATAACTTAGAAACAAAAGATGGTGGTAAAAGTAACGTGATAACTTTGAGAAAGCAGATGACATTACAAGAAGCTTGATAGCTTTAAGAACATTGATGGCGTAATGTGCGTTGTGGTACAGTGGATATCGGCTCGGAACGAGAAATCGGGGAGCCGAGTTCGAATTCCAGTTGAATTCATTGCATTCACTTACTCACAAATACCCTTGGGAAAGGTATTAATCCGTCTCTTCCTTCCAGTTATGCGTTAAATAACTGGACAGATTGGGTTATACAGCCTTGTCTGGTAACCAGTCTACCGCAGAAAGCAATGACAACCTACTGTGGGATAAACTTCTGCCCAGTCAGTCATGTCTCTTTTGGGACATGATCGCCTAATGCGTGTATCACGTATGGCACTTACCTGACTGACTGACTTTTCCGGCCACGTTTTTTCTCAAAGTTGTCAAGGTACATGTACCGCCAACTATTTTTTCAAAGTTATCAAATATACTTGTGAAGCCATCAACTACTTCTCAGTTAACAAGTTTTTTATTGTTTGTTTCCATGTTTAACGACCTATCAATCCTTATGGGATCATTTAAGGTCATAACCAATGATTTTTGTGTAAGGTTATTTGATTTTTACAACATTTTTCTTTTCGAGATTCATTGGGATTTGTTTTTAAGAGCAGGGTCCAGTGTACCACAACGCACATCCCGGAAAAGTAACTTGGTAATTTTATACACTAGACAAGTTGTTCAAAGTAACAGGATAACAATAATGTAAAGTGGAAAGAAAAAGCAGAAATCTTTAAATAAACATTATCTACTACACCAGGAAGCGTAATATCGTACGGAGAGAGAGAGAGAGAGAGAGAGAGAGAGAAAGAGAGAGGGAAAGAGAGAGAGAAAGAAAGACAGAGAGAAAGAGAGAGACAAAGAAAGAGATAAAGAGAGAGAAAGAGAGACAGAGAAAGAGAGAGAGAAAGAGACAGAGAGAGAAAGATACAGAGAAAGAAAGAGAGAGAGAGAGAGAGAGAAAGAAAGAAAGAAAGAAACAGAGAGAAAAAGAGAAAAAGAGAGAGAGAAAGCAAGAAACTGGGCAAAAGATAAAAGGGAATGAGAGAAAGGGAGGGTCAGTGAAATGACTGAAAGAGGTGAAAAGAAAGAGATGGTGAGAATAAGAGGAAGTGAGGCATAGATATAGGAGTGATGGGTGGTAGGGGAGAGGGAAAGTACCGAAATATGAAATTTAAATAATACTTCTTCAAGAGAAATATGATTGTTTTCAACCGAATTTAATGAATCACACCTGGTAATAGACAGCCAATAACACGTGAATGAAATTTAATTGTAATTATCATCATTAAAATTTAATCGTTACCTGAGCATTAATGATTTCCATCTGTTAATATTCGTTGAAATACTACGAGAATATAATCTATCTATCTATCTATCTATCTATCTATCTATCTATCTATCTATCTATGCCTGTTCATTACATCTATCTATCTATCTATCTATCTATCTATCTATCTATCTATCTATCTATCTATCTATGTATGCATGTTCATTACTATCTATCTATCTATCTATCTATCTATCTATCTATCTATCTATCTATGCATGTTCATTACATCTATCTATCTATCTATCTATCTATCTATCTATCTATCTATCTATCTATCTATCTACATGCCTGTTCTATTACTATCTATCTATCTATCTATCTATCTATCTATCTATCTATCTATGCCTGTTCATTACATCTATCTATCTATCTATCTATCTATCTATCTATCTATCTATCTATCTATCTATGCCTGTTCATTACATCTATCTATCTATCTATCTATCTATCTATCTATCTATCTATCTCATTGTTTTGTATCTATCTATCTATCTATCTATCTATCTATCTATCTATCTATCTATCTCATCTCATTGTTTTGTATCTATCTATCTATCTATCTATCTATCTATCTATCTATCTATCTATCTATGCCTGTTCATCATATCTATCTATCTATCTATCTATCTATCTATCTATGTCTGTTCATATCTATCTATCTATCTATCTATCTATCTATCTATCTATGAAAGTCTGTTTATTATCTATCTATCTATCTATCTATCTATCTATCTATCTATCTATCTATCTATCTATGCCTGTTCATTACATCTATCTATCTATCTATCTATCTATCTATCTATCTATCTATGTTCATTTTCCTCCTTTATCTCTCTGTCTGTCTCTATCTATCTGTTTCTCACTTTATCTCCATCTTTCTATTTGTGCCAGTCTAAGTGGATTTTATATAATTCCAGCAGGTTATAAAGTGTTATTCTTTCAATATTATCAAACACTTTATTATATCATAAAGAAACCTCCATCTTAAAAACGACCTGACAAGACATTCATTTTTCAGATGGATTTCTCGCCCCGTTGTCTCTCTGTTTGCCAAACAACCAGTTTTTGCAAACGCCCATTTGTTATTGATAGCCATAAACAAAAATTGCATTAGCTTTAACCATAAGTTCCATTCAAATATTATTATTTGTTATATTTCATATTTGGAGAGGCTTATGCATGAAAAATATTTTGCTAGACTGTCAGCCATGCTGAAAGACAGCAGTGTGTTGATGGTCTACTGAAAGTCAACAGTTTTAATTAGTGACGCTGAAGACAATTTCAAGATGGCAGCTTGAACACTGCAACGCATGCGTGGGCTAGACGTCTTAAGAAATAGAGAAGTCACAAGAAAGAGTGAACATAAGGGAAAGAAGTAAATAGTTAGAAAGAGAGAGAAAGGGTGAAGATAGACAGAAAGAAAAAAGAGCCCTAGTGAATAAGAGAGATAGAAAATGAGAGGTAATTAAAAAAAAAATATATATGCGTAAAAAGATTAGCGACGAAAAATTCCGAAGAGGAAATAGAAGTCTCAAAAAGTGATTAATGTTTTAGTGATTCTAAAATGCATTAGTAGCATGAACAAATAATATAATTTAAAGAGAATATGACATTCAAGCTAGTCAGACAGCGTTATCAAGAATAAGATAACGACAAAGTGTCCGTGACATTTTATCTTGTCATTAGGAAGCTAGTGGCAAGATACATAGGCTTTCATCCTACCTAGGATAGCAACAGACTCTTTGCATAAAGAAAGGAAGAAAGATATGCGTTATGCAGTGGATATCAGCACGAAACGAGAAACTTGACATCCATGTTCGAATTCCAGTTGAATTCGTTGCATTCACTTACGCGCAAATACCATTGGGAAAGGTATTAGTTCGTCGCTTTCCCCTTCATTTACGGGTTAAATAACAACAGATTGGGTTCTATAACCTTAGTTAGTAACCAGTCTACCATTTACTTACGCGCAAATACCTTTGGGAAAGGTATTAGTCCGTCGCTTTCCCCTTCACTTACGGATTAAATAACAGAACAGATTGGATTCTATAACATTAGTTAGTAAACAGACTACCATTCACTTACGCGCAAATACCCTTGGGAAAGGTATTAGTCCTTTGCTTTTCCCTTCATCTACAGGTTAAATAACAGAACTGATTGTGTTCTATAACCTTAACTGGTAACCAGTCTACCACAGAAAGTAATGGCAACCCACTGTGCGTAAGTTTTCTGTCCAGTCAGTCTTGTCACTTTCGAGACATGATCGCTTAGGTGTGTATCCCGTATGGCACTTAACTGACTGACTGAGAAAAGGAGAAAGTAATTTTGGAAGCAATAAATGAGACGAAGCTGTGAAGAATCAAGATTGCGCAAGTCACTGAAGACGAGAAAGAGGCAGACAGACCGCAAATTGTCACGAAGTTATAAATCCTATAGGTAACAAGCACACACACAAACACACGCACACACACACACACACACACACACACACACATATATATATATATATATATATATATATATATATATATATATTTATATACAAACATGTAGATATAGAAGAATCCAAAGGAGTATCCTGTACACAAAGTGCTAAGATAACTATCTAAGAGAGCTCTAAATATATATGTATATAAATACATATAGAGCAAATATGTGTAAAAATTAAGACAGACACGTTCCATGGTTGTACAGAATATTTTACACGATTCGTGTAAAATCATCTGTACGATAAAGACGGGAGCTGATGATGGTTCGCCTGAAAATAAGCCTCACTTCTGCTTAACTATGGGATAACGTGTATGTCTTAATTTTTACACACACACACACACACACACACACACACACACACACACAATACATATATATATATATATATATATATATATATATATATATATATATATATATATATACATATTACCGACCATAAGTTTGGGATTACCAAAACATTTTTAGCAGAATCAAATCCGCCGAGTTTGTAATTTTTGTTATTCTTATGCAGATGTCAAATAAAAAAAGTATTCCTTTCAACTTTAAAGTAAACATTTACTCAGTTTTCTACTTGACTCCTCTGCAAATTTAGATTTATTCAGATATAATTACGGTGTAATTTATTTTGTCAACCATATTACTACGGTATAAATGGCATGGAAGAAACAGATTAGCATTGAAAAAAAGCTCAGGTTGATATTCTTTCGAAAGATATCCTGAACGTGTTATCGCTAAAAAATTAAGCCTATCAAAAAAAAAAAAAAATTGTTGCCTTCAACGACTTCGTGAAACTGAGTTAAATATTAACAGAAAAAGATCTGGTAGGCCCAGAGTAACATCTATTGTAGAAGATAGGTACTTGATCATATCTAGCAAGAGGAATAGAAGAAAAACCGCTCCGGAATTAACAATTGTAATGCATTCTACTGGGCAACATCCAGTATCTGTTACTACTGTTAAGAGACAACTTCATTCTGCTGGGCTTAAAGGCTGTGTAGCAGTTAAGAAACCACATTAAAGAAGGAGAATAAGGGATGAAATTGATTGTACATTTCGAACAGAACTTCCTAAAATGAACAAATGTTGTTTAAATGCTTGCAGGATGCTTGGAAATCACTTTCACCAAATAATCTTTATAAGTTATTAGAAAGAATGCCAAGGATTTGCTCTGCAGTAATAAAGACTCGTAGTAGTTTCTTTGATGAAAAGAAAATATGAATTAACATTAATTAAATTTGAATTACTCTATGTTAATTTTGGTTTTAATTATGGTACAATTGTGGGCAACAATGAAATATATCTATATTTATTCTTCTAAGACATAAAATTTGTTATTTCTTTCTCTTAGAGAATAAATCTACGTGGTCCCAAACTTATGGTCGGTCGTGTATATATATATATATTCTTCTACCGAACGCCCATAGCCCAGAGGTAGAATCGCCACTGACGCCAATTCAGTCGGGTTTCAATCCTGAGTTAAAAAGCAAACAGGGTTTAACAGTACTGATGAGCTGTAATACAGCGAAATAGATCTGTCTGCGAATGACTATATATATATATATATATATATATATATAAGTAAATTAACCTAGTGAGCCAACAAACCTACCAAGGTTTCACCTAAACGGATTTTCAGGGAACCTTACCTGAAGATCCGTTTAGGTGAAACCTTGGTAGGTTTGTTGACTCACTAGGTTATTTACTCATTCTGCTCTGCTTACGTATTGAGCGCTTTTTTGTTATGGATTACTCGTCTCGGGTTTTTTCTTTGGACTACGTACTAGCTCGATCCAAATCGCTTTGGCTGATGTTCATGTGCTTAGCGCTTTCTTTGTTTGCAACCATTTTCCCTTCCGCATATATACATTTAGTTTAGATTAGATAGATAAATCGCCATCATCCAGAATCCAGTTCTTTTATTGACATTTCTCCTCACTAACTTTATGTCATTTACTTTCACATCAGTTACCCTTTACGCCTTAGTGACATTATCACCTTGACTTGGGTTCAATGATTAAAAGAACAAGGCAGCCTTCCCTTTGTAAACAAAAGGAGTATTTGCTTGGGCTTGCTAAGTCTCTAGTAGGTTTCAATGATTAAATAAAAAAACAAGGAAGCCTTCCCTTTGTATACAAAAGGAGTATTTGCTTGGGCTTGCTAAGTCTCTAGTAGGTTTCAATGATTAAAAAAAAACAAGGAAGCCTTCCCTTTGTAAACAAAAGGAGTATTTGCTTGGGCTTGCTAAGTCTCTAGTAGGTGTCAATGATTAAAAAAAGACAAGGAAGCCTTCCCTTTGTAAACAAAAGGAGTATTTACTTGGGCTTGCTAAGTCTCTAGTAGGGTTCAATGATTAAAAGAACAAGGCAGCGTTCCCTTTTTAAACAAAAGGAGTATTTGCTTGGGCTTGCTAAGTCTCTAGTAGGTTTCAATGATTAAAAAAAAACAAGGAAGCCTTCCCTTTGTATACAAAAGGAGTATATGCTTGGGCTTGCTAAGTCTCTAGTAGGTTTCAATGATTAAAAAAAAAAACAAGGAAGCCTTCCCTTTGTAAACAAAAGGAGTATTTGCTTGGGCTTGCTAAGTCTCTAGTAGGGTTCAATGATAAAAAAAAAACAAGGCAGCCTTCCCTTTGTAAACAAAAGGAGTATTTGCTTGGGCTTGCTAAGTCTCTAGTAGGGTTCAGTGATTAAAAAAAAACAAGACAGCCTTCCCTTTGTAAACAAAAGGAGTATTTGCTTGGGCTTGCTAAGTCTCTAGTAAGGTTCAATGATTAAAAAAAACAAGGCAGCCTTCCCTTTGTAAACAAAAGGAATATTTGCTTGGGTTTGCTAAGTCTCTAGTATGTTAACTTGCGTGATAACTTTGTCAAAAGAAAATTTTCCCCATTTCTTTCATTCCCGTCACCCCTGATATATGTGCATAGTCTTCATAATATTGTCCCGTTACTATTTTGACGTGTTTTTCTGTAATTTTTAATGAAACTATATATATATATATATTTTAATTCAGATACTTCAATCCAAGGGAAAAAAGCAGGAAGGTAAATTCCAAAAAACCCGATCCTAATTAATATTAAAAATTTATTTTAATATTAAAAAATGATACAGATATATATATATATATATATATATATAAACTTATTTATAAATGGAACTTTGTCTGTGTGTGTGTGTCTGTGTGTGTGTCCGTTACCTATAGACTCCGAAACGGTTTACACAGTTGTACTATAAGCGTCTGCGAGTGCTCTTAGATAGGTTTTGTGCTGAGGTACCCCCGATAAATATCGATAATCGAAAAAATCGTGTTATAGAATGAGTAGTCCGATTTTAATCAAATTTGATACGCTCATAGACAAAGACATGAGAAACGATAATCAGAAGTTTCAAGATTGCAGTTCTTTACAATAGGGCAGAAAATCGATAATATATATATATAAAAGGCAAGATGTTTGTGTGTGTGTCTGTTTATCTGCCTGCATGTCTGTATTTTTTCAGCCCATTTATTTTAGTTTTTACTTCGAGTTTGGCTCTAATTAGGTATAATTGTAGTTCTTAGTCTCAGCCATGATACCATTTACGCAGAAGACTTATTTAGCCTTCAAAATTCAGTTTACGACGAAAAGAACTTATTTGATATCGATAGCAGGAAATCAAAATTTGATTTACATCCATTCATTTTTCTTTCAGTCTACGGTTTCGCTTTAACTGGAAACAACTATTGCTTTTTAGTCTTTCGTGCCAACGTCCAAAGAGTCTGAGCTCCAGGACCATGGATTAGTTTTAAAGCTTTCATTTCATCCGAGCAATGCCGGGCTCTACTGCTAGTATATATATATATATGTGTGTGTGTGTGTGTGTGTGTGTGTGCATGTGTGAGTGAGTGTGTATATATATATATTATCTCTTGTAACGCTCAAGGTGGGTAACCTGGAAAAGAGGTAATACTCCTCTCAAATATTTTGCCTTCATTTTTTACACGTCAATAATAATTATTGATTGGGCATTATTACTAATTAGCTCATTATCGATTATCACAAACATGTCACTTGCTATTACAATAATTAAGCTGTTTGTAATTAGAAGGTAGTTTCTGTTGCAAAATAAAAAAAGAGGAAGAATTCCTGTTTAAAATTTGTCAATTTTCTAAATGCAATAACTTTTGATCTCTTTGCTATAAACCACTCAATTTTTTAAAGGAAGCAAAAAGTGTTCATTTTAACATATAGTCAGTCAGTCAGTTAAGTGCCATACGTGATACACGCTTTGGGCGATCATGTCTCGAAAGAGACATGACTGACTGAGCAGAAGATTTTCTATCCAGCTCTTTAAACTATAGCTGAAGGAAGAAGTGACGGATTGTATTAATAAGTAGTATTTAGTGGGGGATCAGTTTATTACTTAATAACAATATAAAAATGATCCCCCAACTTTTTGTCCAGTAGAAGCTTCACTTATGTTTCCAACTATTATCTTCATTGTCAGTTATGTGCCATACGTGATACACGTTTGGGCGATCATATCTAGAAAGAGACATGACTGACTGGGCAGAAGATTTTCTATCCTGCTCTTCAAACTATAGCTGAAGAGAGAAGAGACGGATTGTATTAATAATTAGTAATTAGTGGGGGGATCAGTTTATTGATAGATTCTTTGTTCAGAGTCGATATCCCCTGACCCACAACTCACATATGCTTAAATTAAAGCAGTTTGGGTAAGAAATGCCCACCGTATGCTAGTCTTTTGGATAGAAATGCTCTGCGATTCCTCGATGCCATTTTTTTCAACAGACCTGAAGTGGAACGATTTCAAATCTATAACTGCCTTCCCTGCAAGGAAGGTCGGATTAATGCGTCGGTCCAGAAAGTTTTCTTCTCGTCAGAATCGTTCATGCACATTTATAAATCTACCATTCATCCGCGCATTGAAATCTGTTGACGCCTTCAAAATCTTCAGGGAGGACTAGAAGCAAGCAGAGTAAAAGTGAGTACGGATACTATTCGTCGTTCACTTCTTTTTAAGGACTCCACGGAAAGAAAAATACTTCTTAAGGGAATTGTGGAATTCCCATCCATTTACTTGCTTCCCCGACAGCTACAATCTCCAACAATAGACAACCGCACCTACCTCGCATAAGCACGGAACAGGCTTGTCTCCCAGAGAGTAAAACACTACGCCTGCTTGGCCTCACACTCTCAGCGGACCTCAAGTCAGTCAGTTAAGTGCCATGCGCGATACACGCTTTGAGCGATCATGTCTCGAAAGAGACATGACTGACTGGGCAGAAGATTATCCCGCAGTAGGTTGCCATTGCTCTCTGCGGTAGACTGGTTGCCGACCAAGGCTATAGAACCCAATCTGTCCTATTATTTAACCCATAACTGGAGGGAAAGAGGCGGATTAATACCTTTCCCAAGGGTATTTGCGCGTAAGTGAATGCAAGGAATTCAACTGGAATTCGAACTCGGTTCCCCGATTTCGTTCCGAGCCGATATCCACTGCGCCACAACGCACACCTCAAGTAGAATGACTAAATCCATTGCTAAATCTGCTGCTATGAAATCGGTTCTCTGTGCAGGGCCCGGAAGTTCTTTCCGTCTGAATCTATCCTGTACATATATAAATCTACCATCCGCCCGTGTATTGAATACTGCTGCCACATCTGGTCGGGTGCGCCTGATATTCTCCACGGGGTTCTTGACAAAATGCAAAGAAAAATCGGCAATCTAATAGGTTCTGATATGGCAGTTCTTCAAATATTTCCATGGCAACTGCTCTGACGAGTTTTTTTTTCCTGGTGCCCCGACCACATAAATTTAAGTGCGTGCGCCACAAGGTTGACATCTATACCCTGCCCTTTTATCGTTTAAATGATTAAATGTAACCGCTACTTCTACTTGAACATTTTCTTTCTTTGCACTTCCCGCTTGTGGAATTCCTTTCCGTTTACTTTTCTTCCTTGATAGCTACAAGTTCCAAAAATTTAAATGTCAAGTCAATTGCCATTTTATATCGCCTTGGATCTAGTTCATCTTTTATTCTTCTTTCAATTCACTCTGTACCCAGTCTTTCCACTTCTCTGATAGCTACACTCTCCAAAAATTTAAATGCAACATCAATTGCCATCTTCTATATTCTTGAATCCCATTCAACTTTCATTCTTCCTTCAATTCGCTCTGTACCCAGTCTTGTCGCCTAAATGAGACTAAAATGAAAAAAAAAAAAAAAACAGTCGTATCCTATTTTAACAGATAGACAAAGAAGCTCGTCAGGAAATTAAAGATTTATAGAAAAAGCAGAGAAGTCACGTGAAGGTGATAGGAATGTGATGAAAGCGAGATGCCAGGTCAATAACAAAAACCCTTGAGTCTACGCTTGAGTGAAACTACAAGCTAAGAGCTATACTTAACATATCTTGAAGGCCTCATCAGACTAAATCACAGCTCTATGGACCTATCTTTGTACAATCTTACGCAGAAGAAGAAAGCAGGACACTATTAGCGAGCAAAACGTGGAGACCTAGCCATGGAGCTCAGCAACCATCTACATTGACCAGTTATGTTATGACATAGAATGCCACCTTGATGACGCTTGCAAGACACTGCTGGCGAGCAAAACAAGAACTCACGAGAGAACTACTGCTCTGGACACCTAGACATGGAGCAAGACGGGTTGGTTACCCAACAACTACCTACATTGATCAGCTATGTCATTTAACATCATTGGAGACAAAACATAACTGACAGCTCTATGGACCCATCCTTTATATTTCTACAAACTTACGCTACTCCAGAATACGCTTTAAGGGATACCTCTGGTGAGCAAAACAGGAACTAGTCAATGACTTATTCCTTGGGACACCTCGCCATGGAGCAAGACGGGTTGGTCGCCCAGCAACCACCTACATTTACCAGACATGTTATGACACAGGATGCCACCTTGGTGACGTTTGCAAGACAATGCTTGCGAGCAAAAGAAAACCTTTTTTTTAATCATATCACCCCAAGCAAGGCATTCCACTGCCACTATAGCGCAGGGGGTTACATAGGGGAAAGTGCTGAGAAAGATTATAGGAGGTGTCAAGAAGTGGGTAAGAGAAGGATGACTGTGGCCATAAAGTGAGGGATCAGTTTATATATTGATTGTAATGTAGAATTGACCCCCAACTTTATATCCACATTATAATAGTATAGAAATTTTTTTAATCATATCACCCCAAGCAAGGCATTCCACTGCCACTATAGTGCAGGGGGTTACATACAGCGATTGGGTATAGGAAATGTCAGAAGGAGGGAGACAGACGAGTAAGGAGGTACATAGGAAGAGTGTTGGAGAGAATGGGTGCGAGTTAGTGTGTTAGAAGGTGTCTATTGACCTTATATTTAAACTCCTGGAGGTTGTAGCCGTCGGGGAAGCAAGTATGCGGAAGGGATTTCCACAGTCGGGAAGTGCGAGAAAAGAACCTGTTGGAGTAGAAATTGCTGTTACATTTCATCGGTTTCACTGTAAAAGGGTGGGACCTAGTTGTTAATCTAGTATCTCGTGCAAATTCACACCTACGGGGCACCAGTGATTTAAGTTCATCGGAGCAGAAGCCGTGAGAGTATTTATAGTAGAGGCACAGGGAAGCCACGTCACGCCGGTGAGAGAGATACTGCAGGCGGTCAGCTAAGTCGGTATCGATCACATTACAGATTCTCCACTGTACTTTGTCAGGAACCCCGAGGAGAATAGCAGGCGCACCCGACCAGATGTGGCAGTAGTATTCAATACACGGGCGGATGGTAGATTTATATATGTGCAGGATAGATTCAGACGGAAAGAACTTCCGGGCCCTGCACAGAGAGCCGACTTTCATAGCAGCGGATTTAGCAATGGATTCGACGTAGTCATTCCACTTGAGGTCCGCAGAGAGTGTGAGGCCTAGCAGGCTTCGTGTTTTACTCTCTGGGAGGCAAGCCTGTTTCATGTTAATCTCGCGAGAGATCTACTGCTCTGGACACCTAGACATTGTGCAAGACGGGTTGGTTACCCAGCAACCATCTACTATGATCAGATACCTTATGACACAGAAAGCCATACTTATGACCTTTGCAGGGCTATGCTGCCGACCAAAACAATAATTTCTAAGTGATGCACTGCTCTGTATACCTAGCCATGGGGAAAAACCGGTTGGATGTCAGGCAACCATCTACATTGACCATCTATGTTATGACACAGAATGCGAACTTGATGAAATTTGCGGGATACTGGTGGCAAGCAAAACTAGAACTCGCGAGTGATCTAATTTCTGGACACCTAGACATGGAGGTATTTGATCACCAGGTGAGTACCTACATTTCCCTAATATGTTATGACAGAATACGCCACCAGAATCACATTACAACATTGATGTAGAGCCGTGGTGGTTGGCGTGCGAGATTCACGAATGTCCGAGCTAACTCGACAGTATAATTAATAATATGATTATGGAAGACAAGATGTTATACAATACATCCTGTCATTTTAGGTAACACAACTTTTCGTTTGAGTTTAACAGCACACACACACACACACACACACACACACACACATTTATATATATATATATATATATATATATATATATATAATAACTCTTAATTACCATGAAATAACGTGTCTGCCTAAAGTTTTTCTCAGATATATATATATATATATATATATATATATATATCTGAAAAAAAATTTAGGCAGACACGATATTTCGTGGTAAATCGGAAGTGTATGGCCTATTTTAGGCAAACCATCATCAGCTTCCGTTTTTATTGTACATAAGATTTTTTATTCGTGTAAAATCTTCCGATTTACCATGAAATAACGTGCCTGTCTCAATGTCTTCTTATATTTGCTCTGTATGTATTTATATACATATATATTTAGAGCTCACTTTAAGAGTTATCCTACCACTGTATGTACAGGATACTATTTTGGATTCTTTTATATATACACTACATGCTTATATATATATATATATATATATGTGTGTGTGTGTGTGTGTGTGTGTGTGTGTGTGTGTGTGTGTGTGATAAGGTAAAGAACCAATAGGAAACGTTTATGAATTTAACAGGCTTTGTTTTTATTAAAACTTGATCAGAGAATGAAATACACTGTCGGTCATAATTATTAGGATACTCCAGTGTTTTCAAAAAATGATGCATTTTATACTGTCTTTTAGTATGCATTGCCAAGTGAATAATTGTAAATGAAAATATAATGGTTCTTTTGTTAATGACATGTGCATCAAATGAGTTTATAAATATCTAATAATTACCTATATTGCAGTTTCATCAGTAAAAGAATGAAGAAAATTCAGGTTGATTCGGACGAATTCATTTTTGCTTCCTCGTCTTGTAAAATTTTGCAAAGTAATAACAACAAAAGAACCATTCTATTTTCATTTAGAATTATCCACTTGGCAATAAACACTAAAAATAGTATGAAATACATCATTTCTTTTTAAAAAAACTGGGACGGCCTAATAATTATGGCTGGTAGTTTTTTTATTTTTTTTATAATCATATCAAGCAAGGCATTTTACTGCTACTGTTTTACAGGAGTTTACATAAAAGGAAAGTTATTAGAAAGAGTGACAGGTCATAGGGGTATCAGGAAGTGGGTAAGAGAAGGATTAGAATACTCATGAGAGTGGAGTGGACGTAGAAAGGAGCATGAGAGAGAGGATGCAGATTAGTGAGATAGGAGATGACTATTGACTTCACATTTAAATTCTTGGAGATTATAGCTGTCGGGAAAGCAAGTAAATGGAAGGGAATTCCACAGACGGGAAGTGCAAGAAAAGAAGCTGCTGGAGTAAAATTTGCGTTTACAAATTATTGGTTTCACATTAAAAGGGTGGGACCTAATTGCTAATCGTGTATGGAGAAGGTGTTTTTAAATTTTTGTGTTGTTTTTTTTTCTTCATTGGTTATGTTGCACCTAGAGAAATGCGTTGAAAATCAAGAAGGGATGAATTGTCATTGACTCTGTTGGGCCTACAGAAATGTGATGAAATTCGGGAAGAGAATCGGTGTCATAGACCTGTTCATATCTATCTATCTATCTATCTATCTATCTATCTATCTATCTATCTATCTATCAGGAAGAGAGAAATGTCATTGATCATTTTATATATTTTATATAGAGAGAAATGCGTTGACATTAAGAATGAGGTAAATTGTCATTGACCAGGTTGCATTTGATGGGATGAATTGTCATTGACCATGCTAGGCCTACAGAAATGTTTTGGAATTCAAGAAAAGATGAATTATCAGTGACCATGTTCTATCTATAGAAATGCGTTGAATTTCAGGAAAAGGTTGTCATTGAACAGGTTGTATTCATAATAATGTGTTGAAATTTATATAAAGATGAATATTCATTGACAAGGTTATATCTATAAAAATGCGTTAATTCATGAAATGAATTCTCATTGACAATTTCAAATCAATAGACATGCGTTGAAATTCAGGAAGGGAGGAAGTTTCATTGACATTGTTATATTTATAGAAATTATTTCAAATTCAAGACGTTTTTAACTGCCCTTCGCCTGCTTATTTTTATAGAAATAGATTGAAATTCAGGAGATAAATTGCCATTCACCTGGCTCTATCTTTAGAAATGCTTTCAAATTTAGAAAGAAATGAATTAGCATTGACTAGGTTATATCTTTACGAATACGTTGTAATTAATGCGGGTTGGCGTGTATACATTGATTAAATTATTTGTCTGAATCGAATTTTGCAAATAAGGATGACGTTAATAAATAAAGAAAAGAAAAGTTTTCAAAATTCTAGTTATAAATTTCAAAATTCTAGCTAAAGACGGGTAGTGATTACGCACTATAAACATGGTGAACCCTAACGAATTAGTACTTTAAATACATTCAGCGCCGATGTGCAGGTTTAGGACTAGAAGCTTCCAGAATTTGTTAAGGTGGAAGCAAACATGCCAAGAAGTGACCGACAGATTTGATTTTATGGATTTCCTATGCGGCACGTATTGAAAGAGCCACGCAGAATCGACTCATCTAAACTTATTTATAAATGGAACTTTGTCTGTGTGTGTGTGTCTGTCTGTGTGTGTATCCGTTACCTATAAACTCCAAAACGGCTGAATCGATTTCCTTGAAAATTTACACAGTTGTACTATAAGCGTCTGCGAGTGTTTTTAGCTAGGTTTTGTGTCGAGGTACCCCCAAGAAAAATATCGATAATCGAAAAAATCGGGTTATAGAAGGAGTGGTCTAATTTTAATCAAATTTGATACACTCATAGAAAAAGACATAATAAACGATATTCAGACGTTTCAAGGTTGCAGTTCTTACAATAGTGCAGAAAATCGATGATATATATATATATATATAAAAGGTAACATACCGGGTCTGATCAGCCCTTTTATTTTAGTTTGGCTTCGGGTTTGGCTCTAAGCAGGTATAATTGTAGTTCTTAGTCTCAGCCAGGATACCATTTACTCAGAGGACTTATTTAGCTTTCAAAATTCAGTTTTCGACGAAAAAAACTTATTTGATATCGATACCAGGAAATCAAAATTTGACTTACATCCATTCATTTTTCTTCAGTCTACGGTTTCGCTTTAACTGGAAACAACTATTGCTTTTTAGTCTTTCGTGCCAATGTCCAAAGAGTCGGAGCTCCAGGACCCTGGATTAGTTTTAAAGCTTTCATTACACCCGATCAACGCCGGGCTATACTGCTAGTGAAATTATAACAGAGTAGCGCTGATTTGTTATAATTTCAAGTTCTGTAGCATATCCACATGCATAGGTGAATCCGATGGTTAATCGTCGTGATCTGTTGCAATCATCATCATACGCAAAAAAAGCGCATAAAAATGCCGAAGGACCCACCGATTTCCAAAACTTATTTCTCCCCCAACGAGAAAAGTGTTGTGAGGTATTACCCACATAACATAATGGACTCGTCATATGACTATATGTAGCCGAGGTGTGTTCCTTCGACTCTGCGGCATCGCCTTTTTGTCTTTTTGTACGAAAAATTGCGCTTGGTTTTTTTTTTTTCGTGGAATCTTTGTTACCCGTGAGTACGTCGTTTTGTTAACAGTGTTTATTTGTCTTTTTTGCTTGTCTGTGTATATTCTGGACTGTTTTCTTAATTTTTTTTTTTTTGCGTTGTGAGGTGGGGCAGGATGTGCGTTGTGGTACAGTGGATATCGGCTCAGAACGAGAAACCGGGGAGCCGAGTTCGAATTCCAGCTGAATCCATTGTATTCACTTACGCGCAAATACCCTTGGGAAAGATATTAATCCGTCTCTTCCTTCCAGTTATGAGTTAAATAGCAGGACAGATTGGGTTCTATAGCCTTGGTCGGCAACCAGTCTACCGCAGAAAGCAATGGCAACCTACTGCGGGTTAATCTTCTGCCCAGTCAGTCATGTCTTTTTCGAGACATGATCGCCCAAGCGTGTATCATGTATGGCACTTAACTGACTGAGGTGGGGCAAGTCCAATTATGACTTCGTCTCCCCAACCGTCTACTACTTCGGCGGGTATGCCGACGGTGACTTCTTCAATGTCGGCATGGAACAACGTTCCTGCAAAAAAAGGACGCCTCCTACTATCAAGGTTTGCATGAGAAATTTAAGGAATACATTGTGGGAAATGAGCTGATTGTCATTCCCGAAGTTATCGACGTAATATCTGTGAGAACGATCTCCCTGGTGACGTCGGACCCAAAAACGGGTAAGTTTGTGGGCGTCAGCAGGAAAAACATGGAGGAGGCCCTGAAATGCCTGAAAATTGTCACCAAAGTGCTGGCGTGACGGTCTCGTGCTATGTGGGAAGTTTTTCTTAGCACGGAAGAGGAGGCAAAAAAATTGGCCGGCACAACAATGACTGCTCCAGACGGAGTACATGGGCACCAGGCGGACCCGACTTATTATACGCGGCGTCCTGCTTGGAATATCAGATGACCACATTGGGGCTTACTTTGTCCAGTTCGGAGCAGTGAATGAGGTGGCCTGCGTTAACAGCAAAGCAGGCGTATCCACGGAAAAGAGGCTAAACAGCAACAACAACAGAAACTAAAGCAGCAGCCACAGCAGTAAAGACAACAGCAACATCAACACCAAGAGCGTCCGGAAAAGGAAATGCAAGGTTGTTGAAGTGCCTCCCCAACGTTCCTCATCTTTGAAGAGAGTACGAGAGGAGAAAGAGGAGAGTTCACAGAAGAAAAGAAAAAAGGAGCCGGTTGAACGTGGCAGGGCGGAGCGAGTTATGGTAACAACCAAAGCCCAATCCGCCCCTGCATCACCGATTAGAGAAGCTCGTATGGAGGGGAAATGTCAATCTGCCTCCCCAGTCCAAAATATTTCGTCTCCTTCCCATACACCCTCCTCCTGACCAGAACTACCAACTTCTCAACCTTCTCAACCCTCCTCTCATAAAGAAACACCTCCTACCCAACCTGAAACATCTTCCCCGGAGACTACTCAACCCATTCCCAAACCCAGAAAAGGGAAAAGGAGAAAAAACAACCCGTACAAGACAACGGAGGTGTGCAAAGTAAACAGATCAGATTTAGAGAGAGACCTTTCCTCCCCAAAAAGGACCCTCTTGTGACCATTATTTAAGCTGGCAACAGTAGATAGTTTGCCAGTAGAGGATCCCAGCAACTTTCTAAGGGCTCCCGGAGTATTGACTCTTTTTCGTAATACCGGAGGCAGTCTCAAGGTCTGGGCCTTTTTGGAGGCTGCTGTGGATGCATATCCTAAAATGAAAATGGCCCAAATGGGCACTAATTATTTAATAAATATAGCCAATTTTTGTGCTGGGAGGGTCCCTGTTATCCTCCACCCCTCATTGTATAGGACAGTAAAACTAACGTTCCTTACGGACGTCGTCGGCATTGCCCAGGACGGACAGATTACGTCCGATATTGGTACTGGTAGCCTCGGACAATCCGTCGGGATCACTACTGCCATTGATTTCCGCTCTGTATGTGACCAGGAGTAATTTTTGCTTTCTCTTTACAGGTCTTAAAGATGTCAATTAAGTTAGCCAGCTTGAATGCAAAGGGCCTTAGGGATCGGAGTAAGGCTGCCCGTTTGCTTCAGGACCTCTTGTCCTTCGGTGTGGATGTCGCCGTGATCCAAAAGACTCACTTTGTTAGCAAGGCCGATGCCTGTGTGCTGTCTAACGAATTTGTCGTCTATTCAGCATATGGGAACCGGGTGGCCAGAGGAGTTTATTTGCTGGTTAAACGTATCCTGGACGCAAAGGTGGATCTTGTCCATGATGGTGCCGTGGCCGATATTGCAGTGAAATGAAATGCGTTTCGACTGGTTGCGGTTTATGCGCCCAACGGCCGGGAGGGGCGCGTCTCGTTTTTTCGGCGGTTGGAGCCTTCTCCTGGTGGATTCAACGCGACTCGTTTTAGTGGGGAACTAGAATGCAATCCTGGACCCCAAGTTGAATAGAGGGTGGGGAGCTAGAGGGAAGGCACTTGATCGCAGCTTTGTCGATCTCATCGAAGAGTTCGGTCTCGTCGATAGATAACGGGGTCGATCACAAGGGTGGGAGAATGTGGCATTGGGCGAATAGTTGGCCTTCTACTAAGGTAGCTAGCTACCTGGATAGAATGTTAATTCGTGAAGCCTTCATAGATCTTTTAGATTGTCTTACCTTCCACTGGTTAGGCTACTCGGATCACAAACTTGTTTGTGCCCGGTTAGATTTATAAAATAGGCCTAGAATGGCTGGTTACTGGAAGTTCAACGTGTCTTTACTGGACAGGCGGGACTTTCGGTGCCAGCGGATTAACTTAGGGCAGCGGGCGTTAACCGGGGGAGTCACTGGGAATAAGTGGTGGGAGAATCTTAAGAATAGTATTAGGTTTTTCACCACCAACTTCAGCAAACGGCTCAAACTAGATAAGGCTGACAAGATGAAGACACTTAGAGCTAATTACTCACGGGTGCTGGCTGGTGGAGATCCCCTAGAGATAGCCAGGAAATTAGACATAAGTTAAGCAAGATATCTTTCGAAGCTGTGAATCATGGGCGCTGAACTGCTCAAGTAAGAGATTCGCCGAAGCGGTGACCGGTACATTCGAGAGGTTCGCAACCCGTAGGTACATACGTCTACTGACGACATGTGCGAGGCGTTTCGGCGGCATTTCGAGATGCTGTTTACCAAGGAGCCTGGTCTCCGTGATGAGGAGTTTCGCAGCTATTTGGTTGACTTCCCCCGGCATTTGCTGGCTGATGCAGCTAGCTGCGAGGGAGAGATTGCGAAGGGCGAAGTCTACGCAGCTTTGAAGAAGGTCGGCAGCGGCAAATCGCCGACTCTCGATGGTTTGCCCTATGAATTGTACTTGAGGCTGTCGCACATCTTTGTCCCGATTTTGACTGTCGTGTTCAACAACTGGTTCCGGCAGGGGTCCATACCTAACCGGTTCACCAGGGTTGTGATCACGCTGTTGAGAAAAGGCAAAGAGGTGGGGAAGGTGTTAGAGTGTTACCGGCCCATAACTCTGCAAAACAGAGTAAAATATTTTGGCCAAGATCTTGCAAAATCGTTTGCAATTAGTTGCCGAGTCTCTGTTAGGACCTGAGCAGACTTGTGCTGTGAAGGGCTGAACAATTCAGAGCAACCTGCATCTGATACGCACGATCATTGAGGGGATAAAAGAAGACGAAGAAGGCGATCGAGCGTTTGCTATTCTCCCTTCTGTGGAGAGAAAGCAAACACTACGTCGACAAACGTGTCTGTTACTAACGTCTGTGTCATGGGGTCTGGAAATGCCGTACCTTATGGGCCCCATGGTTGAGTCATGGTTGGTTTTTCTCAGGTGAGCGATTTTGGAAGACGCATTGTTGGCGGGGATATTGAGGGACATGTTCCCTAGCCCTACTATCACTCCCCACATTTCGAGGCGGTGCCGTATGCCTCGAGAGCGATCGAGTTTTCTCTTCAAATGTCTGGTGGTCTTGTGGGCCATTCCACGGTCCAGTGATCTTTCACAGCCTAGGAGAGTCTTCTCTTTTGTGTACCTAGTTAAAGTGAATGAATGTGTTCCTGGCCTGTACCCGGCTTTCTCTTTTGTTATGATACAAGTTGAGATTCCCAACCTCCCCAGTTTGTTTTGGCCTCCTTTTATCTCGGTTGGTTCAGCATTTTATTGTACCATTCCATTAATTTTTTACCCTCTTCCCCACTCCCTTAACGAGTGTGCTTCTTGATTTCACCGTTTGGCGGAACACAGCGGCCACTCTTTTTTTCTGGGACGGACGGTTCTTACTAACATTATTATTTTAGTTAAAAATTTGTTGTATTTTCAGGTCATTTTTGGGTTCATTCCCCTCCCATCATTTCATTTTTCATTAAATGTTTTATATTATATTGTACATAGCATTGTACACATTATATTATATTGTATATAAATACATTTTTATTGTCATGGGTTATTTCCCCACTTGTTTAGGTTTCCCTTGTAAGTTTGTGGCATTGTGGTGCATGAAGGATTGGGAGTTGATGGATGGGTTCTTGTGGTGATTGTGCAAATTGTAATGAGTGAATGGGTCGTGATAGAGTTTAGCTAGGTATAAGATAGTTAAGTGAGTACCAACCTCTCCCCCACCCCTTTTCGGCTTTGTATTTCATGCAAAAATAGTGTGTCAATAGTTGCAGAGGTAAGTCCTTTACTAAGAGTCTCCCCTACAATCTTTTAAATTTCACTTTGTCTCACGGCTTTACAATGTTCTTGCAGACTTAACTTAATAGGGAAGCCCGTTTCTTCTAAATAATTCTTTCTGCGGCTCCATGGAATGGTGATATTCTTTTCCGTTTGTAGTGGGTGTCCGTTCTAGTGAAGGGTAGTTGTATACTGTTGCAAGTTAACGGAATTTGGCTTTGTTGTAGATAGCCCACTATAAGTAATAAAATGATTATAAAATCAAGAAAAGCAATTTGAGTAGAAAAATAACATTTTATACATACACATGTCAATTAATGTTTTTACAATTGAAGTAATAACTTGAAGTATAGGTCCAACGGAGGTTAAAATGTTCATGGCAATAAATGCTGAAAGAGAATTAATGCTTAGGAATTTGCGAGCGTGTAAGTAAGGAATGTCTTTGATGTATTTGCTCCTTACGTCAGTAAGTATTTTTTGAGGCAGGGAAGAAGGAAAGAGGTAAGGGAGGCGAGCGTAGTAAGCCGCTTGACTTGGTTCAAGGGAGATACTAATTACTCTCTTCTCCTCGAGTCGGTCTTCCTGTCGATGCTTTCTGTATCCGCTTTTTATATCTTCTTTTTGGATCACAGCAGCTCATTTGGAATTTCACACTTTTATTTGGTTCTGGGCTTCCCATTGGCTGATGAATAAAATTCGCGTAGGCTCGCGAACTGGAAATTTAATATTTAATTATTTTTTATTTTTCAACCGGAACACCTACGCGGAGCCGGCGGCGCACCGACGACTTTTGGTCATTTACTTTTTGGTCGTGAAAGCGCAAACATCCGGTCCCTTGCTTTTGCTCGGTATCACCACAGTGTACACAGTGTCGCTAGTCTTGTTCTCGGAGAGGTATTTGCGAAGTGTGGAACAATTTTAAAGGCCGCTCAGATGTTATATGAACAACAGATATTTTATGTCATTTTCGATAATCCATTTACATAGGGTAAGGAGACTGAGGCAGTTTTCTGAGTGTTGTTAACCTCATGCACCCGCTCTTCCATGTTCGTTAGGGCTTTTGTCATGTACCATGGGTAGTTGTTACGCTGTAGGGTACTGCTTATACCGACCATTTCTTATATGGGTTATGTCTTGAAGGCTGTCACAATGCGTTGAGTAAAATAAAGGAAGGTAAAGAAGTCTTTGGGTATTACCTATTTATTAAACATTAATATTTCGAGATCAAAATCTCATCTTCAGAATGGCAGAGAAGCGTGTGTCTGTCCGAGTGTGTTCCTGGCCTTTCAAAGAATGGTCATTCCTGGCTGGCTGGCTGTCTGCTGCTGCTGCTGCTGTCATTAATTTTACTGTGTGTTTATGTATGCATGTGTGTGTGTGCATGATATATGTGTGATTTATAGTTGGGGACCTTTTTCTGGTCTGATGGTATCATTCTACTTTAATTTGTGGCTTATCTAAGTGTGACCTGATCATTAGTTTGACTTTTGACTGGGGTGGTGCGTGCGTGCCCATGACTGTGTCATGTGTGCATGTTTATGTGCGCGTAGTTCTTGCAATTTATTCTACTTTATTTTGTGTGTGTGTGTGTGTGTGTGTGTGTTTATGGTATATGTGTGATTTATAGTTGGGGCCTTTTTCTGGTCTGATGATATCTTGTTCATATGTCTGGGTCGCCGCTTATGACTCGATTTTGCAAGTAGCAGACGATCTCTTTCTTTATGGGTGATGGGTGTTGAAGTTGAGGTATTGTCGGGTGAATGATGGCTTACGATAAATGGATGTCTTGAACGCATTCGTTGTTCGAGATATTAGTAACATGTAACCCGGATATAAGAGAGTTGTCGGGACCGGATAAAAGTTCTCTTATACCCGGTTTTGCTCTATATTACATATTACCACAGTCTCTGATTTGGGACCAAAAATCTCTCTTATATCCGAGTTTCTCTTATATACGGGGTTTGGTATATTTTATATACATTACCACAGGCTCTACTTTGGCACCAGAGAAAATCTCACTTATATCCGGGTTTCTCTTATATCAGGGTCTCTTATATCATGGTCTCTTATATCCGGTTTATACTATACGTCCAGGAATACCAGTTTGTTGTTGTTCTCTTTTTCCATTGTGAATTCTATCGATGACCTTGTTAAGGTCACATGGTTCAGTAGGGCCTGGACCTCTTCATGATGTGGTCAGATTATGAAGGTATCATCAACGTATCTCAGCCACAGTTGTTTTTTAGGGCTGTGGTTAAATTATAACCTAATATGCGTTTAACTTATAAAACCAATTTGGCCTACAAAATTTAATTGAAATTTCATGAATTTACGTGGAGTATGTGTGTGTAGGTGGGTAACAGATGTAAAAAATATTTTTAAGATATTTAAAAAAGAATAATTTGAAAAAGAATTTAATTCATTTTTGAATAAATCCGACAATTATTTAATTTTTGCAAGAATTTCCAAATTAATGTTTTTCACTGGGGAAAAAAAAAACTGATTTATGTAATATTAAATTATCTATTGTAAACTCTCGTAAGGATTTCGTATTACATGGGGTAGGGAAACCGAGGCTATTTTTTTAATGTTGTTATCCTCATGCACAGTCCTCTCAACGTTTGTTGAGCCGTTCTCATTTACCGCGGACAGTTGTTACGTTTTAGGTGACGGCTTATACTGACCATTTCTTGTTCATATGTCTCTGGGTGGGCGCTTAGGGCATTTGCGCGATGATAAAAAGCAGCTGACGATTCCTTTCTTTATATTGCATGGGTAGTGGGAGTTGATGTTGAGGTATTGTCGGATATACGGATGTCTTGAACACATTGTTCTTCGAGATATTAGCACATCCATAAAAAGAGTTAGTTGTTTTCTTTTGCCGTTTGGGAACTCTATTGTGGTGCATTGGATATCGGCTAGGAACTAGAAATCGGTAGAGCCGAGTTCGAATTCCAGTTGAATTCACTGCATTTACTTACGCGCAAATATCCTAGGAAAGGTACTTATCCGTTTCTTCTCTCCAGCTATGGATTAAACAACAGGAGAGATTGGGTTCTATAGCCTTGATTGGAAACCAGACTACTGCAGGAATTAATGGCCCAAGCGTGTATCACGTATGGCACTTAACTGACTAAATAAAGATAATAGTTAGAAACATATGTAAAGCTCTACTGGGCAAAAACTGGGGGAACAGTTTTCTATTGTTATTAAGTAATAAACTGGTCCCCCATTAATTAATATTTATTAATACAATCCGTCTCTTCTCCCTTCAGCTATAGTTTAAAGAGCAGGATAAAAAATCTTCTGCCCAGTCAGTCATGTCTCTTTCGAGACATGATCGCCCAAAGCGTGTATTACGTATGGCACTTAACTGACGGACTGAAGATAATAGTTAGAAACATAAGTAAGCTTCTACTAGACAAAATGTGGGGGGTCAGTTTTCTATTGTTATTAAGTAATAAACTGATCCCCCACTAATTACTACTTATTAATACAACACGTCTCTTCTCCCTTCAGCTATAGTTTAAAGTGCAGGATAGAAAATGTCCAGTAAGTCATGTCTCTTTCGTGACATGATCGCCCAAGCGCGTATCACATATGGCACTTAACTGACTTATTATTAACCTTAGTGAGTTCACAAGGTCAAGTAGCAACTGGACCTATTCCTGTTTTGGCCAGAGTATGAAGGTGTCATTCACATATCACAAGGACAGATTTGGTTGTATCTATGTGGACTCTAATTGATCTAGATAAACAAACTTGTTAAGCATCTCACCACGACTACCTACATGCCTGACTGAGCAGAATATTTTCTATACTGCTCTTTAAACAGTAGCTCAAGGGAGAAGAGACGGATTGTATTAATAAATAGTAATTAGTGGGGGATTAGTTTATTACTTAATAACAATAGAAAACTGATCCCCCACTTTATACCCAGTAGAAGCTTTAGTTATACTTCAAACTATTGTCTTCAGTCAGTCAGTTAAGTGCCATACGTGATACAAGCTTGGGCGATCATGTCTCGAAAGAGACACGATTGACTGGGCAGAAGATTATCTCGCAGTAGGTTGCCATTGCTTTCTGCGGTAGACTGGTTGCCAACCAAGGCTATAGAACCCAATCTGTCCTGTTATTTGACTCATAGCTAGAGGGGAAAGAAATATATTATATTATTATATAGTAATTAGTTGTTGATCGGTTTCCTATTGTTATGAAATAATAAACTGATCCCCCACTTTATAGCCAGTAGAACTATGTGGACTCTAATTGATCTAGATAAACAAAATTGTAAAACATCCCACCACGATGAAATGCACAAGCAATTTTTCACATTTAGATTTTTTGTGACATTTGACCAAAATAATGGACTACCTAGTGTGGATTAAAGCCACTATTCAGTCTTAATTGATATAGCCAAGCATCTTAGCCATTCAGTCAGTTAGTTAAAGTGCCATACGTGATACAAGCTTGGGCGATCATGTCTCGAAAGAGACACGACTGACTGGGCAGAAGATTATCCCGCAGTAGGTTGCCATTGCTTTCTGCGGTAGACTGGTTGCCGACCAAGGCTATAGAACCCCATCTGACCTGTTATTTGACTCATAGCTGGAGGGGAAAGAAATGTATTATATTATCATGTAGTAATTAGTGGGGGATCGGTTTCCTATTGTTATGAAGTAATAAACTGATCCCCCACTTTATGACCAGTAGAAGCCTTAATCATTATTCCAACTACTATATTCGGTCAGTCAGTTAAGTGCCATACGTGATACACGCTTGGGCGATCATGTCTCGAAAGAGACATGACTGACTGGGCAGAAGTTTATCCCGCAGTAGGTTGCCATTGCTTTCTGCGGTAGACTGGTTGCCGACCAAGGCTATAGAACCCAATCTGTCTTGGTATTTAACCCATAACTTTAAGGAAGAGACGGATTAATAACTTTCCCAAGGGTATTTGCGCGTAAGTGAATAAAATGAATTCAACAGGAATTCGAAACCCTCTCCCCGAGTTCTTAGCCATTACACCACCTAAAAATGCTCAAACAATTTTCAAATTTTAGCTTACTTGTAGCACATGGCCTAAAACCCAGTGCGAATCGAACTCACGATGATTTTGTAGTTTATCTAGCAATAAATGCTTTTTAACCATAACACTACGTAAAAATACTCGTAACTTTAAGTACCCAGTAAGGACCGTAGTAATAACTTAATCGACAATTACATTAACTGAATTTTAAATTCATGTTTAACAAATAATTAGGTTTACATTTTTATAAAGTTATTCAGATATTAAATGAGGAGAAGAAATGAACACACACATACAATCCTACAAACATCCACATATGGGCAAATAGACAAGTATACACACATACATTGGGATATAGACACATACACAGATTAAGTAAATAGTCTCAGTGTTTTTAACTGCTCTTTCTCTTATACACATGAAGGGGGAAATCTGGAGGGTCGAACTGGGGGTAGGGGGAAAGGACAGAAAATAGTCTGGGACCCACTGCTCTAATACGAGGGGCTATCTATCTATCTATCTATCTATCTATCTATCTATCTATCTATCTATCTCAGTCTGTTCATTATCTATCTATCTATCTATCTATCTATCTATCTATCTATCTATCTCAGTCAGTTCATTATCTATCTATCTATCTATCTATCTATCTATCTATCTATCTATCTATCTATCTCAGTCTGTTCATTATCTATCTATCTATCTATCTATCTATCTATCTATCTCAGTCTGTTCATTCTATCTATCTATCTATCTATCTATCTATCTATCTATCTCAGTCTGTTCATTATCTATCTATCTATCTATCTATCTATCTATCTCTAGTCTGTTCATTATCTATCTATCTATCTATCTATCTATCTATCTATCTATCTAAGTCTGTTCATTATCTATCTATCTATCTATCTATCTATCTATCTATCTATCTATCATTAACGTGATGTTCTTATTTTTCCTATATAATAACCCGTTTCAAACTGGCCACAACAGCGTATCCATAACCAACAGTCATCTCATATTTTACTGGATGCCACTCTTTGTTTTTTTTTCTCTCCCTCTCTCTCTCTCTCTCTCTCCCTCTCTCTCTCCCTCTCTCTCTCTCCCTCTCTCCCTCTCTCTCTCTCTGTCTCCCGCTAATGCAATTTACTCATTCATTTTTATTCAGACGTCGGCTTCTCATTATTTCCCACAATTCCTTTGCTCTCATTGTCTAAAATTAAACACTTTCAAGATTCGCAGACAATAACATTGGTCTCGATTTTCCACCAATAAGCACTTTAATTTAAATCTCAGATTCACTAGAACAACGTCTGTGGTAAAGTTTAACAACGCCTTTTACAGTTATACGATAATTACCAAAAATATACAAAGTTACAAAAATTTACAATATAGTTTTTTAAATAAATAATTTAATCTTTATAAAAACTATTATGTAAATTTTTGTAACTTTGTATAATATTTATGCATTACACCCTGATCTTTATTCGGTAAAAATTTCATTGCTAATCATGCATTACTTTTTAAGTAAACGAAACTCCTTGTAACACCAAAGATGAACTGAAAGCAAGGATTATTGCAACATTGACTTCAACAAGGAGACTGTCCAGAAGAGTTGAAGGAGATTCCGTAGTAGTCTGGGAGCCGTAGTTGAAGCCAATGGTGATTTTATTGAATAAATTTATTCTTTAGTATTTTAATATATTTTTATGTAAATTAAAAAAAAAAACCAACTAAAACAATCCTTAATAATAATATGAAATGTACAAAAGTTCTTATTCTCCAAAAAATGTTCTGGCAATTTTTTTTTTATCATAATCATATTACCCCAAGCAAGTCATTTTTCTGCCACTGTTTTGCAGGGGGTTACATAGGAGGAAAGTTATGAGAAAGAGTGACAGGTTATATAGAAGATGTCAGGAAGTGGGTAAGAGAAGGATGACTGTAGCCATAAAGTGAGGGATCAGTTTATATATTGATTGTAATGTAGAATTGATCCCCCACTTTATATCCACATTATAATAGCAAAGAATTTTTTTTTTATAATCATGTCGCCCCAAGCAAGTCATTTTTCTGCCACTGTTTTGCAGGGGGTTACATAGGAGGAAAGTTATGAGAAAGAGTGACAGGTTATATAGAAGATGTCAGGAAGTGGGTAAGAGAAGGATGACTGTAGCCATAAAGTGAGGGATCAGTTTATATATTGATTGTAATGTAGAATTGATCCCCCACTTTATATCCACATTATAATAGCAAATAATTTTTTTTTTATAATCATATTACCCCAAGCAAGTCATTTTTTTGCCACTGTTTTGCAGGGGGTTACATAGGAGGAAAGTTATGAGAAAGAGTGACAGGTTATATAGAAGGTGTCAGGAAGTGGGTAAGAGAAGGATGAGAATACTGATGAGAGTGGAGTGGACGAAAAAAGGAGCATGAAAGAGAGGATGCAGGTTAGTGAGCTAGGAGATGACTATTGACTTTACATTTAAATTCTTGGAGATTGTAGCTGTCGGGGAAGCAAGTCAATGGAAGGGAATTCCACAGGCGGAAAGTGCGAAAAAAGAAGAGAAGAAGCTGCTTAATTAAAATTAAATTAAATTTTAATTAAATTAAACATTACCGCACTTGGATTTTTAAAAAGTACTAGTAGTATAATTTGTGCTAATATTACTAGTGTTTCTTGACTGAATAGTCACTTGTACCGTAGATATCGGCTCGGAACGAGAAACCGGGGAGCCGAGTTCGAATTCCAGTTGAATCCATTGTATTCACTTACGCGCAAATGCCCTTGGGAAAGGTATTAATCCGTCTCTTCCTTCCAGTTATGGGTTAAATAGCAGGACAGATTGGGTTCTATAGCCTTGATCGGCAATCAGTCTACGCAGAAAGCAATGGCAACCTACTGCGGGATAATCTTCTGCCCGATCAGTCATGTCTCCACAGAGACATGATCGCCCAAGCATGTATCACGTATGGCACTTAACTGACTGACTGAATATAATAGTTGGAATTATGATTAAGGCTTCTACTGGTCATAAAGTGGGGGATCAGTTTATTACTTCATAACAAGAGGAAATCGAGCCCCACTAATTACTACATAATAATATAATACATTTCTTTCCCCTTTAGCTATGAGTCAAATAACAGGACAGATTGGGTTCTATAGCCTTGGTCGGCAACCAGTCTGCGCAGAAAGCAATGGCAACCTACTGCGGGATAATCTTCTGCCCAGTCAGTCATGTTTCTTTCGAGACATGATCGCCCAAGCGTGTATCACGTATGGCACTTAACTGACTGAATGAAAAGTGAATCACTTATGATAATTGTAAACGAACAGGTCAATGGCTTGATCGTGATGAGTCCTGCAACCATTTCTCAAATCCTAAGTTGCATCAGTAAAAGATTATACTGACTGTTTGGTGATTTGCAATTGATATTATCCACTACAACTTTCTGGGAGCCAATCAAAGCATTAATGCAGACCTTTACTGAAATAAGTTTGCTAAAATGCACGCACGCTTGCGAAAAATGAGACCGAAATTGGTGAATAGACATGGTCCAATTCTGATCCACGATAATTCGCGGTCACGTGTTGTAAGAATGACGTTGCAAAAAATCATATCCTCCATGTTCACCTTTTCTTTCCGCCAGTGATTATCATTGTTTAACCACTCGTAAAATTCAATTCTTCCAAAACGAAGCTGCTGTCAATTAACCACGACAGACAACCGCACCTCCCTCCCATTAGCATGGAACAGGCTTGCCTCTCAGAGAGTAAATCACTACGCCTACTTGGCCTGACACTCTCAGCGGATCTCAAGTGGAATGACTACGTCGAATCCATTGCTAAATCCGCAGCTATGAAAGTCGGCTCTCTGTGCAGGGCCCGGAAATTCTTTCTGCCTGAATCTATCCTGGAATTATATAAATCCACCATCCGCCCGTGTATTGAGTACTGCTGCCACATCTGGTCGGGTGCCTCTTCTATTCTCCTCGGGGTTCTTGACAAAATACAGCGAAGAATCTGTAATGTGATTGATAACGACTTGGCTGAGCGATTGCAGTGTCTTTCTCACCGGCGTGACGTGGCTTCCCTGTGCCTCTTCTATAAATACTTTCATGGCTTCTGCTCTGACGAACTTAAATCACTGGTGCCCCCTAGGTGTGAGTTTGCACGAGATACTAGATTGGCAATTAGGTCCCACCCTTTTACAGTGAAACCGATGAAATGTAACCGCAATTTCTACTCCAACAGCTTCTTTCCTCGCACTTGCCGCCTGTGGAATTCCCTACCGCATGCTTGCCTCCCCGACGGCTACAACCTCCAGGAGTTTAAATGTAAGGTCAATAGACACCTCCTATCACACTAACTCACACCCACTCTCTCCAACTCTCTCCCTATGTACATCCTAAGTCGTCTATCACCCTCATTCTGACATTTCCTATACCCAATCCCTCTATGTAACCCCCTGAGATATAGTGGCAGTGGAATGCTTGCTTAGGGTGACTTAAGCACAGTTTTAATCATTAAACTTTTAGGTCCAAACCGGTGGTGGAATTAGCTTTCAAAGATATCACTGTATCACAGCCACGAACAAATAATCTCATCGATCGATGGCAGAGTTACATCGATGCTCAAGGCTGGAATTTTGCATAATTTAAACAATTATACAGTTGATTTTTCAAAAATAAGATTATGTTTCTGAAATTATCCATTATTTTTGTAATAAGCCAATACTAACATTTGCTTTTTCCAAAAAAATATCCTGGTAATTAAATTTTAACGTACTTCTATTTAAAAAAGTATTAGTGGTCTAATTTTTGCTAATATTGCAAGTGTTACTTTATTGTTAGTTAGAATGTAACATAAAGGTCAGGTTATAATTTTTTATTTTTTTGGTTGTGATGTGTGCATTTTTGCTTAAATATTCCTTGCTAAAATTGGATGCGTTCAGTACGTGGGTGTGTCCAATAGGCCGGGAAACACGCTAATTATTTTTCTGCTTAGAACTCATTTCCTAGAGATAAAACGTCGCTAACATGTCGCTATATTATCGCGATTTTCAGGGCAAATACTTGGGTGAACCACATTCCTTAATTTCACGAGTGCAGACCTTGACAACTAAGACCACTATACCATCCAGTTAGTTGAGTGCCATATGTGATACACACTTTAGGCGATCATGTCTTGAAAGAGACCTGAATGACTTGGCAGAAGATTATCCCGCAGTAGGTTGCCATTGCTTTCTGCGGTAGACTGGTTGCCAGCCAAGGCTATAGAACCCAATCTGTCCTGTTATTTAACCCATAACTGGAAGGAATATATGGATTAATAACTTTCCCAAGGGTATTTGCGCGTAAGTGAATGCAATGAATTCAACTGGAATTCGAACTCGGCTCCCTGATTTGTTGTTCAAAGTCGATATCCACTGCACTACAAAGCACATATATCATCCAGACAATCGAATTAACCTCGTTCTTACTTATTTAATTGGTAAGAAGGACGTTCTATACGGACAGCTTATTCGCAAGCGTCGATGTTTTGTGAAAGAGACGGTACTTCCTTGAAGCCTACAATCATAAGCTCATCAAGTTTAAGGTCAAATCTTATATATTCTACTTTTCCTCAGATTTGCTTACGGCTGCATAACATTTAAACACTAGTCAGTATCTAGATGGGTGACCGCTGGAGGGTACTAGTTGCTGGAGGGTACCGGTAGCTGGAGGGTACCATTTGCTGTAGGCTTGGGTGTACAAATGGCATAATGTATAATGACTTAGATTTGCTACTCGAGGAGATTAGTTCCAATTCCGGTTGGGTTCGTTATATCCATTTTAACAGACGGTTTACGGCCACATTACGTTGGAACACCGGTTCCCGTAGAAATTACCGTTGCCTAAAAGTGGGAGATCAGTTTATATAAATATTCTAATACAGACGGGAACCCCCCAACTTTACATCCGCATATACCTTCTTGTTTGTTTATGAAATTCTGATTTTTACTCATTTATCTGTTAATTACTAAGATTTGTATCATTAACACTTTATTCTCTAAAAAAAATTCTGACAATCTAAATATATTTTCTTGCTTTAAAGAACTTGGTTGGTTGGCTGGTTGGCTGGTTGGTTGGCTGGTTGGCTGGTTGGTTGGTTGGTAGGTTGGTTGGTTGGCTGGTTGGTTGGTTGGTTGGTTGGCTGGTTGGTTGGTTGGTAGGTTGGTTGGTTGGCTGGTTGGTTGGTTGGTTGGTTGGTTGGCTGGTTGGCTGGTTGGTTGGTTGGTAGGTTGGTTGGTTGGTTGGTTGGTTGGTTGGCTGGCTGGTTGGCTGGTTGGTTGGCTGGTTGGTTGGTTGGTTGGTTGGTTGTTGGTTCGTTGATTTAACCAGCATATCAACCTTCATTATGTCATTTGATGCT
The DNA here is from genome assembly GCA_037127315.1 of Ascarosepion bandense. NCBI lineage: Eukaryota > Metazoa > Mollusca > Cephalopoda > Sepiida > Sepiidae > Ascarosepion > Ascarosepion bandense. The sequence continues at coordinate 514,148 of JBBBDQ010002250.1, read as the reverse complement.
GAAAATCGTTTTTGATTTGTTTTATTTAGTTTATTTGTTTTATTGTTTTTGTTTGTTTATATTTTTTTTCAAAAAAAGGTTTTGTTGGTGAGATTTTTCATTCAAAAAGGTTTTGTTGGTAAGATGTTTCATTCAAAAAAGGTTTTGTTAGTAAGATGTTTCATTCAAAAAAGGTTTTGTTCGTAAGATTTTTCATTCAAAAAAGGTTTTGTTCGTAAGATTTTTCATTTAAAAAAGGTTTTGTTCGTAAGATTTTTCATTCAAAAAAGGTTTTGTTCATAAGATTTTTCATTCAAAAAAGGTTTTGTTCGTAAGATTTTTCATTCAAAAACGTTTTTGTTGGTAAATACTTTCATAGCCTTTTGACCCCAGTTTGGGGGTTAACTATTTAACCATAGCTGGGACTCCAACAGGTGCTACCACTCTGGGTCAGGGTGGACCTGGGAACAACAGCAATTAAGAGGTGGTTCCATGCTCCTCGCAACCTCCCAATCAGAGGCCTTGCTGCCGGATGCAGTTTAAGGTCATACCCAGGACCAAAGAACTTAGAAAAGGGTGTTAAGCAATATAAAAAATGAATCAATCCAAACTACAAATACTGATCAGCTACAAAGACATGATATATATATATATATATATCCTCAAAAATGCCGTGGTCGCAAACTGAGGGATCAGTCTATATACTGATTTTAATATAAAATTGCCACCCCCACTTTTTATCCACATTATAATTTCATTGTTTATCAAATTCTGATAGGTGTGAATCCAATTCTTTTTTCGCCGGCAATATTTTAATTAGTCTCATTAGTGAGACTTGTATCACCAAATAATTAAGAAAAAAATTCTTGTCATATAAAATCGTTCCTGGCTACAAATCATTTGCAAATGGTTAACAAGTCGTAGAAAACAAATCAATTAATCATTCAACCAAATGTCTTACATTATAATCTTAATGCTTTAAAACAACATTACTCACTATTCACTAATTTGACTGGCTCTTGGGCCTTGCATATATAGAAAAAATGGAGCCCAAAAACTTCTATTAGTTATTATTCTCCAGTATTTTCACATCTGTGTTGCCTTGTCCGTTTTTACAGAGAATATGCCCTTCCTTGCGAGTGTGCGTTGTGGTGCATTGGATATTGGCTCGGAACGAGAACTCGGGTAGCTGAGTTCGAATTCCGGCTGAATTCATTGCATTCGCAAATACCCTTAGGAAAAGGTGTTAATCCGTCCCTGAATTCCATTTATGGGTTAAATGACAGGACAGAATGTTTTCTATATCCCTGGCCGGCAACCACTCTACCGCAGAAAGCAATGGCAACCTACTGCGGGATAATCTTCTGCCCAGTCAGTTAGGTCTCTTTCGAGACATGATCGCCCAAGCGTGTATCACGTATGCCTCTTAAATGACTGACTGAATATAGTAGTTGGAATAATGATTAAGGCTTCTACTGGTCATAAAGTGGGGGATCAATTTATTACTTCATAACAATAAAAAACCGATCCCCCATTAAATACTACATAATAATATAAAACATTTCTTTCCCCTCTAGCTATGAGCCAAATAACAGGACAGATTGGTCGGCAACCAGTCTACCGCAGAAAGCAATGGCAACCTACTGCGGGATAATCTTCTGCAAAGTCATTTAGGTCTCTTTCGAGACATGATCGCCCAAGCGTGTAATTACTACATAATAATATAATACATTTCTTTCCCCTCTAGCTATGAGTCAAATAACAGGACAGATTGGGTTCTATAGACTTGGCAGACAATCAGTGTACCGCAGAAAGCAATGGCAACGTACTGCGGGATAATCTTCTGCCCAGTCAGTCATGTCTCCTTCGAGGTCCAAGCGTGTTTCACGTATGGTACTTAACTGGCTGATACCCTTCCCACTCTACATGAGCCTGCAATTGCGCTTATAGTGTTAAGAAAATGCAAAAACAAACAAAAAACAAAAAGAATAAAGGATTTCGACTATATATTTATTTTTTAGATTCGAAAGAAGTACAAAATAAGTTGTCGGGAAGTTTTGTATACATTCACTACGATCTTTCAAGTCATAGACGTGCGTATCCACCGTTGAAAAGGATATGCATTTCCTAACTTCCATCAGTATGAATGACGCTAGTCTCCTAAAAACAAGACACTGCACCTCCTCGGCTTTCCTCTCTCAACCGAACTCAAGTGGAAAGACAACATCAAATCTACTTGTAGGAAAGTTTAATCATTCTGTCGGAGTAGAAAGTTTTTCGGGTCAGAATACATTTTGCACATTTATAAAAATACTGCAGCCAGACCTGGTCGGGTTCTCCTGCTATTCATCTCTAGGTTTTCAACAAAATCCAAGGGAGGATCTGAAAAGTAGTTGATCCTGACTCGGCATCGGCTTTCACTCACTTTCTCACCAAGCAGAGATTTCCCTCTGTATTTTCAACAAATATTTTCACGCCTTCTGCTCTGATGACCTTATATATCCCTGGTGCCCCTGACAACATGTATTTACTCCTGCTAAAAGATTGACATTAAGGTTCCACCTTTTTTGACCGTCAAAACTGTGAAATGTAACTATCACTTCTACTTCAACAGTTTCTTTTCTTGCACGTCCAACTCGCTTCCGTTTAATTGCTTCCTCGATAGCTACAATCTCCAGGAGTTTAAATGCAACGTCAGTTACAATCTCTTCTCCCCCTAAATCTCATCTACTTCCCCAGATCCCCCATCAACTACCCATCCTTACTCCGGGATCTTCTGCTTCACGTTTTTTGAACGAATTGCCATGGACAAAGACGCGTTTCAGAAGCTAACCAGTTTACTAAAAGACAGGAAAATCTCATTAGAAACAAAGAAAAGATTGCTGGATGGCTATCTGATATCTGTCCTTCTGTATGGAAGTGAATGTTGGAGGCTATCATCAAGGATGAAGGAGAGGCTTGAGGCAGCCGAAATGTGGTTTTACAGAAGGATGCTGAGGATACTATGGACGAAGCATGTGAGCAATGATAAAGGATGGAAAGTGCGACATATAGATCCAAAGACGCATTGGCATGGCCAAAGACGCATTTCAGAAGCTAACCAGAGTACTAAAAGACAGAAGAATCTTATTAGAAACAAAGAAAAGAGGGCTGGATGGCTATGTGATACCTGTCATTCTATATGGAAGTGAATGTTGGAGGATATCATCAAGGATGAAGGAGAGGCTTGAGGCAGCAGAAATGTGGTTTTACAGAAGGATGCTGAGGATAACATGGACGGAGCATGTGAGCAATGATGAAGGATGGAAAGTGCAACATGTAGATCCAAAGACGCAATTCAGAAGCTAACCAGAGTACTAAAAGGGAGAAGAATCTTATTAGAAACAAAGAAAAGATGGCTATGTGATATCTGTCCTTCTGTATGGAAGTGAATGTTGGAGGATATCATCAAGGATGAAGGAGAGGCTTGAGGCAGCAGAAATGTGGTTTTACAGAAGGATGATGAGGATACTATGGACGGAGCATGTGTGCAACGATGAGGTGTTGGAAAGGAAGAAAACGAGAAGAAAACATCAGGAAAAGAGAGAGAGAGTTCATGGGATAAAAAATGAGGAAAGAAGGTCTGGATAACTTGATACTCACAGGTCGGATAAATAGAAGAAGAGACAGAGGAAAGCAGCGCGAAATGTACTTGTTATGTCTGAGCAAATGGTTGTCGGAGCAGGGCTTATAAGAGATACCAAGAGAAAAATATTGAGAGCGACAAGTGACAGAGACAAGGGGAAAACCATGATCGCCTACGTCCTGCGGACCAGTGATATTCATAATAAAAAAAAATATTTCAAACGGCCGTGTCCTGCTGAGGACAATTTCTCACTATATAAATGTAGTTTATTAGGATCTGATGGGCGTTGAGGCGCAGTGGATATCGGCTCGGAACGAGAAATCGGAGTGCCGAGTTCGAATTCCAGTTGAATTCCTTGCATTCACTTACGCGCAAATACCCTTGGGAAAGGTATTAATCCGTCTTCCTTCAGTTATGGGTTAAATAACAGGACAGATTGTGTTCTATAGCCTTGGCTGGCAACCAGTTTACCGCAGAAGCAATGGCAACCTACTGCGGAATAATCTTCTTCTCAGTCATGTCTCTTTCGAGACATGATCGCCCAAGCGTGTTTCACGTATGGCACTTAACTGACTGAATATAATAGTTGGAATAATGATTAAGGCTTCTACTGGTCATAAAGTGGGGGATCAGTTTATTACTTCATAACAATAGGAAACCGATCCCCCACTAATTACTACATAATAATATAATACATTTCTTTCCCCTCTAGCTATGAGTCAAATAACAGGACAGATTGTGTTCTATAGCCTTGGTCGGCAACCAGTCTACCGCAGAAAGCAATGGCAACCTACTGCGAGATAATCTTCTGCCCAGTCAGTCATGTCTCTTTCGAGACATGATCGCTTAAGCGTGTTTCACGTATGAAACTTAACTGACTGACTGAATGGTAATTAACAAAAGAATAGATGGCATTATATAAGGGTTTGAATTTTCAAGGTAGCAGTGAATATCTTAATAAATGAAAATCTATTTAATAAAAAGATTAAAAAATAGGATTTATGGAGATTTCTAATTGTAACTAACAAAAACATAGATGGTACTTTGTAAGGGTTTGCATGTTTAAAAATGCAGTGAATCTAAACTTATTTATAACTGGAACTGTGTGTGTGTGTGTGTGTGTGTGTGTGTCTGTGTGCGTGTGTCCGTTACCTATAGACTTCGAAAAGGCTGAACCGATTTTCTTGAAAATTTACAAACTTGTACTATAAGCGTCTGCGAGTGTTCTTAGCTAGGTTTTTTGTCGAGGTACCCCCGATAAATATCGATAATCGAAAAAATCGGGCTATAGACGGAGTGGTCCGATTTTAATCAAATTTGATGCACTCACAGACAAAGACATAAGAAACGATATTCAGGATCTTCAAAGTTGCAGTTCTTACATTAGTGAAGAAAATCGATAATATATATATATATAAATGGCAAGATGTTTGTGTGTCTGTGCCTGTTTATCTGCCTGTATGTCTGTATTTTTTCAACCCCTTTATTTAAGTTTTTGGTTCGGGTTTGGCTCTAAGTAGGGATAATTTTATTTCTTCGTCTCCGCCATGATACCATTTACTCAGAGGACTTATTTAGCCTTCAAAATTCAGTTTAGGACGAATAAAAACTTATTTGATATCGATACCAGGAAATCAAAATTTGACTTACATCCATTCATTTTGCTTTCAGTCTACAGTTTCGCTTTAACTGGAAACAACTATTGCTTTTTAGTCTTTCGTGCCAACGTCCAAAGAGTGTGAGCTGCAGAACCATGGATTAGTTTTAAAGCTTTCATTACACCCGAGCAACGCCGGGCTTTACTGCTAGTATGCTTACAATTCAAAATCTGTTTATCAAAATTATTCAAAATTATATTTTATAACAATTACTAATAATAACTAACAAGAAACAGATGGTAAAGTCTCGGTTCCCCATGGAAGCAGCGTATGTGTTAACAAATTAAAATCTATTCCCCAAAATGTTTAAAAAATATAGGTTTTAGATTCTAATGGTAAGCATGAAAACATGGATGGAATTTGGTAAGCGTTCGAATCCCCAGATTTCTGTAAATGTTAATTATTATCTATTTAACAAAATTATTTAAAACTATATTTTAAAACAATTTTTAATGAGAATTAACTAAAGCGTAGTTTGTATTATATAAGATTCGAATCTTTATTGTCACAGCGGATGTAATTATAAATTGAAATATATTTATGCAATGGTTCAATTCTCGAAGATAGCAGCGGATGTCTTAATAAATTGAAATATATTTTTGCAATGGTTCAAATCTCTAAGTTAGCAGCATATGGGTCTTACAGTGCGAAATCACTTCTTGGTGAAATTCCACATTGGCCAAGGTATTATTCAACACAACATTCCTTACATATTACATAGTTTAAGAGAATCTATCTTCTGCATACTTTGTCAGCTTTCAAAGTTTTATGAACATCTTAGATTCATCACTAAACAACTGACTTATAGCATTCGTCTGCCACGGCGACTTATTTGCTTTATCAGTTGGACTCAGTATATTTTTTAATTTATCATTTTCTAAATTCCCTGTACTCTTTCTTTTTGTTTGTTCATTCATTCAAGCGATAATGACAACCCACATACTGACCACTAAAGAACTGATTTGCTTCAGTTATCTTTTGCCTGTTTTTATTTTTCCTAGTTAGTTAAAAAATCAACTTTGTGGTATTGACCAACTATTTTGTGATACACAAAAGAGAACCTTAAGCAAAAATCCAAAAAAAAAGAACAAAATAAAACAAAACAAAAACACAAAAATTTGTAAAGTCAAAAATTTCGTATTTTTTCTTTTATAAAATTTCGAAGAATACACACAACAAGCAAGTTTCTATAATGTTCAAAAAGTTAGTTCTTTCTTTTTAAAGAACACACATTAGAAAATTCTATAATATTAAAAAAACGGTTTTTCTTTTCTTCTCGAAGAAGACAAAATATAATGTTCTATTATATTCAAAAAGTATTTTCTTTTCTTTTCAAAAAACACACACATCTATAAAATTTCATACTGTTAACAGATTGTTTTTTTCTGTCCGTTTCCTCTCCCTTAGAATTTCACCACTCCCACAGGCAATATGGTGACGACCGTACGTCGAAGACGGTAACTGCTGCCTTAATTCACAAATTGACATAGAATAAACAATCTCTCATACCCATGTGAAACCTCGCTTGAGTTTCCATCGCACATGGAATTCCCTAAATATTATACCATACTATGACTGAATACAGAACTCTGCTATTATCTATAGTGCATATCATTTCAAGTCTGCTTGAGGAACAACAACAACCAAGCAATAGTAAAACAAAGAAAACAACCGGTCTCTTGACGTTTGTTAAAGGTACGTGTTAACTACTCGTCATCTTAACTCTCAGTCGTGACGGTCGAGCTTGCTCGTGTTTTATTTTGTTTGGGAATTCACTCCCGGATGTGATTTTGTCCTTTCCATTGGACAACAAACATTTCGCATCGAGGTGTAAAATTTCCCGAGTTTTGTGTGTGTTAAGCAAACTTTGTAAATTCGACATAATTCGTTTATTTCTAACAATGAGTCAGATTTGAATTTTTAAATCTAGAATTTGGGTTGTTCACTACAACATCATTGCCTTTAGTAATTATCTCCACGCAAACATGTATATGTAGAAAAGCTACGATAAATTTAAATGTGATTGCGGAAAAACGTATTTTTGTTTCCTTAAAGTTCCTAAGAAAATTAGAATTTGGTATTAATTGACCTATAAGCAGTTGATATGTCCTTATATAAGAGTCAATCAATCAAACTCTAAATAAGCAATTTTTTTTTTATAAGCGTTTCACCCCGAGCAAGGCATGTCACTGCCACTACTGTGCAGGGGGCTACGTAGAGTGGAGAAAGGCTGATTAAATATAGGAAATGACAGAGGGTAGATGATAGGCGGGTGTGGATACCGAGAATGAGGGTTGGGTAGATGAGAGTGTTGTGAGAATAGTTGGGAGTTAGTGTGATAGGAGGTGTCTATTGACCCTACATTTAAACACCTGGAGATTGTAACTGTCGGGAAAGCAGACTTGTGGAAGGGAGTTCCACAGGCGGGAAGCGCGAGAAAAGAAGCTGTTGGAGTAGAATTTACGGTTACATCTTATTTGTTTAACTGTAAAAGGGTGGGACCTAGTTGCTAATCTAGTATCTCGTGTAAATTCGTGCTTAGGCGGCACCAGTGATCTAAGCTCATCGGAGCAGAAGCCATGAAAATACTTGTAGAAGAGGCACAGGGAAGCCACATCACGCCGGTGAGAGAGTGGTTGCAGCCGGTCTGCCAAGTCAGTATCAACCACGTTACAGATCCTCCTTTGTATTTTGTCAAGAAGTCCAAGCAGAGCAGCAGGGTCACCCGACCAGATATGGCAGCAATATTCAATACACGGGCGGATGGTAGATTTGTATATGTGCAGAATAGATTCAGGTGGGAAAAATTTCCGGGCCCTGCAGAGGGAGCCCACTTAGAGTAAGTGGAAGATCTCTTGCAAAAAAAAAAAAAAAGAAGGAAATATGCTTATATAGTAGAAAGTAATTCTAAGAAAAACAAATGATTGGGCAGAGAGATGTGGTTTCGTATAGTTTACTCACGATCTAATGGAACAAACAACAAGAAAGATTTTTGAAGCGTAAAGAGACGTCAATGCCGAAGTCCTGACTCTCTTCCTTTTTCTCTCTTCTTTTTCTTCTTATTTTTTAAATTTTAATTTTAATTTTAATTTTTTTATTTTTTAATCCTTCTCTTCAGTTAAAGAAAATGCCGATTTTATTCAACTTGTACAGCGAGACTATTCTGAGAACCCTATATGTTATGCCAGGATTTGTAACAATAGGCCAGAATTTAAACCTCATAATGTACGCAAATGATACAGTGCTGACTGCAGACACGGAAAGGAAACTACAAGACCTCCTACAGAAAGTAGCTGAAGAGAGTGTGACAAAAAAGGACTACAAATAAACTGCAAGAAAACCGAATGTATGGTCATCAGCAAAAAGAACAACCCAAAATGCCAAATACTAGTGGGGGATATTAAAATCAAGCAGGTACAACAATTTATATATTTGGGAAGTGTTCTAACCCAAGACAGAAAGTGCGACACAGAGATCTGAAGGCGAATTGGCATGGAGAAGGATGCGTTCCAGAAGCTGAGTAAAGTATTAAGAAACAGGACAATTTAGCTAGAAACAAGGAAGAGAATACTGCATTGCTATGTGATGTCAATTATTCAGTATGGCAGGTGAAGGAAAACCTGAAGTCACTGAAATGTGGTTCTACAGAAGAATTCTGCGGATATTATGGATCGAGCATGTGAGCAATGGGGAGGTTTTGGAACGAATGGAAACGAAAGGGAAATTAATACTGAGCATCAGGACGAGGCGTCTAAAGTTCTTGGGTCATGCAATGAGGAGGGAGGGCTTGGAGAATCTGATACTATCAGGTTAGATAGAAGAAAGGCGAGACACAGGAGAACAGCGTGTAACGTACTTGACTGGCCTGAGCAGGTGGATGACAGAACGGGGGTTGCGTGCTGTTACAAGCGACAACATGCTAAGAGACACCAGGAATAGGGAGACGTGGAAGGCCATGATTGCCTACGTCCTGAAAGAACAAGGCACATACAAAAAGAAGAATTGGCTAGATGAGGTTATGTATATAGTTCAATATTACAATAATCAAGAATACATGGTGCGTGTTTAGTAATATTACGTCTATGAAATTAAATAAAATTCAAAAGTGAATTAGCTTATCTCGCTTGATTTCGCTGAACCCTTAGGGACATTTTCCGGAACCTTAGGGTTTCGGAGAACACCGGTTGAGAAATACTGGTGTAGATATTTGTGTGGGATCATGTCTGATTAAGTCGACCTCATCTTCACAAATAAGATGACAGAATTTAATAAAAACAAGTCAATTTAACGAAGTGAAGCTTTGAAATAATGATAGTTTGAAAAGTGAAATTTGGCTTCCAGATACTGTGTGAATAGATCTCATGAGGAGTCAAGGCGAAAATTTAATTAACTCTTCCTTCTCGAGAGCGTTAGTTCCGGTTTAATGCCGGAAATTACGAAGCTATTCGATCCAGAACTTGCGCCAGAATTGACATCCAACGTCAATTTAACACTCATAATATAGTAATCTTAACACTCATAATTTAACGCTCATAATATGTTAATCTTTCATTTTTTTAAACATTTGGACGTCTTTTAAAAAGCGAGAAAGTCTCGTTCGTGTGTATTAAGTTTGATATTAAAGATCTAATATTCCTTTGAAGTCTAACATCAGCTAAATAAATGCTTATATTAACCTTTCATAAAGCAAGTATTACAAATCTGTAAGAGGAAAAATAACCCCATTTTTAATATAGTAGCATCATAGCCCGGCGTTGCCCGTGCAACTCAGAACATTTTAGTAATAGGAGAAGACCTTGTTGCCCTGACTGCAGCAGCTTTAATGGTCATACGCCCTAACCGAGCACTTTTTTTAGGAGCCATGTCAAAAAATCTACAAAAACTGAGCACACGTAGTGTGAGTGCCTGTTACTTTAATGGAAGATAGCTGATAAATTACTTGGAACGCAATGTTTACAATACTCACACAGACATCAAATCTCGTGATGCAATAATGTTTATAATATGAAATGGATAAATTCCTTTAAAACTCGGTTATATAAAATAAAAATTATATAAAAAATTGTGGTTCAAAAATTGTTCAAAAATTTCAGTAAAAAATCTATTTTCTTTTGTTTTGCGTAAACGTAATTTGATGTGTTGTGTGACATTGTAAACAACATTGCGTTTGGTTTTGTTTCAAATTTACGGGAGAAAATTATATATAAATTATATTTTTGTTGACTAAATGAATTTAACATAAAAATAAAAAATATTCATTTTGTTTTACTGAAAGTAGAATTATAAAAACTATTACGCTCTCAGTTCAGAAATTTTTGAAGAATATTTAAAAATGTAGACATTTAATTTGAGAGGAAAAGTTACATTAATGCCACACGAATTACAGACAGTTGATTTCCTGCATGAAATATTTAACGAAAAAAAAACAGATTTTTTTTTTTAATTTTATTTTCTGAAGTATGAAATATTAAATCTGAAAAAAAAAAACTTAAATAATTAAATTAACCATTGGCACTTATTTTTATACAATCGGCTTCATTGGCCAAAATGTGCGAAAGGGAAAATTACTGAACTTAAACTCAAAAAGTGTGTCGACCTGATTTCCTTGTAGATATGTGTCCCTAGAAAGTTTGAATGGCGTAGCTTAAAAAAATGTAGGCGTGCATACGGAACAGTCACACACAGACTCACAGGTTGCCTTTTATATATATATATATATATATATATGTATATATATATATATATATATAGTGATGATCATCCACGTATACTGTCTTAATATGTATAGGAAAGAATATTAATAAAAAGTTTTGAATTTAAAAACGTACTTTTTTAAACAGTATTTGTTTATTTTTATTGTATTTTTATATTTCAGACCGTCCTCGGTCCTTCATCAGAAACAAGTCTTGTTTCTGATGAAGGACCGAGGACGGTCTGAAATATAAAAATACAATAAAAATAAACAAATACTGTTTAAAAAAGTACGTTTTTAAATTCAAAACTTTTTATTAATATTCTTTCCTATATATATATATATATATATATATATTGTCGTGAAAAACAATTATTCTACTGGACAGCTATTGAAAATTGTCTAAGTACTTTAGTGATTATCTTTTTCTTCTGCACATCTGTGTAATTTCTGTTGGGATCTTAATTATTTATTAAAATATTTTATTATTGTTGGTGTTAATTTGGTGATTGTTTGGTTTATTGCCATTCAGAACGTAGCGTTTTCCAGGAAGTGTTTTAAACAGAGCGCATCAAAGAATATCTGCACAGAAATGACCACTTCTGGGAAAGTTTCTTGGTCAGGATCAAACCACTTTCTCAGGCTCTGGTGTATATATAAAGGGTGAGACGAATAAACTTTCGTCTAAGTTAATCTTAGAAAATCACACTGACATTTCCTTTTAACAAATATACAGGGTGCGATGAACCAATTGTCGTCTAAGCTAATCAAAAAAAGAAAATAACACTGACATTCGATATACAGGGTGCGATGAATGAATTGTCGTCTAAATGACGCAAAAATAAAAATAACATTGACATCTCATTTTAACAGATATACAGGGTGCGATGGGTGAATTTTCGTCTAATTTAGGCCAAAATGAAATTAACACTGATATTTCATTTGAACAGATATACAGGGTGCGATGGATGAATTGTCAAGATGAATCAAAAATGAAATTAACACTTTCATTTTAACAGATATATTTACTAACATTAAACACATATATCTTTAAATACTAAAGAATATATTTAAACACCAATGGCTTCAACAACGACACTCAGATTGTTATATATTATATGACTGGTGCGTAATTCTGCGCAGAAGTGTATTTTATGAAACAAATGAAAAAAGTATGGAAACTGGCTAGCAGAAAAAAAATTGTTTTTGAGAAGATTTGATTGTTTTTTTTTTAGTTAAAGAAAGTGGACATCGAGTGACGGTCGGAATTGTGTTTTGATAACCAGCGTAGCCAAGCTCAGATAATGTAAACCTCAAATTGTTTTTGTAAACAATGTGCATAAAGATAACGTAATCTTGACAAAACTCACTTATAAAACGAGAGATTAGAAGTAATAAGTCAGTCCTTCAAGAGTCGTGATCGGAAGACAGACGAGAGAGATATAGGAAGAAAGGCGGACTTAGTCTGCTGCATCTGGTTGGTTGGGTGTGCGTGTGCTGACACCCCGATCCGATCGAGTTCCACTCTGCGCCACGTCACCAAGAAGCGAATAAAGTAAATGTTGTATGCCTTTATATATATATATATATATATATATATATATATATATATATATATATATACGTGTTAAGGTCGTCATTTTATTAAGTGAGAATATCGTCATTTTATCTGTGTGAAAAAAAAAATGCCGAGTTTATAAGAAGATAACAGATATTCGTTCCAGCTTAATTTTGTCGAGAGTATACAACATATTTGGCATTTTGGAGAGCGGTGACTTCAGTAGTTTTTTTTTTTTTTAATCATCTCACCCCAAGCAAGGCATTCCACTGCCACTATTGCGCATGGGACTACATAGGGGAAGGTAAAGAGAAGAAGTGGTTAGACATAGGAAATGTCAGGAGGAAGGTGACAGATGAGTAAGGATACCGAGGATGAGGGTTGGGCAGATAGGAAGAGTGTTTGATAGAATGGGAGCAGGTTAGTGTGTTAGGAGGTGTCTATTGACCTTACATTTAAACTCCTGGAGATTGTAGCCGTCGGGGAAGCAATCGTGTGGAAGAAAATTCCACAGTCGGGAAGTGCGAGGAAAGAAACTGTTGGAGTAGAAGTTACGGTTGCATTTTATCGGTTTCACTGTAAAAGCGTGGGATCTAGTTGCTAATCTAGTATCTCGTTCAAATTCGTATTTAGGAGGCACCAGTGATCTAAGTTCATCGGAGCAGAAGTTCCCAAACTTTTTTCTGTCATTTCTCCCTATACCCGGTTCAACCATCCAGGTTTCCCCCTTCATGTGTATGAGAAAAAGAGCAGTTAAAACACACTGAAACTATTTATTAATTTATTTTTCAAATGTACAAATATACTGATAAACTTAGTGTTACAGAGTAAAGTGGATAGAGAGCAGTTAGTAACAACTAAGCATAGTCATAGAGAGCGGTTAGTAACAAATAAAAGGACTTTTGTTTGCTCTTCTACTTCAGAATTAAATTAGTGAGAAGGATGATGCTGCTTTTTGTGCACCAGTGTATCAATATCAGGGTTAGTTTTGGCAAGCGCGCAACGTATGAGATTTTTTTTTATTTAACAGGTAGTTTAATTTTTTTTCACTCTGGTAGCTTCAAATTTCCCCCGGGAGAAATTTCCCTCGGGAGAAATTTCCCTCGGGAGAAATTTCCCCCAGTTTGGGAATCGCTGCATTAAGCATTTAATAATTGGTTGGGTTGGTCGTCTGATTTACGCTGATTATTAAATTGTCAGCAGCAACAAAGCAAGGATCCCGGGCCTTTTCACGCCATTATGAAAAAAAGAAGAAAGAAACGAAGTGAAAGAAAGAGAGTAAGAGAGAGAGACAACAGCGAGAAAGAGGGGGGAGAGAGAGAAAAGAGAAAGATAGAAAGAAGAACGAAAGAGAAAAGTGAGTGAGTAAAATTGAATAAAAAAATCAAAACCAATTAAAAGATGTCTTTTTAAAAAAACAATATTTTCCGATCTTCGAGACCCATTAAGGTAGTGGTTCCCAAACTTTTTTCTGTCATTTCCCCCCACACCCAGTTCAGCCATCCAGATTTCCCCTTCATCTGTATGAGAGAAGGAGCAGTTAAAACACACAGAAACTATTTACTAATTTATTTTTCAAATGTACAAATATGCAGATAAACTTAGTGTTACAGAGTAAAGTGGATAGAGAGCAGTTAGTAACAACTAAGCATAGTCATAGAGAACAATTAGTAACAAATAAAAGGACTTTTGTTTGCTCTTCTACTTCAGAATTAAATTAGTGAAAAGGGTGATGCTGCTTCTTGTACACCAGTATATCAATATCAAGGTTAGTTTTGGCATACACGCAATGTATGCCACATTCCATCTCCAGTCGGTTTCGTACTTTGGGCATGATTGTGAGTAAAGTAGAAAATCCTGACTCACAAAGTCAGAAAAACAGAATGAGGATTTTCAATGCATTGTTACTGGGCATGCTCCACGCATAATAACTCAGAATTCTTCAAGATCATTCTTGGCAGAAGAGTCATGTACAACAGTCTCTCTATCTCTCTTTCTGTCTGTCTGTCTCTCTCTCACAGACATGAGAAAATCCATCTGAGATTTTTTTATATAGTAGGTAGTGTAATTATTTCCACACTGCTAGCTTCAAATCCCTCCCGCCCAGCAGGGGAAAATTTCCCCTAGTTTGGTCGCAATAAAGACATCAAGTCAAAGTAGGGGACTTTCTTGTCTGATTGTGTGTGATCTGCTCGTGTTTTTGGTCAAAAGAAATGTTGCTAGTTTAGACAAAAAACTAAGAATAATTGAACACCGTGATTTTTGCAGGTGTGTGTAGAGTTTGACCGTATAGATGGGTGTTGCTGATTTTTCGGACACATTAAAGAGAATGGTGAGCTCCTGCGACGGAATTAAGTTTAGTAAAAGAAGTACAGTTGTCAGAAGAATTGAAGTTGTAAAGAGATAAGTCGTTGTAAAACGGGAAAACATTTTTCGCACTCTTCCAGTCATTAGATGTAATTTCGGCCAAACAGTTGTCGGCAGGTGAAAGCAATTATTGGAAATGGCCCCCATCGCCGCTTCGTAAAAAGAACATAGAAAAAGCCACGATAGTCAGGTTCTGTGAGAATTGGGGGTATTATAAAACCACAAGCAAAAAATTTAGATATGAGTGAGAAAATATCTTGTAGATTAGAGAAGAAAACAGCGCTCGAAAAAGGGGATAAGATTAGCTTCCTTATGGCATTGTGGGTAGTAGTTGCAGTCCGTTTGCAGAACATTTAAATGTTGTATTTAGAGTAAGATGGGCCCATTTTTTTATTAAGTTAGTTGAAAGCTTAGAACTATAAATGTTGCGACTATGTCTTCGATCGAAGTGTATGCCAGCATCATCAAATGCAATCAGCCGTTTAGGCAGTTATTTTTCTCTCGTTTTGTTGTTGTGGCTTCTCCAAGCAGACCTAAAATGATATGCACTGCAAATAATAACAGATTTCCGTTTTTAATCATAGTATGATTGAACTTTAGGAAACTCCGTGTGTAATGGAAGCTCGAACAGGAGGGCACATGGGTATGCGAGGTCATTTATCCGATGTCAATTTAAAATTGAAGATGCGATTATCGTCTATGATGTATGACCTTCAGATATTGGAGCCCATCTCCATTAAATCCAAACAAACCACACTTAATAAAATCACATTTAAATCTGGTCATAACACATTACATTGCATTTAAATATATGGTCCTGTTATCATTTTGAGCTCTCGCGCGGTGTGACGTCATAGAACTACATTACAATTTTACGATCTGCGTCTACTATTTTGGTAACTATTATTGTTGCCTAGCAAAGTTTCATGTCAACACAAGATAAAATTGTCACTGATGGTGCAGGTTTTTATGTTAACATTCTTAAAACCCCTCTGAAGATGGCTCATGTTAGCCGAAAGCTTAGAACCAACTTAATAAAAAATTATCCAAATTTTGGAGAATTTTTGTCTTTATTTTCAACTGAAATTAAAGCCAACATACAATGCTTAGAACGGCTCATGATTAAACATAATAGACATTCATTGTCTTTTATATTTAACAGTATATGTTCAGAAAATTATCTGCTGCCTCAATACACCAAATAAAGGAAAAAAAACGAAAAAATATAATAATTTATAATAAAAAATAGTTGATCTTTCACTGTTCTCTTCTCTTCACTGTTATTTATTTATATATACATATTTGTTTTTTAGTTTTATTTTTATTTTCATGGTATTATAAAGACGTTGGTTGGTGCCACTAAGTTGATAACAAGCTTATTTGAAAAAATAAAAAGAGGCAAAGGATAATTAAAGCAAATCAGTTACTTAGTTGAAAAGTATGTTAGATGTGATTTGCGCTTGAATGATTGAATAAATAAAGAAAGAAAGACAGAGAAAAAGGAATAAAAAGGGAGCAAAAAGGAAGCGTTACTGTCTAAATAAAAAGACGAAGAAATTGCTGTGAGAGAAGAATTCTAAAAATCAGTTTTAAACTGATGAATCTAAGACGTGTAGAAAAAATTGTGAGCTGACAAAAGTATGTAAAAAGAGAAATTCCCTTGTGTTTATAAGTTATGTAATCCCGCGTCCTATTGCCTCCTCCACGGTGTTTTATTGAGACACTGACTCTAGTTAACTGACCGTTGACTAATTAAGAATGCATCTTTCCTTTGTAGGCTAAATTTTTCTTCTATCGTGTTGTTAAAATCCCGTGAGAAAAAAAATGAACCTGATAAGAACAGGGTTGCGGATGATGGAAAACTGTAGAAAAATATACATTGACAGTGTGAGAAACATTTACAAAAAAAACAAATGGGAAATGGAAATTCGAAATGGGACGCACTCTAAAAAGCGCTAGTGACACCAGGAAACAACATGGTCCTAGAAGAAATTAGACGCAGAAGAAAAAAAGAGTGGAAGACTGAAGAAATTCTTGATATGATGCAAAGGAGACAGAAACCTATGCCAAGAATAGAATACAAGAAACTACAAAAGGAAATAAGGAATAAGTGCAGACAGGATAAAGAGGAATGGCTCAACAACAAATGTGCCGAATTAGAGAGATTGAACAAGACTAATGAAGGAGAAATGAATAAAGAAAGAAGGGAACTGACAGGACAAAGAACATGTTCCTCAAAAGGATGTACAAAAACCACGGATTGAAGAGTCATATTGAAGAAGGAGGAAATACTCCAACGATGGAAATAATATATATAAGATCTTTTGTAATATAACAATCTGGCCCCACCCGAGGAAGGCTGATGCAAGCGAGGGTGTTTCCGATCGTTGAAAGGAACGGATGTCATTTTGACCTTATTTCCGGCAGCAGCGGAAATAACTACAGAGGCAAACAGAACAGGTGTCTCTGAGAATTACGTGGGCGAGGCAAAACCGGAAGAAAAAGTCCCGGTTCTGGAAGATTATATAAAGACCTCGTCACACGGATTCGCCAGTAGAGGAGCAACAGAGATCGGCCGGTGAAGAGAGACACAACAGATACGACTACACTCCCGTCAACCCATTTGAAGCGCGCTCTCTCAATTCTCTGTTCCCTATTCTACACGGTCCATCGTCATTAATAAAAAAATATAACTTCATATTTTTATATATATGCGTGTTTGTTGTTTGTCGATATACAACACTTTTCCACGACAAGAAAGAGCGACCGATAGTAAACAAAGATGCTGACGGACCGGAAATACTAAAATCCGAAGTGAAAGCTGCAATGGCCAAACTGAAAAGAAACAAAGAAGATAAACAAGCAACTAGACCGTAATAGAGGTGTGACATCCTTAAAAGATTTCGGCATAGAAAAAAAAATTACGGAAATACTATGTGAAATCTGCAACAGTGCAGTAATACCTGATGACCTAAGCAAATCGGTTTTCATAGTTCTGCCCGAAAAGTCATGTGCAATCGAATGAAAATTTCACCGAACGATCAGTTTGATGAACCACATAACGAAATTCATTGTCCTAATCCTGATGAATAGAGAGTGAAGCAGAATCAGGCCTGAAATAGGACAACTGTATTTACTAGCCTTCCCACGCAAGGCTGGATGTGACACATGGTCATTTTATAGTGGTTATTCCCGGCCATATAGCCGTGCCAAAAAATGTCTGTCTATTTTTGCCCAGTCGTGGTTCTACCATTCGGCGGAACCACGACTGGGTTATTGCTCTCTGCTCGGAAGCAGAGAGCTGACAGTGTTATAGTTGAAGAGTCTCAGCAACTCTAACAACAACTAAATAGGAAAATAGGACAACAACAGTGCAGTTTCGTCAAGGACACTGGATAAAGGATTGCGATATTTATACTTAGGACGCTATCAGAAAAAGTGATACAAAAGAAAAAGGACGTTTACCTGTGTTTTGTAGACTATGTCGAGGCGTTTGACAAAGTACACCGCAAAGAATTGATAGAAATGCTCAGCAACCTCGACATATTTGGCAAAAGCATCATATTAATCAAGATTCTCTATTAGTACCGAACCACCTGCATATGGACAGGAAATGAATTCAGCAGATATACCAAGATAGAAAGGAGTGTACGACAAGGATGTATATTCTCACCGGATATATTCAACTTGTACGGCAAGACCATTCTTCAGACTCTAGAAGTTATGCCAGGATTCGTCATCGGCGGTCATCAATATAAGATACGCAGATGATACAGTGCTGATAGCCGACACGGAAAGAAAACTACGAGACCTCCTTAAAAAGAAGGTAGATGAAGAAAATCAAAAGAAAGAACTACAAACAAATTCCAAGAAAACTGAATGTATGGTCATCAGCAAAAAGAGCAGCCCAAAATGCCAAAGGTTGGGAATACTAAGATCAAGCAAGTACAAAATTGTAAGTACTTGTGAAGTGTTCTAACGGAAAAGGGGAAAGTTCGACACTGACATCCGAAGGCGAATTGGCATGGCGAAAGATGCATTCCAGAAGCTGAGTAGAGTATTAAGAGACAGGAAAATTTCGCTAGAAACAAAGAATAGAGTTCTGGATTGTTATGTGACGTCTGTTTTTCCATATGACAGCAAATGCTGGACAATCTCATCAAAGATGAAGTAAAAAATTTAAGCAACTGAAATGTGGTTCTACAAAAGGATGCTGCGAATACCATAAATCGAGCATGTCAGCAATGACAGAAAGGATGGATACGAAAAAGAAATTAATACTGAGCATCACGTAAAGACAGCTAAAGCTCGTGAGACATGTGATGAGGAAGGAAGGCTTGAAGAATCTGTTACAGGTCAGATACAGGTAAAGAGACATGGAAAAGCAGCGGATAACATATTTGAAGGGCCTGAGCAGGTCGATGGCAGAACGGGGTTTGGGTGGGGTGACAGGAGAAAGCTTGCTAAGAGCTACCAATAATAAGATCTCGAAAGCCATGATCGCCTACATCCTGAAAATACATAGCACATAGAACAACAACAATAATAATAATCTAATATAAACTTATTTATAACTGGAATTTTGTGTGTGTGTGTGTGTGTGTGTCCGTTACCAATAGACTCCGAAACGGCTGAACCGATTTACTTGAAAATTTACACACTTGTACTATAAGCGTCTGTGAGTGTTCTTAGCTAGGTTTTGTGTCAAGGTCCCCCACCATAAATATCGAAAATCGATAAACGAAAAAATCGGGTTATACAAGGAGTGGTCAGATTTTAATCAAATTTGATACACTCATAGACAAAGACATAAGAAACGATAGTCAGAAGTTTCAAGGTGACAGTTCTTACAATAGTGCAGAAAATCCATAATATATATATATATAAAAGTAATATAAAATCCAGAAAAGAATATAAAATCCATAATATATATATATATGTATATAAAAGGCAGATGTTTATGTGTGTGTCTGTTTATCTGCCTGTATGTCTGTATTTTTTCAACCCCTTTATTTTAGTTTTTGCTTCGGGTTTGGCTCTAAGTAGGTATAATTGTAGTTCTTAGTCTCAGCCATGATACCATTTACTCAGAGGACTTATTTAGCCTTCAAACTTCAGTTTACGACGAAAAAAACTTATTTGATATCAATGCCAGGAAATCAAAATTTGACTTACATCCATTCATTTTTTTTCAATCTAGGGTCTCACTTTAAGTGGAAACAACCATTGCTTTTTAGTCTTTCGTGTCAACGTCCAAAGAGTCTGAGCTCCAGGACCATGGATTAGTTTTATAGCTTTCATTACACCCGAGCAACGCCGGGCTATACTGCTAATAATAATAATAATAATAATAAGAAGAAGAAGAATCATGCTACACAGAATGGTGATTTTTTATAAGCGGCTTTCATGTGACGTAAGACCGAAATTATAGAAAAGCTGTTTTATATTATAGAAATTATAGAAAAGTTTGGGGGTCACTGTTCGACCATAATTCTTTTTGCGCTAACCATTACCCCATATCAATGTACCAACCTGTCTCACAATGTGTAGACGGGCGACTTACACATTGTAAGTTTGGGGGTCACTGTTCGACTATAAATCTTTTTGCGCTAACCATTACCCCATATCAATGTACCAACCTGTCTCACAATGTGTAGACGGGCGACTTACACATTGTAAGTTAAAAAGAAAAAAAAATAAGGAGAGAAAATGATGAAAAAAAATGTAAATCGCGTTTTGGCCTGATTCATTGTTCTGCTTAAGCTACGAGACTAACTTGGAGTTTACATCAAAACAATTAACTAGGTGGACGCATGCGCACAATGTAAAAAGAAAAATATGTCAGTGATATTTGTATTTATTTATCTATTTTTTATGTGTTGTTCGGCCAAATCACAACAAACGTAGCCTGAATATTGCATTCAAGCATTAAACAATCTATCGCAGCAGCTTGGTGCTAACCTCAGGTACCGCTCTTGTGGAGATACGAGAAAGATAGTAATTGACTGGACTTAAACATGTTAAGACTGTAGTGCGTCATTTGAATGTTTACTTTTACGTTTGTAGCATTTACCAGTTATAATCGTCGGATAAAATATCGAAAAAGCAAAGACAAATAACAAATTCGCTGTGAATTCATACTGGTTAATTCAGAATCAAATAATCTTTTTTTGTCTCGTAGAATAACGTGAAAGACAAATAACAAATTCGCTGTGAATTCATACTGGTTAATTCAGAATCAAATAATCTTTTTTTGTCTCGTAGAATAACGTGAAAGACAAATAACAAATTCGCTGTGAATTCATACTGGTTAATTCAGAATCAAATAATCTTTTTTTGTCTCGTAGAATAACGTGAAAGACAAATAACAAATTCGCTGTGAATTCATACTGGTTAATTCAGAATCAAATAATCTTTTTTTGTCTCGTAGAATAACGTGAAAGACAAATAACAAATTCGCTGTGAATTCATACTGGTTAATTCAGAATCAAATAATCTTTTTTTGTCTCGTAGAATAACGTGAAAGACAAATAACAAATTCGCTGTGAATTCATACTGGTTAATTCAGAATCAAATAATCTTTTTTTGTCTCGTAGAATAACGTGAAAGACAAATAACAAATTCGCTGTGAATTCATACTGGTTAATTCAGAATCAAATAATCTTTTTTTGTCTCGTAGAATAACGTGAAAGACAAATAACAAATTCGCTGTGAATTCATACTGGTTAATTCAGAATCAAATAATCTTTTTTTGTCTCGTAGAATAACGTGAAAGACAAATAACAAATTCGCTGTGAATTCATACTGGTTAATTCAGAATCAAATAATCTTTTTTTGTCTCGTAGAATAACGTGAAAGACAAATAACAAATTCGCTGTGAATTCATACTGGTTAATTCAGAATCAAATACTCTTTTTTTGTCTCGTAGAATAACGTGAAAGATGTATGGAGTGTATCGGACGAAGTTAGACTAATTCAGGCGGATGCAATTAGGATGTTTAAATAATTAATGTTCTTCAACATCCGTTAAAAGTAAAGAGTACTAACGCAATTTGTATTGTTATTGCTTTTATATGGCATTGAATGCTAGACGATTTCTTCACAGATGAAAATACAAGACTTGAAGCAACAGAAATGTGGTTCTGCAAAATAATGTTAAGAATATCAAAGACTGATCATGTGAGCAGTGACGAAATTTTAGAGTAAATGGAAAAAAAAAACACTTATACATCACATCAGAAAAAGATAGTTGACATTTCTACGACACATCATGAGGACAGAGTGCTTGGAATATTTGACACACACAGAACCAAATTTAGGCAAGAGGGACAGAGGAAAACAGTGCATAGTTCGATTGGGTAACTAAATATTGTGGGGACCTACTTACAAATAGACTCGTCCACACATTTATAATATGGCTACTAACTCTGAGTAGGAGTCACTGCGTAGCAGACTTGCCTCTGCTACTGTTGACACTGTCAGCACTCTGCCTTCGGTAGAGGGCGCTCTCTGCTTCCGAGCAGAGAGCACAAACCCAGTCGTGGTTCCGCCGGAGGGCAGAACCACGACTCGGTAAAAATAGACAGACATATTTTTGGCCCGGCTATATGGCCGGGAACTCCCACTTTAAAATGACCATGTGTCTCCATCCGGCCTTTTGTGGGGATGCTAGTGAATATAGTCACTGCGTAGCAGACTTGTTTCTGCTGCTGTTAACACAGTCAGCACTCTGCCTTCGGTAGAGGGCGCTCTCTGCTTCCGAGCAGAGAGCACAAACCCAGTCGTGGTTCCGCCGGAGGGTAGAACCACGACTCGGTAAAAATAGACTGACATATTTTTGGCCCGGCTATATGGCCGGGAACTCCCACTTTAAAATGACCATGTGTCACATCCGGCCTTTTGTGGGGAGGCTAGTGAATATAGTCACTAAGTAGTAGACTTGCCTCTGCTACTATTGACACTGTCAGCCCTCTACCTTCGGGTAGACGGCGCTCTCTACTTCCTAGCAGAGAGCACTAACTCAGTCGTGGTTCCGCCGATTGGTAGAACCACGAGTCGGTAATAATAGACAGACATTTTTTGCCCGGCTATATGGCCGGGAACACCCACATTAAAATGACCATGTGTCACATCCGGCCTTGCGTGGGAAGGTTAGTGAATATAGTCACTAAGTAGTAGACTTGCCTCTGCTACTATTGACACTGTCAGCCCTCTACCTTCGGGTAGACGGCGCTCTCTGCTTCCGAGCAGAGAGCACTAACTCAGTCGTGGTTCCGCCGAATGGTAGAACCACGAGTCGGTAATAATAGACAGACATTTTTTGGCCTGGCTATATGGCCGGGAATACCCACTATAAAATGACCATGTGTCACATGTAGCCTTGCGTGGAAAGGCTGGTAAATACCGTAGCACCAGTAGTGCTACTACTGACACTCTCAGCACTCTGCCTTCGGGTGGAGAGCGCTCTCTGCCTTCGGGTGGAGATCGCTCTCTGCCTTCGGGTGGAGAGCGCTAACCCAGTCGTGTCACATTTTACCTTACGTGGGGAGGTGACTAAATACTGTCACTGAGTAGTAGCAGTCGCAGACTTGCCTCTACTATTGACACTGTCAGCTCTCTGCCTCCGGACAGAGAGCACTAACCTAGTCGTGGCTCCGCCGAAGGGTAGAGTCACGACTGGGGAAAGATAGACAGATAGTTTTGCCGGGCTATATGGCCCTGAAGACCCACATTCAAAAGACCTCGTGTCACATTTTGCCTTAAGTGGGGAGGTGACTAAATACTGTCACTGAGTAGTAGCTACAGAATGAGTGAATGAGTGAGTCAGGATGCCTTCGAGAGAAAGTACTCTCTAGACCAAACATGGTACTTTGTACTACGTTTCACGAGAATATACTATTCAACCTTATATCCGAGTCTGTGTTATCTTTCTATGGCCCTTCGAAAATTTCAAAACAGGAGTTAGGAGAGATAGTTTTGATTTTTCTTTCATGGCATATCAACACCTCTGTCGGTTATAGCGGGGTATCTTATCTTATTTATTCCTTTTCTAGTTGTAGTAGAATTCCGTTTTAGTGAAGGGTAATTGTATACCGTAGCAGGTTAACGGAATTTGGCCTCGTGAGAAGCTAGCCCACTATAATTCATAAAATGATTATAAAATTAAGAAAGGCAATTTTAGTATAAAATAACATTTATATATACACATATCAATTAATGTTTTTACAATTAAAACAATACTTGAAATAAAGGTCCAACGGAGGTTAGAATGGTCATGGAAAATATAATGCTGAAAAAAGATAAAAGGCTTAGTAATGTGGAGAAATGTTCATTTTGAAGTTGCCGCTTCTAAGGTCAGTCAGTCAGTAAGTACTTTGGAGGAATGTCTTTGAAGAGGTCACTCCTGATGTCAATAAGTGCTTTTGAGACAGGGAGAAAGAAAGAGGTCAGCATAGTAGCCGCTCGACTTAAGTCAAGGGAGAAACTAATCAGCTCGTCTCCGCCGGTCTGTCTGACGATGTTTTTTTGTCTCGGCTTTTTATATCTGCTTTTGGGATCAGACGCTCGTTTTGAATTTCACGCTTGTATTTGATTCCGGGTTTCCCATTGGCTGGTAAATAAAATTCGCGTAGGCTCGCGAAATGGAAATTTGATGTTTGGTTAATTATTATTTTTCAACTGGAACATCTGCGCGAATCCACCTGCGCGGAGATGATTTTTATTCATTCGCTTTCTGGTCGGCATAGAGCCAACATCCGGTTCATCGTTTTTCTCGATCGGTATCACCACACGGTTATATAACGCTGAAAAGTTGGGGTTTTTAAAATATTTTCTTTTTTACTGTTCGTTTATAGTGAGAAGGTTGATTTAGTCAGATTTAATTAATTTTGTTTTGTTTTTTATTCTTTTAGAAAACTGAAAATGTCTTCTAGTTTTGTATTCAAAAATGTTTTGCTGAGAATAATGGCGGACCCGAAGCAGACGACCACCACGTTTAATTTCGTTGTTTTTCATTTTTTTTGTTTTTTTACTTTTTCAGTGCAGTCCTATAGTTTGTTACTTAAGCTTTCCGATTATTAAAAAAGATTTGGAAAAATTACAATATTTAAACAAATTTTTGGGGAAGTCAGTTTCTCATACAACGTTAAATTAAATCGATCCTCAATTTTCAATCCACTCGCGTTGGGGTCATTTTGTTTATGTTAATTTATTTGTTTTTCATTTTTTTGTTACTTTTTTCAGCGCTGTTCTATCGATTGTTACTTAAAATTTCCGATTATCAAAAAACATTTTGAAGAATTACAATATTTAAAGAAATTTGTTGGGGACGGTCAGTTTGTCATACAACGTTAAAGTAAATTGATCCTCAATTTTCAATCCACTATAAGGTTTTGTATGAGAAACTGGTGCCCCCACACGAAAATTGTTTAGATATTGAAATTTTTGCAATTTTTTCTTTTTTGTCATTCGTGATGTTTGAGGTGTAAAAGATAATATTGCACTGAAATAAAGTCCAACAAATTTGATAACGAACAAATTTACAGGTGGTGGTTGGGTAATGTCGTACCGGTGACTGGTTTCAAAATGGAGGCTCGATTTACTAGAACGTTGTATGAGAAACTGGTGCCCCCACACGAAAATTGTTTAGATATTGAAATTTTTGCAATTTTTTTCTTTTTTGTCATTCGTGATGTTTGAGGTGTAAAAGATAATATTGCACTGAAATAAAGTCCAACACATTTGATAACGAGCAAATTTACAGGTGGCGGTCGGGTAATGTCGTACCGGTGACTGGTTTCAAAATGGAGGCTCGATTTACTAGAACGTTGTATTAGAAACTGATACTCCCCAGAAAATGTCTAAATATTGAAATTTTTCAATTTTTTTATCAATCTTAAACTAAGTCGGTAATCGATAGGACTACGCTGAAAAAAAAAATTTAAAAAGATAAATAAAAACAAAATAAAAATAAAAAAAAAACCCTGAAAAACAACGAAATTAAACGTGGCGGTGCTTCAGGTCCACCAGGATAATATTTCCTTCAAAAAATATGTTATGGTAATACTTTTTTCTACAAAATTATATTGTTGGTAATATTTTCCTTCAGAAATGTATATTTTTCTATAAAAGTCTTTTTTATGTATATATTTCTGTAAAAGTGTATTTTTATAGTTTCCTTGTATTTTGACACCTGATTGAGGGTTAACTATTTGCCCATAGCTGGGACTCTAACAGGTGCTACCACTCCGGGTCAGAGTGGACCTGGAAACAACAGCAATTAAGAAGTGGTTCCATGATCCTCATAACCTCCCATTCAGAGGCCTTGCTGCCGGACGCAGTTTACCGTCATACCCAGGACCAGGAGAGATAGTAAAAAGAAAATTTACTAAGAGCTACAAAAGACAGGATATTATGCAGAGTCCCCATCGCCAAGAAACAACACACGGAATGAGCTTGAGTAAATAGATGGCAGGCAGAACAGGGTTTAAGAAAGATAATAAAACGAAAAAAGAAATACCTAAAAGCTACAAAGACAGGACATTTTGGGCTGCTATAATTGCCAACGTCCCGAAAGAACACGACAAATAGAAGGAGAAGAATGAGCTTTAGTAAATGGATCGCGGAACAGGGTTTAAGTTTTTATCATGTCCAGACACAATTGCCTGGACTGCCGATTCGTTGTTCTTCAACCGTTGTCTGCAATAGACGTTACTCGAAGGAAAGTACAAAAATGATAACTGCAGGAACTGTCGCAAAACAATTATAAAAAAAATATTGGTTGGAAGCACAAACAGGAAAAGAAAGTATGACAAGTCCAAAGAGGTTCACCAGGCAAACCAAATTCTCACTTCTCGTCTTTATCTCCAACTAGCAGTATAGCCCGGCGTTGCTCGGGTGTAATGAAAGCTTTAAGACTAATCCAGGGTCCTGGAGCTCAGACTCAGCCTAAAGAATATTTGAAATAATAAAATAATTGCGACAATTTACCAATCGCACCTTATATATATATATATATATATATATATATATACATACATATATATACACTAGCAGTATAGCCCGGCGTTGCTCGGGTGTAATGAAAGCTTTAAAACTAATCCAGGGTCCTGGAGCTCAGACTCTGTGGACATTGGCACGAAAGACTAAACAGCAATAGTTGTTTCCAGTTCAAGCGAAATCGTAGACTGAACGAAAAATGAATGAAAATAAGTCAAATTTTGATTTCCTGGTATCGATATCAAATAAGTTGTTTTCATTGTAAACTAAACTTTGAAGGCTAAATAAGTCCTCTGATTAAATGGTATCATGGCTGATAATAAGAACTACAATTATACCTACTTAGAGCCAAACCCGGCTCATTTTCTAGTTTTGTTAGCACTAGACGTTTAACTTCATCGTCTCCGGCTGAGACCAGACCTTGAGCAAAAATTAGGCATTCAATATCGTCAGTAGATAATTCCTCTAATTTGAAATAGTTACAGTATTTATTTACCGTAGCGGTAAATGTTAAATAGTATTGCTGGTCCTCTTTGAATAAATTTAGGCACTTCCATCTTTTATGAAAAAGTGATGTGTTCGGCCCAAATAAGTCCGACAGTATTTTGACAGTGTCTGAGAATTCCAGGTCTGTTGCCTTTTGGAGGAGGATAAAATCAACAAACATGCTTTGCTCAACTTCCTTAGTAATAAACGCACTTGGAATTTTGCCAATTATTACAGTCAGTGTTAAATAAATCCTCGTACCGCCTATAAATCGCATCAAATTTTTTTCGTCTTGAGATACACACTCAGAAGTTTCCATAGTACACTAGATAGTACCCTGGGAAAATCAGTATCGTTCTCAGTTTGTTTGCCATTTAATGATTTAAGAAGTAACTCCTTAATTTGATTTTGTCATTTTTCGGTCATTTTAAAGACTTGTTCTTGCAAATCCATCTGTTGTTTATGTAGCTCTATAATTAACTGTTGTTGTTGTTGTTGTTGTTGTAACTGCTCGTCTGTTTTTGTTGTCGATCTAACTGAGTTTTCATTAATTGAATTATCACTTTTTGTAAGTATTTCTTTTTTTTTTCAAACACAACACGACCAATTTTTCGTAAACACGAGAGGAAAAACACTAACTGTAGTTACAGTTTTTTTTTTCCTAAGTCGTACGTCAGAGAGAAAAAGATAGGCTCAAAACGAATCTACATTTTTCTGTGACGTCGTTCCGGGCTTGTAGGGAATTCTTTCATTCGACTCTGAATTTTTTATTTCTCTTTTTTATTAGTTGAAGGCTGGTTTAGATGGGGTATATATTTTTCCTTTCTTGATACGTTTTTTCGACCGATTATATGTGAGTGGGGTATCTATCACTTGCTACTTGAAATCCACGTTCGACTGTTGATGTTCGCAATTTCCGTATTTCCGACGTTGCTAGTTGATATGTGGCGATAGTGGTCAAAGAAAAAGTTTTTTCTTCTTGCGTGAATTTTTATATCTTCGTCACCAGTTGATATGAACCTGGTATAGAACGATAACATAATGAGTCAACACGGTGTTAGGTCAAGAACATATATTACGTCAACAAGAGATACAAACAGATACAAAGAGAAAGAGTAATAGTAGCTTGGCTACAAGTGACCAACAGACTAGGCTGAGCTGAGCTGAGCTGAGCTGAGCTGAGCTGAGCTGAACTCGTACTGGAAAACAGTATCTCTGTTGCCCCGGCTTTGTCCCCGAGAGTAATTAACTCTCGGTTAATATAGGCAAAGAAGTGTCCATTATTAAATGGGTAACTCTCCACAACAATAACAATCAACAAGATTATGATAAGATAAAACATAATAATGGTAATACCTTGTCCCAAAAATTCAGACAATGCGATCAGGTGGTAATAACGACAAAGATGTGGACAATATCATAAATGTAAATACTTAGAAATCCACATCACAGAATTCTAAACACAAGGCTGATAATAACAACAAAGATGAGGACAATAAACCAAGTGTAAGTAATAATATCCAACATGCCATAAATTTAGACTGAAGGCTATCAGGTGATAACAAAACCAAATGAGGACAATAGTCCAAATATAAATCATAACTCCTCATCCCAGAATTTTAGACAAGAGTTGATCAATAACAGCAAATATGGGGACGATAGACCAATTGTAAATAATTGTAATTTCTCAACACTAGAAATTCAGACAGTATTTTTGAAAATAGATTTGTTGAATATAGGGCTTCAATGTGCATGATTCGGGCTATTGTCCTAATTTTTGTTGCCATTTGTACAACGTTTCGGTCGTTGTACACTCCGGTCTTCTTCAAGTGCTAGGGATTTCAAACCGAACCCTTTATTACTGGGGTATATCATTCTCATTCCTTGCGTAGTAGTAATGCCACGATTGGAAGTCATAGGTTATCTCACTCTAACCTTGCAAGTTACTTGCTGTAGCCTGATATTAAACTCACAACACTAAGAGTCAAGCCAAGAACTAACCAACATCTATATCCACTAGCCATGTGTCCTTAAAAACAAGAACAACTGAACTTTTGGGACTTATAAACCTAATGTTCAGTAACCCTTTTTTACCTCAGTTCATATTGCAATTTATTTCATGTTAATGGTTTTTTCTAGTATTTTTGATGTTAATGGTTTTCTCTAGTATTTTTACCAGATTTTTTTTATTGCAATTTTGACACTAATAATTTTCTCTGGTTCTTCGTATAACTGGTTTCCATATTGTGTTCATCTCTATGCTATGTCAACTTAAGATATTTTTGAAGCCTAGCATATGTGCTGATTCCTTAAGTTTACGTAGTTTCCGGTGGCGTCCTCTATTGTTACAACTTCATCCCATAGGGACGGTGATCCTCTTTCTCCCTCCATAAAGGTTAGGTTCGAAATTCGTAGCACCTGAAGAAGGCCAAATACAAAGGCCGAAACGTGGTACAAATGGCAACAAAGATGAGGACAATAGTTCAAATAATGTAAATACTGTAAATATTACATCTCAGAAATATAGAAAAATAGAATATTCTATTATTAAATGTCGTACAAATGGCAACAAAGATGAGGAAAATAGTCCGAATAATGTCAATACTGTAAATATTACATCTCAGAAATATGGAAAAATAGAATATTCTATTATTAAACATCGTACAAATGGCAACACAGATGAGGACAATAGTCCAAATAATGTAAATACTGTAAATACTACCTCATCTCAGAAATACTGACAAATAGAATGCTCTCTTTTTGAACGTCGTACAAATGGCAACAAAGATGAAGACAACAGTCCAAATAATGTAAATACTGTAAATATTACATCTCAGAAATATAGAAAAATAGAATATTCTATTATTAAACGTCGTACAAATGGCAACAAAGATGTGGACAATAGTCCGAATAATGTAAATACTGTAAATACTACCTCATCACAGAAATATATACAAATAGAATGATCTATTATTAAACGTCGTACAAATGGCAACAAAGGTGAGGACAATAGTCCGAATAATGTAAATACTGTAAATACTACCTCATCACAGAAATATAGACAAATAGAATGATCTATTATTAAACGTCGTACAAATGGCAACAAAGGTGAGGACAATAGTCCGAATAATGTAAATACTGTAAATACTACCTCATCACAGAAATATAGACAAATAGAATGATCTATTATTAAACGTCGTACAAATGGAAACAAAGATGAGGACAATAGTCCGAATAATGTAAAAACTGCAAAAACTACCTCATCTCAGAAATATAGACAAATAGAATGATATATTATTAAACGTCGTACAAATGGCAACAAAGATGAGGACAATAGTCCGAATAATGTAAATACTGTAAATACTACCTCATCACAGAAATATATACAAATAGAATGATCTATTATTAAACGTCGTACAAATGGCAACAAAGGTGAGGACAATAGTCCGAATAATGTAAATACTGTAAATACTACCTCATCAGAGAAATATAGACAAATAGAATGATCTATTATTAAACGTCGTACAAATGGCAACAAAGATGAGGACAATAGTCCGAATAATGTAAATACTGCAAAAACTACCTAATCTCACAAATATAGACAAATAGAATGATATATTATTAAACGTTGTACAAATGGTCACAAAGATGAGGGCGATAGTCCGAGTAATGCAAATACTCTAAATACTACTTTATCTCAGAAATATAGACAAATAATCAAGCCTTTCTCATTGGATATTTCTGAGATGTAATTAATTTAGTGCGACATTAAGTAAAAAAACAAAGACTATTGCTTTAGGTTATAGTCAAAGAGTACAAATCCGTGTTTAGAACATGGAGGATTAACCATGGTTATCTTCGAGTTCGCTGCTTGTCAGGGTTAATAAATGTGTTTATTTTAAATGTTTAATGAAAACGGTCAGTAATAAATAGGGAAAAATATCTTGGTACTTCAGTTATACTATATAATTTTCTATTTTATGAAAGCAAGAAGAGTTTATCGTACTTTTGCATAACATTCAATGCAAAAATTATTTTTGTATTTTCATATGTCTGCTGTCACTTTCAGTCTATCATCTTCAATACCATTTCTCTGTCCAATTCAGTTTGTTATCTTTACGGTTTATACAAATTCCTATCTCTTTATTTCAGTTTCTGTTATCGCGTTTTCTATCAATTCCTGTCTGTCCTAATCAGTTTTTTCCTTCACACTTTCTATCTATTTACTTACTATAAATTCATGTCTGTCCAACACAGTTTATTTTCTTCACACGTACTATAAATTCCTGTTTATTCAATTCGTTTTCTTTCCTTAACGGTTTCTACCAAATCTTGCCTGTGCAATTCAGTTTCTTTTCTTCACATTTCAATCAATTTCTGTCCGTTCAATTCCAGTTCTTTCTTAAAGCTTCTAATTTGATTTTCTGTCAGTCCAATTCATCTTCTTTTCTTCATGTTTTTTATCAATTCCTGCTTAACTAATTCAGATTTTTCTTCACGTTTTCTGTCTATTTCTGTCTAATTCAGTTTTTTACGCTTTCTATCACTTCTTCACTGTTCAATTTAGTTTGATTTCTTTACGGTTTTTCTCAATTTTGTCCGCAAAATTCAGCTTTTCTTTATGCTTCCTATTTCCGTTTGTCCAATTCAGTTACTTTTCTTCAAGATTTTGTATCAACTTCTGTCTAATTCAGTTTCACTTCTCGCTTTCTGTCAATTTCTGACTGTCAATTTTGTATCATTTTTTCAAACTATCATTTCCTATTTATCCAATTCAGGGCTTTTTCTTCCGGCTCTCTCTCAATTCCAGTTTTTCTAATTCTGTTTATTTTGTAAACGATTTCTATCAATTCTATTCTGTCTAATTCTGTTCATTTTGTTAATACTTTCTATCAATTCCATTCTGTCTAATTTTGTTAATTTTGTTGATACTTTCTATCAATACCAGTCTGTATAATTCAGTTTATTTTGTTAAAACTTTCTATCAATTCTATTCTGTCTAATTCTGTTCATTTTGTTAATATTTTCTATCAATTCCATTCTGTCTAATTTTGTTCATTTTGTTAATACTTTCACTCAATTCCATTCTGTCTAATTCTGTTCATTTTGTTAATGCTTTCTATCAATTCCATTCTGTCTAATTCTGTTCATTTTGTTAATGCTTTCTATCAATTCCATTCTGTCTAATTCTGTTCATTTTGTTAATACTTTCTATCAATTCCATTCTGTCTAATTTTGTTAATTTTGTTGATACTTTCTATCAATACCAGTCTGTATAATTCAGTTTATTTTGTTAAAACTTTCTATCAATTCTATTCTGTCTAATTCTGTTCATTTTGTTAATATTTTCTATCAATTCCATTCTGTCTAATTTTGTTAATTTTGTTAATACTTTCACTCAATTCCATTCTGTCTAATTCTGTTCATTTTGTTAATGCTTTCTATCAATTCCATTCTGTCTAATTCTGTTCATTTTGTTAATGCTTTCTATCAATTCCATTCTGTCTAATTCTGTTCATTTTGTTAATATTTTTTATCAATTCCATTCTGTCTAATTCTGTTCATTTTGTTAATATTTTCTATCAATTCCATTCTGTCTAATTTTGTTCATTTTGTTAATACTTTCACTCAATTCCATTATGTCTAATTCTGTTCATTTTGTTAATATTTTCTATCAATTCCATTCTGTCTAATTTTGTTCATTTTGTTAATACTTTCACTCAATTCCATTCTGTCTAATTCTGTTCATTTTGTTAATGCTTTCTATCAATTCCATTCTGTCTAATTCTGTTCATTTTGTTAATGCTTTCTATCAATTCCATTCTGTCTAATTCTGTTCATTTTGTTAATGCTTTCTATCAATTCCATTCTGTCTAATTCTGTTCATTTTGTTAATACTTTCTATCAATTCCATTCTGTCTAATTTTGTTAATTTTGTTGATACTTTCTATCAATACCAGTCTGTATAATTCAGTTTATTTTGTTAAAACTTTCTATCAATTCTATTCTGTCTAATTCTGTTCATTTTGTTAATATTTTCTATCAATTCCATTCTGTCTAATTTTGTTAATTTTGTTAATACTTTCACTCAATTCCATTCTGTCTAATTCTGTTCATTTTGTTAATGCTTTCTATCAATTCCATTCTGTCTAATTCTGTTCATTTTGTTAATGCTTTCTATCAATTCCATTCTGTCTAATTCTGTTCATTTTGTTAATATTTTTTATCAATTCCATTCTGTCTAATTCTGTTCATTTTGTTAATATTTTCTATCAATTCCATTCTGTCTAATTTTGTTCATTTTGTTAATACTTTCACTCAATTCCATTATGTCTAATTCTGTTCATTTTGTTAATATTTTCTATCAATTCCATTCTGTCTAATTTTGTTCATTTTGTTAATACTTTCACTCAATTCCATTCTGTCTAATTCTGTTCATTTTGTTAATGCTTTCTATCAATTCCATTCTGTCTAATTCTGTTCATTTTGTTAATATTTTCTATCAATTCCATTCTGTCTAAATCTGTTCATTTTGTTAATATTTTCTATCAATTCCATTCTGTCTAATTCTGTTCATTTTGTTAATATTTTCTATCAATTCCATTCTGTCTAATTTTGTTCATTTTGTTAATACTTTCACTCAATTCCATTCTGTCTAATTCTGTTCATTTTGTTAATATTTTCTATCAATTTCATTCTGTCTAATTTTGTTCATTTTGTTAATACTTTCACTCAATTCCATTCTGTCTAATTCTGTTCATTTTGTTTATATTTTCTATCAATTCCATTCTGTCTAATTCTGTTCATTTTGTTAATATTTTCTATCAATTCCATTCTGTCTAATTTTGTTCATTTTGTTAATACTTTCACTCAATTCCATTCTGTCTAATTCTGTTCATTTTGTTAATACTTTCTATCAATTCCATTCTGTCTAATTTTGTTCATTTTGTTAATACTTTCACTCAATTCCATTCTGTCTAATTCTGTTCATTTTGTTAATATTTTCTATCAATTCCATTCTGTCGAATTCTGTTCATTTTGTTAATATTTTCTATCAATTCCATTCTGTCTAATTCTGTTCATTTTGTTAATATTTTCTATCAATTCCATTCTGTCTAATTCTGTTCATTTTGTTAATATTTTCTATCAATTCCATTCTGTCTAATTCTGTTCATTTTGTTAATATTTTCTATCAATTCCATTCTGTCTAATTCTGTTCATTTTGTTAATATTTTCTATCAATTCCATTCTGTCTAATTTTGTTAATTTTGTTAATCTTTTTTATATAGTTTCTGCCAGTCAAATTGAGTTTCTTTTCTCCTCGCTTTCAACCAATTTCTTGTTCGTTCAATTCAAGTTTCTTTCTTAAAGCTTTTATATTTTGTGTCTGTCTAAGTCAGTTTCTTTTCTTTATGGTTTCTATCAACTCCTGTCTGTCAATTTTGTTTTTTTTTTCAAGCTTTCTAACCGTTTTTTGTCAAATTCACTTTCTTTTCTTTACGATTTCTATCAATTCCTGTCCGTAAAATTCATTTTTTTTCTCACATTTTATATATATGTTCATCTGTCCAATTCTGTTTGTTTTCTTTAAACTTTCTCTTAGTTCCTGTGTTTCCAATGCAGATTCTTATCCTTGCAGTTTCTATTCAATTCAGTTTCTGGCGGACCTGAAGGAGACGACCACCACCTTTAAATTTGTTGTTTTTCATTTTGTTTTTTTTACTTTTTTCTGTGCAATCTTATCGATTACACCCTAAATTTCGCGATTGTCAACAATATTTTTTGAAAGATTTCAATATTTCAATAATTCTTTTGGGGGTGTGGGGGTGTTTGTGTGTATGTGCTCAGTTTGTCACACAACGTTCTAGTAAAATCGAGCCTCTATTTTAGAACCACCCGCTGGTACAACATTAACACCACCTGTAAATTGGTTGATTATCAATTTGTTTGACTTTTTTCAGTGAAATCTTATCGATTAAACCCTAAACTTTCCGACTGACAAAAAATTGTAAAAATTTCAACATTTAAACAATATTAGATGAGGCTCAGTTTTTCAAACAATCTTATAGTAAATCGAACCTGTGCAATTACATTTTGTGCATACGCATATTCAACAATTGAATCATTTGCGGAATTTTTGAATAAAGCCATTCTTGGAGTTTCAAAGGAAGATGCCTTCGTAAGAACTAAAGAAAGCTCGAAAAAGACAAAAACAAGAGCAACAACTCCTCCGAAAAAAACAAAAAACAAAACAAAGCGACCCCAACGCGAGTGGTTCCAGAATGGAAGATCGCCCCTCTAAAATTGTTTAAATATTAAATTTTTTTTCAAATTCTTTTTGATAATTGGAAACTTTATGTAATAACTGTAAATCAGTTAAGTGCCATACATGATACACGCTTGGGCGATCATGTCTCGAAATAGACATGACTGACTGGGCAGAAGATTATTCCGCAGTAGGTTGCCATTGCTTTCTGCGGTAGACTGGTTGCCGACCAAGGCTATAGAACCCAATCTGTCCTGCTATTTAACCCATAACTGGAAGGAAGAGACGGATTAATACCTTTCCCAAGGGTATTTGTGCGTAAGTGAATACAGTGGATTTAGCTGGAATTCGAACTCGGCTCCCCGGTTTCTCTTTCCGAGCCGATATCCACTGAACCATAACGCACATCCAATAACAGTAAGACTGTGCTGAGAAAGTTTTAAAATAATGAAAAACAACAAATTTAAAGATGATGTTAGTCTCTTTCAGGTTCGCCCAGTTATTTTATATCAATTCCTGTTTATCTAATTAAATTTCTTTTCGTTACGCTTCTTATCAATTCTCGTCTGTTATATTCATTTTTTTCCTTTACGCTTTCTCTCAATATTTGGCTGTTTTATTTAATTTTGTTTTATTTGCGTTTTTTTTTTAAGTCATATCACCCCGAGCAAGGCGGTAACGCCACTGATGTGCAGGGGGCTACGTAAGAGTAAAAAGATTGGAAAAGAGAAAACCGGAAACCACATCCAAAACAGGGAACGAGGGATGAGCCTCTTCACCTGTTCAATAGACGTGGGTGGAGTGTGAACCGGGCGATAGTTTAGTTTATCTACGCCATTTGAAAAAAAAAAATAGTGAAAATAGTGGAAAAGAAAAAACCGGAAACCACATCCTAAATAGGGACCGAGGGATGAGCCTCTTCACCTGTTCAATAGACGTGGGTGGAGTGTGAACCGGGCGATAGTTTAGTCTATC
Source organism: Ascarosepion bandense (assembly GCA_037127315.1). Classification (NCBI taxonomy): domain Eukaryota; kingdom Metazoa; phylum Mollusca; class Cephalopoda; order Sepiida; family Sepiidae; genus Ascarosepion; species Ascarosepion bandense. The sequence continues at coordinate 477,545 of JBBBDQ010002250.1, read as the reverse complement.
TACTCCGATTGAAAAAAAAATAGAAAACAATAAAGATTGGAAAAGAGAAAACCGGAAACCACATCTTAAACAGGGAACGAGGGATGGGCCTCTTCACCTGTTCAATAGACGTGGATGGAGTGTAAACCGGGCGATAGTTTAGTCTATCTACTCCAATCGAAAAAAAAGAATACAATGAGAAGAATGGAAAAGAGAAAACCGGAAACCACATCCTAAACAGGGAACGAGGGATGAGCCTGTTCACCTGTCCAATAGACGGGGGTGGAGTGTAAACCGGGCGATAGTTTAGTCTATCTACGCCAATTGAAAAAAACAAACAAGAAAATAGTGAAAATAGTGAAAAAAAAGAAAACAATGAGAAGATTGAAAAAGAGAAAACCGGAAACCACATCCTAAACAGGGAACGAGGGATGAGCCTCTTCACCTGTTCAATAGACGTGGGTGGAGTGTGAACGCGGCGATAGTTTAGACTATCTAAGCCAATTGAAAAAAGAAAAAAAAGAAAAGGAAATAGTGAAAATATTGGAATAGAGAAAACCGGAAACCACATCCTAAACAGGGAACGAGGGATGAGCCTCTTCACCTGTTCAATAGACGTGGGTGGAGTGTGAACCGGGCGATATTTTAGTCTGTCTACTCCAATTAAAAGAAAAAAGTAAAGAGTGAAAATATTGGAAAAGAGAAAGCCGGAAACTACAGGGAACAAGGGACGAGCCTCTTCTCCTGTTCAGTACAGGTGGGTGGAGTGTGAACCGGCGATAGTTTAGTCTATCTACTCTAATTAAAAGAAAAAATTAAAGAGTGAAAAGATTGGAAAAGAGAAAGCCGGAAACTACATTCTAAACAGGGGACAAGGGATGAGCCTCTTCACCTGTTCTATAGACGTGGGTGGAGTGTGAACCGGGTGATAGTTTAGTTTATCTACGCCAATTAAAAAAAAAGAAAAGGAAATAGTGAAAATATTGGAAAAGAGAAAACCGGAAACCACATCCTAAATAGGGAACGAGGGATGAGCCTCTTTACTTGTTCAATAGACGTGGGTGGAGTGTGAACCGGGCGATAGTTTAGTCTATCTACTCCAATTTAAAAAAAAAGTAGAGAGAGAAAATGGAGAAAACCGGAAACCACATTCTAAACAGGGAACAAGGGATGAGCCTCTTCACGTCTATTGAACAGGTGAAGAGGCTCATCCCTTGTTCCCTGTTTAGGATGTAGTTTCCGGCTTTCTCTTTTCCAATCTTTTCACTCTTTCCTTTTTTCTTTTAATTGGAGTAGATAGACTAAACTATCGCCCGGTTCACACTCCACCCACGTCTATTAAACAGGTGAAGAGGCTCATATCTCTCTCGACTTCTTGGCGTCCTGTTCAGCTTCCTTCACGCATTCTTATATTTCCCAATTTTCATCTGTTTATATCTGCGCTATTCGGGATGTCTTCTTTGCGCTTTCTGTCAATTGCAAACTTTTATTTTCACTTTTCTTTCTGTGCTCCTTTCTATTCTCTCCAATCTTTTCTTGCTTGCTTTTTATTTTTGAAACTCTGGTCCAATTCAGTGCTTTGAAAACAAACAATTATCGTTCTTTCTTCACTGAAGTATACCTGAATTTTTATTTATCGCGATGATATATATTGACTTCATTGATTGTGATGAAGTTGTGATTTAAACTCAACGTACACCTCAAGCTGTATTCATTAACAATGTTGTATTATTTGCAGTTGAAGGCTTTTCTTTATATTCTTTTTTATTGTGTTGGTAGTTGATATAATTTTATTGCTTATTATTGTGCAGTTAAATTATTTCCTTTAATTGCTTTTTTATTGTGCAGGTTGTTAATGTTATTTATTGATTTTTATTGTGCAGAAGGTTAATTTTTTTTATTGAATTTTATTGTTCAAATGGTTAATTTCTTTTAATTGCTTTTTATTGTGCAGGTGATTAATTTTTTTAATTGCTTTTTATTGTGCAGTGGATAATTTCTTTTAATTGCTTTTTATTGTGCAGTTGGTTAATTTTTTTAATTGCTTTTAATTGTGCAGGTGGATAATTTCTTTTAATTGCTTTTTATTATGCAGGTGGTTAATTTTTTTTAATTGCTTTTTATTGTGCAGGTCGATAATTTCTTGTAATTGCTTTTTATTGTGCAGGTGGTTAATATTTTTATTATTTTTTGTGCAGAAGGCTGACATTTTAAATTGGTTTTTATTGTGCCGATGTTGACGTTCTTTTTATTGCTTTTTATTGTGTAGGTGGTTAATTTTTTATTGCTTTTTATTGTGTAGGTGGTTGACTTCTTTTTATTGGTTTTTCTTGGGCAGTTATTAAAATTCTTTTGATTGGTTTTTATTCTGCAGCTGGTGAATTTCTTTTTGTGTCAGTTAAAATGAAAATAAACCAACTAGAAATAGCACAAAATTAAAATGTAGTCAAAACAACAAAAGAAATTAAAATCAATTAACCACCTGTAGAACCACTCACATGCCAAATTATTAAATCAAACTAGGCAGCATATAAATAAGAAAAAACGGTACACAACAGCAGAGTAATTTCAGCTCTGACGGCTGAGAACATCATTACGGTGCCGCCAGGAAACATCGAAGTCGACATGACTCTGCTCAGTTAAGTAACACTCTTCTTCACATTAACTTTTTTAACGCTGTACCCCATCTAAATATCGAGCACTTGGCAGTAAGCATTATGACAACTCAATTTTCTCTTTTTTCTCCTCTCTATATATGAGTGTGTGTTTTTTCACCATATCTGTAAGTGAAAATAAACATTTCCTTAAAAAAATTAACTAAGATCTTACTAATCCAAGATCAATAAGATAATGTTTACTGTAAAGTAAACTAATAAAATTATTTTTCATTTTGAACTACAGACTTAAAAAAGCTATAAAAAAAAACTTATGATGTGAATCTTCAGCATTCTGCAAATCCAACTCGAAAGACAACTGGCAGATCTGTAAAAATGTGTTAACAACAGCAAGCCCTGAATCCCACCTTTAATCAATGAACTGGTGGTCCTCACATCTACATCAGTGCTTTGCACGCAGATTTTCCACCAACTCAACATTTTATTTGTCTGGGGTATCTGAACCCACTTTCACAACTAGAACTGAGGTTCAACTGAGTGACGTTCACATTACCCATCACTAGTCTTTTCCATAATTTCAAAGCTTGACCACCATAAGGCGAGCGGGGGTGACGAAATCCTAATCATTGTTCTTAAGAAATGTGTCCCTCAACTCAATACTGTCCTTTCCAAACTCTGCTTCTTGCTTTCTATATCTGATGGAAGTTCTTCTCTGTGGTTCCTGTATTTAAGAACTCAAACCCCTATAACTTTCTACCAATTATTGGCAAAGTGTTCGAGGCGATTATCAATGCTGAAGAGGTTCAACATCTCACAGCCTCTTCAATTTCATGAGGTTTAAAACTGCTTCTGTCAACTCTCGTTCATATTCTATACTTGAACGTTTAATTGAAAGTTATACATTACAGAGGTTGTCTAGAGTTTCCCTTCCCTATTCAATGACTCTTGAATTCTGCGTAGATATAAAAAATTGCGAACGGAATTTTTCTCACTGAAACTGTCTCGAAATTGTCAATTTATTAAGGAATTTTTCTATCATGTTTAATAGACTATTTAATCTTGAATTGCACTTTCGAATTAGCTTATTTTCTTTCCCGTTTTCGTTTCAAAATCCTTCTAAATATTTCATTCAACTTAAAAAATTCGTCTTCCCAGTATTTCCGTAGTTTCTTGGAAAAGAACTTATTAAAGTGTTTTTTATGTTATTCAAATAATTAAATTTTTGCCATTTTTTTATAATCATACCGCCCCAAGCAAGGCATTTTATTACCGCTGTTTTGCAGGGGGTTACATAGGAGGAAAGTTATGAGAAAGAGTGACAGGTTATATAGAAGGTGTCAGGAAGTGGGTAAGAGAAGGATGACTGTAGCCATAAAGTGAGGGGTCAGTTTATATATTGATTGTAATGTAGAATTGAACACCCACTTTATATCCACATTATAATAGTAAAGAATTTTTTTCATAATCATATCACCCCAAGCAAGGCATTTTACTGCCACTGTTTTGCAGGGGGTTACATAGGAGGAAAGTTATGAGACAGGTGTCAGAATGTAGGTAAGAGAAGGATGAGAATACTAATGAGAGTAGAGTGGACAGAGAATGAGCATGAGAGAGAGGATGCAGATTAGTGAGATAGGAGATGACTATCGACTTTACATTTAAACTCCTGGAGATTGTAGCTGTTGAGAAATCAAGTAAATGGAAGGGAATTCCACAGGCGGTAAGTCCGAGAAAATAAGCTGTAGAAGTAGAATTTGCGTTTACAATTTATAGGTTTCACACTAAAAGGGTGGGACCTAGTTGCTAATCTTGTTGCTCGAGTAAATTTATATATAGGAGGCACAAGTGAGCTAAGTTCATCGGAGCAGAAACCGTGAAAGTATTTGTAGAAGAGACCCAGGGAAGCCACATTGTGCTGGTGAGAAAAAGACTGTATCTGAGTTGCCAAGTTGGGATCTATTACATTAGAGATTCTCTGTTGGATTTTGTCAAGGACACCTAGGTGGATAACAAAAGCACCCGGCCAAATGTGACAGCAGTATTCATTGAGATTATTTTGTCAACTGAACATTGCGGGTTAGGGTAACACAACCTAGTCAAGCTGCAACAATAAACGTGAAATTTGCCATCATCCTGATAGAATACAATACTTTTCCAGTAAATACTTGAGTCCTGTTGTCCTGTAGTTTTCCTGGAGCCAGTTTAGATTTAAAATGAAGAACTACTTCCATAAGAAATGGCGGGTTCTCAGTCTTCACTTCCATCTTGTCTTTGTTCAAAATAGCCGAGAATTAAAAAGGCTGTAGTTAGCGTATATAAGGAACAGAAAGACTAGACATGAAAACCACAAAAAGGAATGATTACCGAATAAAAGAGCATCCCAAAATGCTAAATACAGGTCGGGGATACTGGAATCAGGCAGGTAGAAAAATTTAAATACCTGGCGAGTGTTATAACAGAAGACGGAAAGTGCGACACAGAGATCCGAAGGCGAATTGGCATGGCGAAGGAAGCATTCCAGAAGTTGAGTAAAGTATTAAGAAACGGGACAATTTCGCTAGAAACAAAGAAGAGAGTTTACCAACTATTGGCAACTAAGGTAGCCCAAAATGCCAAATACAGGTCGGGGATACTAGAATCAAGCAGGTAGAAAAATTTAAATACCCGGGAAGTGTTATAACAGAAGACGGAAAGTGCGACACAGAGATCCGAAGGCGAATTGGCATGGCGAAGGAAACATTCCAGAAGTTGAGTAGATGTATTAAGAAAAAATATTTTTAAAAAATTTTTTCATTATCAGTGTCTAATGTTTACAAGAAAAGGAATAAATGAGGAAAATAATTCCCTCATTTTTTTTCTTTTTCTGTTTCTCCATTTTTGCTGTCTATATTTTTTATACTCCAATACGAACATTTCAGAGTGTGCGGATGTCAATCTGAGGACCGTGCCAGATGTTTCGGAAAGCGTTGGATGAGTTTAATATTATATTACGAAAGTATATGGGGTGATCACTAATGCTGGTTCATCAGCAAAAAGATCAGCCCAAAATGCCAAATACAGGTGGGGAATACTAAAATAATGCAGATATAAAAATTTAAATACCTGGGAAGTGTTCTAAGAGAAGACGGAAAGTGCGACAGAAATCCGAATGTGAATTGGCTTAGCATTCTGGAAGGACGCGTTCCAGAAGTTGAGTATAGTATTAAGACACAAGAAAACTTTGCTAGAAACAAAGAAGACAGTGCTAGATTGCTATGTGATGTCAGTTCTTCAATATAACAGTGAATGTTGGACAATATCATCAATGATGAAGGAAAGACTTGAAGCAACTGAAATGTGGTTCTACAGAAGAATACTGGATATAAAGTGGGGGATCAATTCCATATTACGATCAATATATAAACTGACCCCTCACTTTGTGGTCACAGCAGTTTCTATACATTTATATTCCTGAGATCCAAAAGCACAAGGAGGCATTCCAGAAGTTGAGTAAAGTATTAAGAAACAGGACAATTTCACTAGAAACAAAGAAGAGAGTACTGGATTGCTATGTGATGTCAGTTCTTCAATATGGCAGTGAATGCTGGACAATATCATCAATGATGAAGGAAAAACTTGAAGCAACTGAAATGTGGTTCTGCAGAAGAATACTGGATATAAAGTGGGAGATCAATTCCATATTACAATCAATATATATACTGACCCCTCATTTTGTGGTCAGAGCAGTTTCTATACATTTATATTCCTGAGATCCAAAAGCACAAGGAGGCATTACAGAAGTTGAGTAAAGTATTAAGAAACAGGACAATTTCGCTAGAAACAAAGAAGAGAGTACTGGATTGTTATGCGATGTCAGTTCTTCAATATGGCAGTGAATGTTGGACAATATCTTTGAAGATGAAAGAAAAACTTGAAACAACTGAAATGTGGATGCTGCAGATATCATGGACCGAGTATGTGTGCAATCATAAGGTTTTGGTAAAGGTGGAAACGAAAAAGAAATTAATACTGGGCATCAGGAAGAGACAGCTAAAGTTTCTTGGACATTCAATGAGGAAGGAGGGCTTGTAGAACCTGATACTGACGAGAAGGAGAGAACAGCTTATTAGAGACGTCAGTACACGCACCAGCCTGCAATAGTTCACGAGAGTTTAAGAAATTTTTTGTTGTTCAAGTGGATACACCGAGACATTGAGAAAAAAAAATAAAATAAAATGTCAGGATTTGGCTGATTTTCTTTAGTGATATATCAATTATGAATTGTTTCATGCTGAATTCTACATATTTCGTGCGTAATTTTCAACGTCCAACTACAGATACAGTAAAAGTTCATTGAAACACAGAAGAGAGTACTGGATTGCTATGTGATGTCAGTTCTTCAATATGGCAGTGAATGCTGGACAATATCATCAAAGATGAAGGAACGACTTGAAGCAACTGAAATGTGGTTCTAAAGAAGAATACTGGATATAAAGTGGGGGATCAATTCCATATTACAATCAATACACAAACTGACCCCTCACTTTGTGGTCCAGTTTCTATACATTTATATTCCTGAGATCCAAAAGCACAAGGAGGCATTCCAGAAGAAACAGGACAATTTCACTAGAGACAAAGAAGAGAGTACTGGATTGCTATGTGATGTCAATTCTTCAATATGGCAGTGAATGTTGGACAATATCTTTGAAGATGAAAGAAAAACTTGAAACAGCTGAAATGTGGATGCTGCAGATATCATGGACCGAGTATGTGTGCAATCATAAGGTTTTGGTAAAGGTGGAAACGAAAAAGAAATTAATACTGGGCATCAGGAAGAGACAGCTAAAGTTTCTTGGACATTCAATGAGGAAGGAGGGCTTGTAGAACCTGATACTGACGAGAAGGAGAGACAGAGGAAAACAGTGAGTAACGTACGTGACTGGCCTTTGCAGATGGATAGCACAAAGGGGGTTGTGTGGTGTAACAGGAGAAAGCGTGCTAAGAGGTAACAGGGATAGGGAGACGTGGAAAGCAATGATCATCTACGTCCTGAAAGGACATGGCAAGAAGAAGAAGAAGAAGAAGAAGAAGAAATACAGGAGGATATCAAATACTCCTCAAATTCCAATTCATTGTAGCTATATTCCACTTTCCCAAGTAGGAGCAGTTCATTGTCATAAAAATAGGGGAGATTAGGAAGTACGTTCAGTCAGTCAGTCAGTTGGGTGCCACATGTGACACACGCTTGGGCGATCATGTCTCGACAGAGACATGACTGACTGGGCAGAAGATTATCCCGCAGTAGGTTGCCATTGCTTTCTGCGGTAGACTGGTTGCCGACCAAGGCTATAGAACCCAATCTGTCCTGCTATTTGACTCATAGCTAGAGGGGAAAGAAATGTATTATATTATTATGTAGTAACTATTGGGGGATCGGTTTCCTATTGTTATGAAGTAATAAACTGATCCCCCACTTTACGCTCAGTAGAAGTCTTAATCATTATTCCAACTATTATATTGTCAGTCAGTTAAGTGCCATACGTGAAACACGCTTGGGCGATCATGTCTTGAAAGAGACATGACTGACTGGGCAGAAGATTATCCCGCAGTAGGTTGCCATTGCTTTCTGCGGTAGACTGGTTGCCGACCAAGGCTATAGAACCCAATCTGTCCTATTATTTAACCCATAACTGGAAGGAATAGACGGATTAATACCTTTCCCAAGGGTATTTGCGTGTAAGAGAATGCAACGAATTCAGCTGGAATTCGAACTCAACTCCCCGATTTCTCGTTCCGAGCCGATATCCAATGCACCACAACGTACATCCGCCACTAATCTAAAACAGTCACTCATTCTACGACCCACACATACTAACCCACGAATAATAATTACACTGTATACACAGTTGTGTAGAGCGATGACCGCCTACTTTCCTGAAAAGGGCGTGGTGCATAGACAAGGTAATAATATCAGTCGTTTGATGAAGAAAAAACTTTCATAATTTCTATTTTTTTTTTAGCAATATCTGCTTTATAACAGAATATGTACTCTCGGCATCCATTCGCTGATATTTTCTAATACCGCAATCATTTTCCTTCTGTCTTCATCATCTTGTCATCGTTAAATTGCTAAAGAAGACATTCTTCGATTATCTAGGCATATACAAGCGATATCCGCTGTCTGCCCAATCCAATTATGAGGTAGATCGCACGAAGCAGCTTAATTGTCACGGTCGGATTTCTATTGAACAAAAAAGCCCCGTTTAATGAGACCAGTGCTTACATTTCCTTTCAGCAAAGAAACAAGGGAGATAACTTCGGCAGTGACAAAAGAGAGGAAACGGGTAAATGAAAAATTATTGAGGCAAAAGAGGAGTGGGGATTGGAGTTAGAGGAAAATAAATCAAGAAAAAAAAAAAGGAAGAAGCTTAAAGAAACTTGGATAATCGTAAAGATAATGTCTTTGATCACTAAATGAATGTAAAACGATTTCAGAAGAAAGAAGACACGGATAGACGAAGAACCAAACGAAAGAAAGAAAGAAGGAAAATGAAAAAGTAACAAGGAAAGAAAAGAAAAAGAAAGAAAAAAATAGAAAGGTTGGTTACAGCTTCAGTAACCAAAGAAAGAATGAAAAAAAAAAAAAGGAAATAATTAAACAAAGACGAAAAACAAGAAAGAAATAACGAAAGAATGATGTAGGCAGACAAGGTCAAGAAAGAAAGAAATGAAGAAAACAGGAAAAAGAGAGATAAAGAAAGAAAAAAAAAGAAAGAAAAAAGAAAAAGAAAGAAAGAAAATGGAGAGGTAACCTCGAAAGAGAAGAAAAAGAATGAAAAAAATAGAAAGATGGATTATAGTTTCAATTATCAAGACAAGAAAGAAAACAAAGAAAAGAAGAAAGAAAGAAAGAATGAAACAAAGAAGAACAAGTAAAATGAAAGAATGAAAGAATGATGGTAGGCAGGTAGAGTCAAGAAATAAAGAAATAAAGGAAAGAGAAAGAAGAGAAAAAAGAAAAAAGAAAGAAAGAACGATGATAGGCAGATAGAGTCAGGAATGAAAGAAATAAAGAAAAGAGGAAGAAGAGAGATAAAGAAAGAAAAAGAAGCAAAAAAAGAAAATGGAAAATGAACAGGGAAAGAAAACAAGAAGAAAGAAAAAAATAGGAAGATGTGTTATAGAGTCAATAAGCAAGAACGAAAGAAAAAGAAAAGAAAAAAGTAAGAATCAAGCAAAGAAGAACAACAGGAAAGAAAGAATGAAAGATTGAGTTAAGATAGAAATAAATGAAGAAAATAGGAAAAAGAGAGCTAAAGAAAGACAAAAAGAAAAAAGAAAGAAAGAAACATGGAAAATGAAGAAGTAACAGGGAAAGAGAACAAAAAGAAAGAAAGATAGAGGGATGGGTTATAATGTCAATAACCAAGGAAAGAAAAAAAAAGAAATAAAAAAAGAAAGAATGAAACAAAGAAGAACAACAAGAAAGAAAGAAAGAAGGAAAGAAAAAAAAGAAATAAAAAAGAAAGAATGAAACAAAGAAGAACAACAAGAAAGAAAGAAAGAAAGAAGGAAAGAAAAAAAAAGAAATAAAAAAGAAAGAATGAAACAAAGAAGAACAACAAGAAAGAAAGAAAGAAAGAAAGAAAGAATGATGATAGGTAGATAGAGTCAAGAGAGAAATAAATAAAGAGAAACGGAAAAAAGACAAAAAGAAAAGATAAAGAAAGACAGAAAGACAAAAAGACAAAAAGAAAGAAGGAAAATGATGAAGTAACGAAAAGTAAACAAAAGAAAAAGAAAGAAAAATTGAAAGATAAGTGATACAGACAAAACCAAGGAAATAAAAAAAATAGAAAAAAGAACAAAACACGAAAAGAGAGAAAAAACAAAGAATGACAGTAGTCGGATAGAGTCAAGAAAGAAAGAAATAAAAAACGGAGAAGAGACAGAAAGAAAGAAAAAAGAAAGAAAGAAAGAAAGAAAACACAAATTAAAAAGACGAATAAGAGAAGAGAAGTAAGAGAATAATATAGTTAAGGAAGGAAGGAAGGAAGGAAGGAAGGAAGGAAGGAAGGAAGGAAGGACAGGAGATAAAGAAAGAGATAGAGATAATGTCTATAATAAAGTCGTTGTCATGGCAACAAATATAAAAGTCAAATCCAGTCCATAAAGTGATATTAAAAGTAAAAGATAAATCCAGGGCATAAAGTGATATTATCAAGTCGTTTTCCTGGAAGCAAAAGTAAAACTGAAAACCAGTCCATAAATGCTTGTTATGAAGTCGTTCTTCTAGCAACAAAATAAAAGTCAAATCCAGTCCATAAAGCAATATTATCAAGTCGATGTCATAGCAACAAAAGTAAAAGTCTAACACAGTCCATAAAGCGATATTATGAAGTCGCTGCCCTGGCAACAAATGTAAAAAGGGTCAAATTCAGTTTATAAAGCGATATCCTTAATTCGTTGTCCTGGCAATAAAAGTAAAGGTCAAATCCAGGCTATAAATCGATATTATCAAGTCGTTGTCCTGGCAACTAAAATAAAGATCAATTCCAGACCATAAAGCGATATAATTAAGCCGATGTCATGGAAACAAAAGTAAAATTCAAATCCAGTCCATGAATTGATATTATCAAGTCGTTGTGCTGGCAATAAAAATAAAGATCAAATCCAGTCCATGAATTGATATTATCAAGTCGTTGTGCTGGCAATAAAAATAAAGATCAAATCCAGTCCATAAATTGATATTATCAAGTCGTTGTCCTGGCAATAAAAGTAAAGATCAAATCCAGTCCATCTATTGATATTATCAAGTCGTTGTCCTGGCAATAAAAATAAAGATCAAATCCAGCCCATATATTGATATTATCAAGTCGATGTCCTGGCAATAAAAATAAAGATCAAATCCAGTCCATAAATTGATATTATCAAGTCGTTGTCCTGGCAATAAAAATAAAGATCAAATCCAGCCCATATATTGATATTATCAAGTCGTTGTCCTGGCAATAAAAATAAAGATCAAATCCAGTCCATAAATTGATATTATCCAGTCGTTGTCCTGGCAATAAAAATAAAGATCAAATCCAGTACTTAAATTGATATTATCAAGTCGTTGTCCTGGCAATAAAAATAAAGATCAAATCCAGTCCATATATTGATATTATCAAGTCGTTGTCCTGGCAATAAAAATAAAGATCAAATCCAGTCCTTAAATTGATATTATCAACCCGTTGTGCTGGCAATAAAAATAAAGATCAAATCCAGCCCATATATTGATATTATCAAGTCGATGTCCTGGCAATAAAAATAAAGATCAAATCCAGTCCTTAAATTGATATTATCAAGTCGTTGTCCTGGCAATAAAAATAAAGATCAAATCCAGTCCTTAAATTGATATTATCAAGTCGTTGTCCTGGCAATAAAAATAAAGATCAAATCCAGCCCATATATTGATATTATCAAGTCGTTGCCTGGCAATTAAAATAAAGATCAAATCCAGTCCTTAAATTGATATTATCAAGTCGTTGTCCTGGCAATAAAAATAAAGATCAAATCCAGTCCATATATTGATATTATCAAGTCGTTGTCCTTGCAATAAAAATAAAGATCAAATCCAGTCCATATATTGATATTATCAAGTCGTTGTCCTGGCAATAAAAATAAAGATCAAATCCAGTCCTTAAATTGATATTATCAAGTCGTTGTGCTGGCAATAAAAATACAGATCAAATCCAGTCCATATATTGATATTATCAAGTCGTTGTCCTGGCAATAAAAATAAAGATCAAATCCAGTCCATATATTGATATTATCAAGTCGTTGTCCTGGCAATAAAAATGAAGATCAAATCCAGCCCATATATTGATATTATCAAGTCGTTGTCCAGGCAATAAAAATAAAGATCAAATCCAGTCCGTAAAGTGATATTATCAAGTCGTTGTCCTGGCAATAAAAATAAATCTCAAATCCAACCCATATATTGATATTATCAAGTCGTTGTCCTGGCAATAAAAATAAAGATCAAATCCAGCCCATATATTGATATTATCAAGTCGTTGTCCTTGCAATAAAAATAAAGATCAAATCCAGTTCTTAAATTAATATTATCAAGTCGTTGTCCAGGCAATAAAAATAAAGATCAAATCCAGTCCTTAAATTGATATTATCAAGTCGTTGTCCTGGCAATAAAAATAAAGATCAAATCCAGTCCATATATTGATATTATCAAGTCGTTGTCCTGGCAATAAAAATAAAGATCAAATCCAGCCCATATATTGATATTATCAAGTCGTTGTCCTGGCAATAAAAATAAAGATCAAATCCAGTCCATAAATTGATATTATCAAGTCGTTGTCCTGGCATTAAAAATAAAGATCAAATCCAGTCCATATATTGATATTATCAAGTCGTTGTCCTGGCAATAAAAATAAAGATCAAATCCAGTCCTTAAATTAATATTATCAATTCGTTGTCCTGGCAATAAAAATAAAGATCAAATCCAGTCCATATATTGATATTATCCAGTCGTTCTCCTGGCAATAAAAATAAAGATCAAATCCAGTCCATAAATTGATATTATCAAGTCGTTGTCCTGGCAATAAAAATAAAGATCAAATCCAGTCCATATATTGATATTATCAAGTCGTTGTCCTGGCAATAAAAATAAAGATCAAATCCAGTCCTTAAATTGATATTATCAACCCGTTGTGCTGGCAATAAAAATAAAGATCAAATCCGGCCCATATATTAATATTATCAAGTCGTTGCCCTGGCAATAGAAATAAAGATCAAATCCAGTCCTTAAATTGATATTATCAAGTCGTTGTCCTGGCAATAAAAATAAAGATCAAATCCAGTCCTTAAATTGATATTATCCAGTCGTTGTCCTGGCAATAAAAATAAAGATCAAATCCAGCCCATATATTGATATTATCAAGTCGTTGCCTGGCAATAAAAATAAAGATCAAATCCAGTCCTTAAATTGATATTATCAAGTCGTTGTCCTGGCAATAAAAATAAAGATCAAATCCAGCCCATATATTGTTATTATCAAGTCGTTGTCCTGGCAATAAAAATAAAGATCAAATCCAGCCCATATATTGATATTATCAAGTCGTTGTCCTGGCAATAAAAATAAAGATCAAATCCAGTCCATAAATTGATATTATCAAGTCGTTGTCCTGGCATTAAAAATAAAGATCAAATCCAGCCCATATATTGATATTATCAAGTCGTTGTCCTGGCAATAAAAATAAAGATCAAATCCAGCCCATATATTGATATTATCAAGTCGTTGTCCTGGCAATAAAAATAAAGATCAAATCCTGTCCTTAAATTGATATTATCAAGTCGTTGACCTGGCAATAAAAATAAAGATCAAATCCAGTCCATATATTGATATTATCAAGTCGTTGTACTGGCAATAAATATAAAGATCAAATCCAGCCCATATATTGATATTATCAAGTCGTTGTCCTGGCAATAAAAATAAAGATCAAATCCAGTCCTTAAATTGATATTATCAAGTCGTTGTCCTGGCAATAAAAATAAAAATCAAATCCAGTCCTTAAATTGATATTATCCAGTCGTTGTCCTGGCAATAAAAATAAAGATAAAATCCAGTCCATAAATTGATATTATCAAGTTGTTGTCCTGGCAATAAAAATAAAGATCAAATCCAGCCCATATTTTGATATTATCAAGTCGTTGTCCTGGCAATAAAAATAAAGATTAAATCCAGTCCATATATTGATATTATCAAGTCGTTGCCCTGGCAATAGAAATAAAGATCAAATCCAGTCCCTAAATTGATATTATCAAGTCGTTGTCCTGGCAATAAAAATAAAGATCAAATCCAGTCCTTAAATTGATATTATCAAGTCGTTGTCCTGGCAATAAAAATAAAGATCAAATCCAGCCCATATATTGATATTATCAAGTCGTTGCCTGGCAATAAAAATAAAGATCAAATCCAGTCCTTAAATTGATATTATCAAGTCGTTGTCCTGGCAATAAAAATAAAGATCAAATCCAGTCCATATATTGATATTATCAAGACGTTGTCCTTGCAATAAAAAAATAAAGATCAAATCCAGTCCATATATTGATATTATCAAGTCGTTGTCCTGGCAATAAAAATAAAGATCAAATCCAGTCCTTAAATTGATATTATCAAGTCGTTGTGCTGGCAATAAAAATAAAGATCAAATCCAGTCCATATATTGATATTATCAAGTCGTTGTCCTGGCAATAAAAATAAAGATCAAATCCAGTCCATATATTGATATTATCAAGTCGTTGTCCTGGCAATAAAAATGAAGATCAAATCCAGCCCATATATTGATATTATCAAGTCGTTGTCCAGGCAATAAAAATAAAGATCAAATCCAGTCCGTAAAGTGATATTATCAAGTCGTTGTCCTGGCAATAAAAATAAATCTCAAATCCAACCCATATATTGATATTATCAAGTCGTTGTCCTGGCAATAAAAATAAAGATCAAATCCAGCCCATATATTGATATTATCAAGTCGTTGTCCTTGCAATAAAAATAAAGATCAAATCCAGCCCATATATTGATATTATCAAGTCGTTGTCCTGGCAATAAAAATAAATCTCAAATCCAGTCCATATATTGATATTATCAAGTCGTTGTCCTGGCAATAAAAATAAAGATCAAATCCAGCCGATATATTGATATTATCAAGTCATTGTCCTGGCAATAAAAAAAAAGATCAAATCCAGTCCATATATTGATATTATCAAGTCGTTGTCCTGGCAATAAAAATAAAGATCAAATCCAGTTCTTAAATTGATATTATCAAGTCGTTGTCCTGGCAATAAAAATAAAGATCAAATCCAGTCCTTACATTGATATTATCAAGTCGTTGTGCTGGCAATAAAAATTAAGATCAAATCCAGTCCATAAATTGATATTATCAAGTCGTTGTCCTGGCAATAAAAATAAAGATCAAATCCAGTCCATATATTGATATTATCAAATCGTTGTCCTGGCAATAAAAATAAAGATCAAATCCAGCCTTATATTGATATTATCAAGTCGTTGTCCTGGCAATAAAAATAAAGATCAAATCCAGTCCATAAATTGATATTATCAAGTCGTTGCCTGGCAATAAAAATAAAGATCAAATCCAGCCCATATATTGATATTATCAAGTCGTTGTCCTGGCAATAAAAATAAAGATCAAATCCAGTCCATAAATTGATATTATCAAGTCGTTGTCCTGGCATTAAAAATAAAGATCAAACCCAGTCCATATATTGATATTATCAAGTCGTTGTCCTGGCAATAAAAATAAAGATCAAATCCAGTTCTTAAATTAATATTATCAAGTCGTTGTCCAGGCAATAAAAATAAAGATCAAATCCAGTCCTTAAATTGATATTATCCAGTCGTTGTCCTGGCAATAAAAATAAAGATCAAATCCAGTCCATATATTGATATTATCAAGTCGTTGTCCTGGCAATAAAAATAAAGATCAAATCCAGCCCATATATTGATATTATCAAGTCGCTGTCCTGGCAATAAAAATAAAGATCAAATCCAGTCCATAAATTGATATTATCAAGTCGTTGTCCTGGCATTAAAAATAAAGATCAAATCCAGTCCATATATTGATATTATCAAGTCGTTGTCCTGGCAATAAAAATAAAGATCAAATCCAGTCCTTAAATTAATATTATCAATTCGTTGTCCTGGCAATAAAAATAAAGATCAAATCCAGTCCATATATTGATATTATCCAGTCGTTCTCCTGGCAATAAAAATAAAGATCAAATCCAGTCCATAAATTGATATTATCAAGTCGTTGTCCTGGCAATAAAAATAAAGATCAAATCCAGTCCATATATTGATATTATCAAGTCGTTGTACTGGCAATAAAAATAAAGATCAAATCCAGTCCTTAAATTGATATTATCAACCCGTTGTGCTGGCAATAAAAATAAAGATCAAATCCAGTCCTTAAATTGATATTATCAAGTCGTTGTCCTGGCAATAAAAATAAAGATCAAATCCAGCCCATATATTGTTATTATCAAGTCGTTGTCCTGGCAATAAAAATAAAGATCAAATCCAGCCCATATATTGATATTATCAAGTCGTTGTCCTGGCAATAAAAATAAAGATCAAATCCAGTCCATAAATTGATATTATCAAGTCGTTGTCCTGGCATTAAAAATAAAGATCAAATCCAGCCCATATATTGATATTATCAAGTCGTTGTCCTGGCAATAAAAATAAAGATCAAATCCAGTCCTTAAATTAATATCATCAAGTCGTTGTCCTGGCAATAAAAATAAAGATCAAATCCAGTCCATATATTGATATTATCCAGTCGTTGTCCTGGCAATAAAAATAAAGACCACATCCAGTCCATATATTGATATTATCAAGTCGTTGTCCTGGCAATAAAAATAAAGATCAAATCCAGTCCTGAAATTGATATTATCAAGTCGTTGTCCTGGCAATAAAAATAAAGATCAAATCCAGTCCATAAATTGATATTTTGAAGTCGTTGTCCTGGCAATAAAAACAAAGATCAAATCCAGTCCATAAATTGATATTATCAAGTCGTTGTCCTGGCAATAAAAATAAAGATCAAATCCAGTCCTTAAATTGATATTATCAAGTCGTTGTCCTGGCAATAAAAATAAAGATCAAATCCAGTCCATATATTGATATTATCAAGTCGTTGTCCTGGCAATAAAAATAAAGATCAAATCCAGTCCATATATTGATATTATCAAGTCGTTGTCCTGGCAATAAAAATGAAGATCAAATCCAGCCCATATATTGATATTATCAAGTCGTTGTCCAGGCAATAAAAATAAAGATCAAATCCAGTCCGTAAAGTGATATTATCAAGTCGTTGTCCTGGCAATAAAAATAAATCTCAAATCCAACCCATATATTGATATTATCAAGTCGTTGTCCTGGCAATAAAAAGAAAGATCAAATCCAGCCCATATATTGATATTATCAAGTCGTTGTCCTTGCAATAAAAATAAAGATCAAATCCAGCCCATAAATTGATATTATCAAGTCGTTGTCCTGGCAATAATAATAAATCTCAAATCCAGTCCATATATTGATATTATCAAGTCGTTGTCCTGGCAATAAAAATAAAGATCAAATCCAGCCGATATATTGATATTATCAAGTCATTGTCCTGGCAATAAAAAAAAAGATCAAATCCAGTCCATATATTGATATTATCAAGTCGTTGTCCTACAGCAATAAAAATAAGATCAAATCCAGTTCTTAAATTGATATTATCAAGTCGTTGTCCTGGCAATAAAAATAAAGATCAAATCCAGTCCTTACATTGATATTATCAAGTCGTTGTGCTGGCAATAAAATTGAATCAAATCCAGTCCATAAGTTAGTATTATCAAGTCGTTGTCTGGCAATAAAAATAAAGATCAAATCCAGTCCATATATTGATATTATCAAATCGTTGTCCTGGCAATAAAAATAAGATCAAATCCAGCCTTATATTGATATTATCAAGTCGTTGTCCTGGCAATAAAAATAAAGATCAATCCAGTCCTTACATTGATATTATCAAGTCGTTGTGCTGTAATAAAAAGTGAATCAAATCAGTCCATAAATTGATATTATCAAGTCGTTGTCCTGGCAATAAAAATAAAGATCAAAATCCAGTCCATATATTGATATTATCAAATCGTTGTCCTGGCAATAAAAATAAAGATCAAATCCAGCCTTATATTGATATTATCAAGTCGTTGTCATAGCAATAAAAGCAAAGATCAAATCCAGTCCATAAATTGATATTATCAAGTCGTTGCCTGGCAATAAAAATAAAGATCAAATCAGCCCATATATTGATATTATCAAGTCGTTGTCCAGGCAATAAAAATAAAGATCAAATCCAGTCCATAAATTGATATTATCAAAGAGTCGTTGTCCTGGCATTAAAAATAAAGATCAAACCCAGTCCATATATTGATATTATCAAGTCGTTGTCCTGGCAATAAAAATAAAGATCAAATCCAGTTCTTAAATTAATATTATCAAGTCGTTGTCCAGGCAATAAAAATAAAGATCAAATCCAGTCCTTAAATTGATATTATCAAGTCGTTGTCCTGGCAATAAAAATAAAGATCAAATCCAGATCCTTGTTGATATTATCAAGTCGTTGTGCTACAGCAATAAAAATTAAGATCAAATCCAGTCCATAAATTGATATTATCAAGTCGTTGTCCTGGCAATAAAAATAAAGATCAAATCCAGTCCATATATTGATGTTATCAAATCGTTGTCCTGGCAATAAAAATAAAGATCAAATCCAGCCTTATATTGATATTATCAAGTCGTTGTCCTAGCAATAAAAATAAAGATCAAATCCAGTCCATAAATTGATATTATCAAGTCGTTGCCTGGCGCAATAAAAATAAAGATCAAATCCAGCCCATATATTGATATTATCAAGTCGTTGTCCAGGCAATAAAAATAAAGATCAAATCCAGTCCATAAATTGATATTATCAAGTCGTTGTCCTGGCATTAAAAATAAAGATCAAACCCAGTCCATATATTGATATTATCAAGTCGTTGTCCTGGCAATAAAAATAAAGATCAAATCCAGTTCTTAAATTAATATTATCAAGTCGTTGTCCAGGCAATAAAAATTAAGATCAAATCCAGTCCTTAAATTGATATTATCAGGGTAATTTGTCCTGGCAATAAAAATAAAGATCAAATCAGTCCATATATTGATATTATCAAGTCGTTGTCCTGTAATAAAAATAAAGATCAAATCCAGCCCATATATTGATATTATCAAGTCGTTGTCCTGGCAATAAAAATAAGATCAAATCCAGTCCATAAATTGATATTATCTAGTCGTTGTCCTGGCATTAAAAATAAAGATCAAATCCAGTCCATATATTGATATTATCAAGTCGTTGTCCTGGCAATAAAAATAAAGATCAAATCCAGTCCTTAAATTAATATTATCAATTCGTTGTCCTGGCAATAAAAATAAAGATCAAATCCAGTCCATATATTGATATTATCCAGTCGTTCTCCTGGCAATAAAAATAAAGATCAAATCCAGTCCATAAATTGATATTATCAAGTAGTTGTCCTGGCAATAAAAATAAAGATCAAATCCAGTCCATATATTGATATTATCAAGTCGTTGTCCTGGCAATAAAAATAAAGATCAAATCCAGTCCTTAAATTGATATTATCAACCCGTTGTGCTGGCAATAAAAATAAAGATCAAATCCGGCCCATATATTAATATTATCAAGTCGTTGCCCTGGCAATAGAAATAAAGATCAAATCCAGTCCTTAAATTGATATTATCAAGTCGTTGTCCTGGCAATAAAAATAAAGATCAAATCCAGTCCTTAAATTGATATTATCCAGTCGTTGTCCTGGCAATAAAAATAAAGATCAAATCCAGCCCATATATTGATATTATCAAGTCGTTGCCTGGCAATAAAAATAAAGATCAAATCCAGTCCTTAAATTGATATTATCAAGTCGTTGTCCTGGCAATAAAAATAAAGATCAAATCCAGCCCATATATTGTTATTATCAAGTCGTTGTCCTGGCAATAAAAATAAAGATCAAATCCAGCCCATATATTGATATTATCAAGTCGTTGTCCTGGCAATAAAAATAAAGATCAAATCCAGTCCATAAATTGATATTATCAAGTCGTTGTCCTGGCATTAAAAATAAAGATCAAATCCAGCCCATATATTGATATTATCAAGTCGTTGTCCTGGCAATAAAAATAAAGATCAAATCCAGTCCTTAAATTAATATCATCAAGTCGTTGTCCTGGCAATAAAAATAAAGATCAAATCCAGTCCATATATTGATATTATCCAGTCGTTGTCCTGGCAATAAAAATAAAGACCACATCCAGTCCATATATTGATATTATCAAGTCGTTGTCCTGGCAATAAAAATAAAGATCAAATCCAGTCCTTAAATTGATATTATCAAGTCGTTGTCCTGGCAATAAAAATAAAGATCAAATCCAGTCCATAAATTGATATTTTGAAGTCGTTGTCCTGGCAATAAAAACAAAGATCAAATCCAGTCCATAAATTGATATTATCAAGTCGTTGTCCTGGCAATAAAAATAAAGATCAAATCCAGTCCTTAAATTGATATTATCAAGTCGTTGTCCTGGCAATAAAAATAAAGATCAAATCCAGTCCATATATTGATATTATCAAGTCGTTGTCCTGGCAACAAAAATAAAGATCAAATCCAGCCCATATATTGATATTATCAAGTCGTTGTCCTGGCAATAAAAATAAAGATCAAATCCAGCCCATATATTGATATTATCAAGTCGTTGTCCTGGCAATAAAAATAAAGATCAAATCCTGTCCTTAAATTGATATTATCAAGTCGTTGTCCTGGCAATAAAAATAAAGATCAAATCCAGTCCATATATTGATATTATCAAGTCGTTGTACTGGCAATAAATATAAAGATCAAATCCAGCCCATATATTGATATTATCAAGTCGTTGTCCTGGCAATAAAAATAAAGATCAAATCCAGTCCATAAATTGATATTATCAAGTCGTTGTCCTGGCAATAAAAATAAAAATCAAATCCAGTCCTTAAATTGATATTATCCAGTCGTTGTCCTGGCAATAAAATTAAAGATAAAATCCAGTCCATAAATTGATAGTATCAAATTGTTGTCCTGGCAATAAAAATAAAGATCAAATCCAGCCCATATATTGATATTATCAAGTCGTTGTCCTGGCAATAAAAATAAAGATCAAATCCAGTTCTTAAATTAATATTATCAAGTCGTTGTCCAGGCAATAAAAATAAAGATCAAATCCAGTCCTTAAATTGATATTATCAAGTCGTTGTCCTGGCAATAAAAATAAAGATCAAATCCAGTCCATATATTGATATTATCAAGTCGTTGTCCTGGCAATAAAAATAAAGATCAAATCCAGCCCATATATTGATATTATCAAGTCGTTGTCCTGGCAATAAAAATAAAGATCAAATCCAGTCCATAAATTGATATTATCAAGTCGTTGTCCTGGCATTAAAAATAAAGATCAAATCCAGTCCATATATTGATATTATCAAGTCGTTGTCCTGGCAATAAAAATAAAGATCAAATCCAGTCCTTAAATTAATATTATCAATTCGTTGTCCTGGCAATAAAAATAAAGATCAAATCCAGTCCATATATTGATATTGTCCAGTCGTTCTCCTGGCAATAAAAATAAAGATCAAATCCAGTCCATAAATTGATATTATCAAGTCGTTGTCCTGGCAATAAAAATAAAGATCAAATCCAGTCCATATATTGATATTATCAAGTCGTTGTCCTGGCAATAAAAATAAAGATCAAATCCAGTCCTTAAATTGATATTATCAAGTCGTTGTCCTGGCAATAAAAATAAAGATCAAATCCGGCCCATATATTAATATTATCAAGTCGTTGCCCTGGCAATAGAAATAAAGATCAAATCCAGTCCTTAAATTGATATTATCAAGTCGTTGTCCTGGCAATAAAAATAAAGATCAAATCCAGTCCTTAAATTGATATTATCCAGTCGTTGTCCTGGCAATAAAAATAAAGATCAAATCCAGCCCATATATTGATATTATCAAGTCGTTGCCTGGCAATAAAAATAAAGATCAAATCCAGTCCTTAAATTGATATTATCAAGTCGTTGTCCTGGCAATAAAAATAAAGATCAAATCCAGCCCATATATTGTTATTATCAAGTCGTTGTCCTGGCAATAAAAATAAAGATCAAATCCAGCCCATATATTGATATTATCAAGTCGTTGTCCTGGCAATAAAAATAAAGATCAAATCCAGTCCATAAATTGATATTATCAAGTCGTTGTCCTGGCAATTAAAAATAAAGATCAAATGCAGCCCATATATTGATATTTTCAAGTCGTTGTCCTGGCAATAAAAATAAAGATCAAATCCAGCCCATATATTGATATTATCAAGTCGTTGTCCTGGCAATAAAAATAAAGATCAAATCCTGTCCTTAAATTGATATTATCAAGTCGTTGACCTGGCAATAAAAATAAAGATCAAATCCAGTCCATATATTGATATTATCAAGTCGTTGTACTGGCAATAAATATAAAGATCAAATCCAGCCCATATATTGATATTATCAAGTCGTTGTCCTGGCAATAAAAATAAAGATCAAATCCAGTCCTTAAATTGATATTATCAAGTCGTTGTCCTGGCAATAAAAATAAAAATCAAATCCAGTCCTTAAATTGATATTATCCAGTCGTTGTCCTGGCAATAAAAATAAAGATAAAATCCAGTCCATAAATTGATATTATCAAGTTGTTGTCCTGGCAATAAAAATAAAGATCAAATCCAGCCCATATTTTGATATTATCAAGTCGTTGTCCTGGCAATAAAAATAATGATTAAATCCAGTCCATATATTGATATTATCAAGTCGTTGCCCTGGCAATAGAAATAAAGATCAAATCCAGTCCTTAAATTGATATTATCAAGTCGTTGTCCTGGCAATAAAAATAAAGATCAAATCCAGTCCTTAAATTGATATTATCAAGTCGTTGTCCTGGCAATAAAAATAAAGATCAAATCCAGCCCATATATTGATATTATCAAGTCGTTGCCTGGCAATAAAAATAAAGATCAAATCCAGTCCTTAAATTGATATTATCAAGTCGTTGTCCTGGCAATAAAAATAAAGATCAAATCCAGTCCATATATTGATATTATCAAGTCGTTGTCCTTGCAATAAAAATAAAGATCAAATCCAGTCCATATATTGATATTATCAAGTCGTTGTCCTGGCAATAAAAATAAAGATCAAATCCAGTCCTTAAATTGATATTATCAAGTCGTTGTCCTTGGCAATAAAAATAAAGATCAAATCCAGTCCATATATTGATATTATCAAGTCGTTGTCCTGGCAATAAAAATAAAGATCAAATCCAGTCCATATATTGATATTATCTAGTCGTTGTCCTGGCAATAAAAATGAAGATCAAATCCAGCCCATATATTGATATTATCAAGTCGTTGTCCAGGCAATAAAAATAAAGATCAAATCCAGTCCGTAAAGTGATATTATCAAGTCGTTGTCCTGGCAATAAAAATAAATCTCAAATCCAACCCATATATTGATATTATCAAGTCGTTGTCCTGGCAATAAAAATAAAGATCAAATCCAGCCCATATATTGATATTATCAAGTCGTTGTCCTTGCAATAAAAATAAAGATCAAATCCAGCCCATATATTGATATTATCAAGTCGTTGTCCTGGCAATAAAAATAAAGATCAAATCCAGCCCATATATTGATATTATCAAGTCGTTGTCCTGGCAATAAAAATAAAGATCAAATCCAGTCCATAAATTGATATTATCAAGTCGTTGTCCTGGCATTAAAAATAAAGATCAAACCCAGTCCATATATTGATATTATCAAGTCGTTGTCCTGGCAATAAAAATAAAGATCAAATCCAGTTCTTAAATTAATATTATCAAGTCGTTGTCCAGGCAATAAAAATAAAGATCAAATCCAATCCTTAAATTGATATTATCAAGTCGTTGTCCTGGCAATAAAAATAAGATCAAATCCAGTCCATATATTGATATTACTGTTGCAGTTGTCCTGGCAATAAAATAAAGATCAAATCCAGCCCATATATTGATATTATCAAGTCGTTGTCCTGGCAATAAAATAAGATCAAATCCAGTCCATAAATTGATATTATCAAGTCGTTGTCCTGGCATTAAAAATAAAGATCAAATCCAGTCCATATATTGATATTATCAAGTCGTTGTCCTGGCAATAAAAAATAAAGATCAAATCCAGTCCTTAAATTAATATTATCAATTCGTTGTCCTGGCAATAAAAATAAAGATCAAATCCAGTCCATATATTATTATTATCCAGTCGTTCTCCTGGCAATAAAAATAAAGATCAAATCCAGTCCATAAATTGATATTATCAAGTCGTTGTCCTGGCAATAAAAATAAAAGATCAAATCCAGTCCATATATTGATATTATCAAGTCGTTGTCCTGGCAATAAAAATAAAGATCAAATCCAGTCCTTAAATTGATATTATCAACCCGTTGTGCTGGCAATAAAAAATAAAGATCAAATCCGGCTCATATATTAATATTATCAAGTCGTTGCCCTGGCAATAGAAATAAAGATCAAATCCAGTCCTTAAATTGATATTATCAAGTCGTTGTCCTGGCAATAAAAATAAAGATCAAATTCAGTCCTTAAATTGATATTATCCAGTCGTTGTCCGCGCAATAAAAATAAAGATCAAATCCAGCCCATATATTGATATTATCAAGTCGTTGCCTGGCAATAAAAAATAAAGATCAAATCCAGTCCTTAAATTGCTATTATCAAGTCGTTGTCCTGGCAATAAAAAATAAAGATCAAATCCAGCCCATATATTGTTATTATCAAGTCGTTGTCCTGGCAATAAAAATAAAGATCAAATCCAGCCCATATATTGATATTATCAAGTCGTTGTCCTGGCAATAAAAATAAAGATCAATCCAGTCCATAAATTGATATTATCAAGTCGTTGTCCTGGCATTAAAAATAAAGATCAAATCCAGCCCATATATTGATATTATCAAGTCGTTGTCCTGGCAATAAAAATAAAGATCAAATCCAGTCCTTAAATTAATATCATCAAGTCGTTGTCCTGGCAATAAAAAATAAAGATCAAATCCAGTCCATATATTGATATTATCCAGTCGTTGTCCTGGCAATAAAAATAAAGACCACATCCAGTCCATATATTGATATTATCAAGTCGTTGTCCTGGCAATAAAAAATAAAGATCAAATCCAGTCCTTAAATTGGATATTATCAAGTCGTTGTCCTGGCAATAAAAAATAAAGATCAAATCCAGTCCATAAACTGATATTTTGAAGTCGTTGTCCTGGCAATAAAAACAAAGATCAAATCCAGTCCTTAAATTTGATATTCTCCAGTCGTTGTCCTGGCAATAAAAATAAAGATCAAATCCAGTCCTTAAATTGATATTATCAAGTCGTTGTCCTGGCAATAAAAAATAAAGATCAAATCCAGTCCATATATTGATATTATCGTCGTTGTCCTGGCCACAACAATAAAGATCAAATCCAGCCCATATATTGATATTATCCAGTCGTTGTCCTGGCAATAAAAATAAAGATCCAATCCAGCCCATATATTGATATTATCAAGTTGTTGTCCTGGCAATAAAAATAAAGATCAAATCCTGTCCTTAAATTGATATTATCAAGTCGTTGTCCTGGCAATAAAAATAAAGATCAAATCCAGTCCATATATTGATATTATCAAGTCGTTGTACTGGCAATAAAATATAAAGATCAAATCCAACGCATATATTGATATTATCAATTCGTTGTCCTGGCAATAAAAAAATAAAGATCAAATCCAGTCCATAAATTGATATTATCAAGTCGTTGTCCTGGCAATAAAAATAAAATCAAATCCAGTCCTTAAATTGATATTATCCAGTCGTTGTCCCGAGTACAAAATAAAGATAAAATCCAGTCCATAAATCGATATTGCCCAAGTTGTTGTCCTGGCAATAAAAATAAAGATCAAATCCAGCCCATATTTTGATATTATCAAGTCGTTGTCCTGGCAATAAAAATAATGATCAAATCCAGTCCATAAATTGATATTATCAACTCGTTGTCCTGGCAATAAAAATAAAGATCAAATCCAGCTCATATATTGATATTATCCAGTCGTTGTCCTGGCAATAAAATAAAGATCAAATCCAGCCCATAAATTCATATTATCAAGTCGTTGTGCTGGCTATGTAATAAGATCAAATCCAGCCCATATATTGATATTATCAATTCGTTGTCCTGGCAATAAAATTAAAAGATCAAATCCAGCCCATAAATTGATATTATCAAGTCGTTGTCCTGGCAATAAAGATAAAGATCAAATCCAGCCCATATATTGATATTATCAAGTCGTTGTCCTGGCAATAAAAATAAAGACAATCCAGTCTCTAAATTGGATATTATCAAGTCGTTGTCCTGGCAATAAAAAATAAAGATCAAATCCAATCCATATATTGATATTATCAAGTCGTTGTCCTGGCAATAAAAAATAAAGATCAAATCCAGCCCATATTTTGATATTATCAAGTCCTTGCCTGGCAATAAAAATAAAGATCAAATCCAGTCCTTAAATTGATATTAATGTCCTTGTCCTGGCAATAAAAATAAAGATCAAATCCGGCCCATATATTAATATTATCAAGTCGTTGCCCTGGCAATAGAAATAAAGATCAAATCCAGTCCATATATTGATATTATCAAGTCGTTGTCCTGGCAATAAAAATAAAGATCAAATCCAGCCCATATATTGATATTATCAAGTCGTTGTCCTGGCAATAAAAATAAAGATCAAATCCAGTCATAAATTGATATTATCAAGTCGTTGTCCTAGCATTAAAAATAAAGATCAAATCCAGTCCATATATTGATATTATCAAGTCGTTGTCCTGGCAATAAAAATAAAGATCAAATCCAGTCCTTAAATTAATATTATCAATTCGTTGTCCTGGCAATAAAAATAAAGATCAAATCCAGTCCATATATTGATATTATCCAGTCGTTCTCCTGGCAATAAAAATAAAGATCAAATCCAGTCCATAAATTGATATTATCGAATAAATTTGTCCACCAATAAAAATAAAGATCAAATCCAGTCCATATATTGATATTATCAAGTCGTTATCATAACCAATAAAAATAAGAATCAAATCAGTCCTTAAATTGATATTATCAACCCGTTGTGCTGGCAATAAAAATAAAGTCAAATCCGGCTCATATATTAATATTATCAAGTCGTTGCCCTGGCAATAGAAATAAAGATCAAATCCAGTCCTTAAATTGATATTATCAAGTCGTTGTCCTGGCAATAAAATAAGATCAAATCCAGTCCTTAAATTGATATTATCCAGTCGTTGTCCTGGCAATAAAATAAAGATCAAATCCAGCCCATATATTGATATTATCAAGTCGTTGCCTGGCAATAAAAATAAAGATCAAATCCAGTCCTTAAATTGCTATTATCAAGTCGTTGTCCTGGCAATAAAAATAAAGATCAAATCCAGCCCATATATTGTTATTATCAAGTCGTTGTCCTGGCAATAAAAATAAAGATCAAATCCAGCCCATATATTGATATTATCAAGTCGTTGTCACTGCTTAATAAAAATAAAGATCAAATCCAGTCCATAAATTGATATTATCAAGTCGTTGTCCTGGCATTAAAAATAAAGATCAAATCCAACCCATATATTGATATTATCAAGTCGTTGTCCTGGCAACCAATAAAAATAAAGATCCAAATCCAGTCCTTAAATTAATATCATCAAGTCGTTGTCCTAGCAATAAAATAAAGATCAAATCAGTCCATATATTGATATTATCCAGTCGTTGTCCTGGCAATAAAAATAAAGACCATCCAGTCCATATATTGATATTATTCAAGTCGTTGTCCTGGCAATAAAAATAAAGATCAAATCCAGTCCTTAAATTGATATTATCAAGTCGTTGTCCTGGCAATAAAAATAAAAGATCAAATCCAGTCCATAAACTGTTATTTTGAAGTCGTTGTCCTGGCAATAAAAACAAAGATCAAATCCAAGTCCTTAAATTGATATTCTCCAGTCGTTGTCCTGGCAATAAAAATAAGATCAAATCCAGTCCTTAAATTGATATTATCAAGTCGTTGTCTAGCAATAAAAATAAAGATCAAATCCAGTCCATATATTGATATTATCAAGTCGTTGTCTAGCCACAACAATAGATCAAATCCAGCCCGTATATTGATATTATCCAGTCGTTGTCCTGGCAATAAAAATAAAGATCCAATCCAGCCCATATATTGATATTATCAAGTCGTTGTCCTGGCAATAAAAATAAGATCAAATCCTGTCCTTAAATTGATATTATCAAGTCGTTGTCCTAGCAATAAAAATAAAGATCAAATCCAGTCCATATATTGATATTATCAAGTCGTTGTACTGGCAATAAATATAAAGATCAAATCCAGCCCATATATTGATATTATCAATTCGTTGTCCTGGCAATAAAATAAAGATCAAATCCAGTCCATAAATTGATATTATCAAGTCGTTGTCTAGCAATAAAAATAAAAATCAAATCCAGTCCTTAAATTGATATTATCCAGTCGTTGTCCTGGCAATAAAAATAAAGATAAAATCCAGTCCATAAATTGATATTATCAAGTTGTTGTCCTGGCAATAAAAATAAAGATCCAAATCCAGCCCATATTTTGATATTATCAAGTCGTTGTCCTGGCAATAAAAATAATGATCCAAATCCAGTCCATAAATTGATATTATCAACTCGTTGTCCTGGCAATAAAGTAAAGATCAAATCCAGTCCATATATTGATATTATCCAGTCGTTGTCCTGGCAATAAAATAAAGATCAAATCCAGCCCATAAATTCATATTATCAAGTCGTTGTGCTGGCTATAAAAATAAAGATCAAATCCAGCCCATATATTGATATTATCAATTCGTTGTCCTGGCAATAAAATTAAAAGATCAAATCCAGCCCATAAATTGATATTATCAAGTCGTTGTCCTGGCAATAAAGATAAAGATCAAATCCAGCCCATATATTGATATTATCAAGTCGTTGTCCTGGCAATAAAAATAAAGACAAATCCAGTCTCTAAATTGATATTATCAAGTCGTTGTCTGGCAATAAAAATAAAGATCAAATCCAATCCATATATTGATATCAAGTCGTTGTCCTGGCAATAAAAATAAAGATCAAATCCAGCCCATATTTTGATATTATCAAGTCCTTGCCTGGCAATAAAAATAAAGATCAAATCCAGTCCTTAAATTGATATTATCAAGTCTTGTCCTGGCAATAAAAATAATGATCAAATCCAGTCCTTAAATTGATATTATCGAGTCGTTGCGCTGGCAATAATAATAAAGATCAAATCCAGTCCATAAATTGATATTATCTAGTCGTTGTCCTGGCAATAAAATAAAATCAAATCCTGTCCTTAAATTGATATTATCAAGTCGTTGTCCTGGCAATAAAAATAAAGATCAAATCCAGCCATATATTGATATTATCAAGACGTTGTGCTGGCAATAAAAATAAAGATCAAATCCAGTCCATAAATTGATATTATCTAGTCGTTGTCCTGGCAATAAAAATAAAGATCAAATCCAGTCCATAAATTGATATTATCTAGTCGTTGTCCTGGCAATAAAATAAAAATCAAATCCAGTCCTTAAATTGATATTATCAAGTCGTTGTCCTGGCAATAAAAATAAAGATCAAATCCAGCCATATATTGATATTATCAAGTTGTTGTCCTGGCAATAAAAATAAAGATCAAATCCAGTCCATAAATTGATATTATCTAGTCGTTGTCCTGGCAATAAAAATAAAGATCAAATCCAGTCCATAAATTGATATTATCTAGTCGTTGTCTTGGCAATAAAAATAAAAATCAAATCCAGTCCATAAATTGATATTATCAAGTCGTTGTCCTGGCAATAAAAATAAAGATCAAATCCAGCCATATATTGATATTATCAAGTCGTTGTCCTGGCAATAAAAATAAAGATCAAATCCAGTCCATAAATTGATATTATCAAGTCGTTGCCCTTGCAATAAAAATAAAGATCAAATCCAGTCCATAAATTGATATTATCTAGTCGTTGTCCTGGCAATAAAAATAAAGATCAAATCCAGTCCTTAAATTAATATCATCAAGTCGTTGTCCTGGCAATAAAAATAAAGATCAAATCCAGTCCATATATTGATATTATCAAGTCGTTGTCCTGGCAATAAAAATAAAGACCACATCCAGTCCATATATTGATATTATCAAGTCGTTGTCCTGGCAATAAAAATAAAGATCAAATCCAGTCCTTAAATTGATATTATCAAGTCGTTGTCCTGGCAATAAAAATAAAGATCAAATCCAGTCCATAAATTGATATTTTGAAGTCGTTGTCCTGGCAATAAAAACAAAGATCAAATCCAGTCCATAAATTGATATTATCAAGTCGTTGTCCTGGCAATAAAAATAAAGATCAAATCCAGTCCTTAAATTGATATTATCAAGTCGTTGTCCTGGCAATAAAAATAAAGATCAAATCCAGTCCATATATTGATATTATCAAGTCGTTGTCCTGGCAATAAAAATAAAGATCAAATCCAGCCCATATATTGATATTATCAAGTCGTTGTCCTGGCAATAAAAATAAAGATCAAATCCTGTCCTTAAATTGATATTATCAAGTCGTTGTCCTGGCAAGAAAAATAAAGATCAAATCCAGTCCATATATTGATATTATCAAGTCGTTGTACTGGCAATAAATATAAAGATCAAATCCAGCCCATATATTGATATTATCAAGTCGTTGTCCTGGCAATAAAAATAAAGATCAAATCCAGTCCTTAAATTGATATTATCAAGTCGTTGTCCTGGCAATAAAAATAAAAATCAAATCCAGTCCTTAAATTGATATTATCCAGTCGTTGTCCTGGCAATAAAAATAAAGATAAAATCCAGTCCATAAATTGATATTATCAAGTTGTTGTCCTGGCAATAAAAATAAAGATCAAATCCAGCCCATATTTTGATATTATCAAGTCGTTGTCCTGGCAATAAAAATAATGATCAAATCCAGTCCATAAATTGATATTATCAACTCGTTGTCCTGGCAATAAAAATAAAGATCAAATCCAGTCCATATATTGATATTATCAAGTCGTTGTCCTGGCAATAAAATAAAGATCAAATCCAGCCCATAAATTCATATTATCAAGTCGTTGTGCTGGCTATAAAAATAAAGATCAAATCCAGCCCATATATTGATATTATCAATTCGTTGTCCTGGCAATAAAATTAAAGATCAAATCCAGCCCATAAATTGATATTATCAAGTCGTTGTCCTGGCAATAAAGATAAAGATCAAATCCAGCCCATATATTGATATTATCAAGTCGTTGTCCTTCCAATAAAAATAAAGACAAATCCAGTCTTTAAATTGATATTATCAAGTCGTTGTCCTGGCAATAAAAATAAAGATCAAATCCAATCCATATATTGATATTATCAAGTCGTTGTCCTGGCAATAAAAATAAAGATCAAATCCAGCCCATATTTTGATATTATCAAGTCCTTGCCTGGCAATAAAAATAAAGATCAAATCCAGTCCTTAAATTGATATTATCAAGTCGTTGTCCTGGCAATAAAAATAATGATCAAATCCAGTCCTTAAATTGATATTATCGAGTCGTTGTGCTGGCAATAATAATAAAGATCAAATCCAGTCCATAAATTGATATTATCTACTCGTTGTCCTGGCAATAAAATAAAAATCAAATCCAGTCCATAAATTGATATTATCTAGTCGTTGTCCTGGCAATAAAAATAAAGATCAAATCCAGTCCATAAATTGATATTATCTAGTCGTTGTCCTGGCAATAAAATAAAAATCAAATCCAGTCCTTAAATTGATATTATCAAGTCGTTGTCCTGGCAATAAAAATAAAGATCAAATCCAGCCATATATTGATATTATCAAGTCGTTGTCCTGGCAATAAAAATAAAGATCAAATCCAGTCCATAAATTGATATTATCTAGTCGTTGTCCTGGCAATAAAAATAAAGATCAAATCCAGTCCATAAATTGATATTATCTAGTCGTTGTCTTGGCAATAAAAATAAAAATCAAATCCAGTCCATAAATTGATATTATCAAGTCGTTGTCCTGGCAATAAAAATAAAGATCAAATCCAGCCATATATTGATATTATCAAGTCGTTGTCCTGGCAATAAAAATAAAGATCAAATCCAGTCCATAAATTGATATTATCAAGTCGTTGCCCTTGCAATAAAAATAAAGATCAAATCCAGTCCATAAAGAACAGATCTGATCCTTCTGATGACAAGAAATTCGTCTTGGGACTCGCACTTGTTTCTTACTGTTGAAAGCTTCTCCACTTGATTTGCTTACGATTCTTCACAGCAACTACTCCATTGTTGTTTGATGATAGCTTGAAATTTGCTAATTTTGATGAAGGTTTCATCGAACCCCCTGATTTCTAGTAGTGTAGAATATTAACATCTTGATTTTCTTTTCGAATTAAGTGTGGTTTCTGTTCAAGTTGTTGCTGCTGATGCAATTTCTCACTACATTATTCGGACGATTGTCCTCATTGTGTTTAAACTTTGGACGCCGTTTCGGCCGTTGTATGTTCCGACCTTTTTGAGGTGCTAAGAATTTCGAATCAAACCCTTTATAAAGATAACATTATTTATGTTCAAAATTCATAGCACCTGAAAAAGGACGGATCTTACAACGGCCGAAAGGTCGTTCAAATTGCAGCCAATAAGAGGGCAATAGTCTGAATAATGTAAATAGTGTACATACTACCTCTTTTTGGAAATATGGACGAATACTGATACGATTTCTATTGTTTGGTACGTTTCTTTGATGATTATATAGCGCCAATATAAAGAGAGACTTAGAATAAATGAATCTTCTCGGCCTTACCCTCTTTTCTGATCTCAAATAGAACCACTACATTCAGTCCATAGCTAAATCCACTGCTAAGACGTTTGGGTCACTGTGTCGGGCCAGGATGTTTTTCCCGTCTGAATCCATCCTGCATCTATACAAATCAACCATTCGTCCGTGCATGGAATACTGCTCTGCTGCCATATATGGTCAGACGTCCCTGCTGTTCATCTCAGTGTTCTTGAGAGGCTCCAAAGGAGAATCAATAATGTGATAGGTACCGACTTGGCGGTTCGACTACAGACACTTTCCCACCTATGAGATGTGGCTTCCCTTTGTCTGTTCTATAAATATTTTCATGGCTTCTGCTCGAACGAACTTAAGTCACTGGTGTCTCTGCAACAGGTGTTTCCTCATGGCAACTGGGTCCCACCCATCCACAGTTAGATCGAGCAAATGTAGGCAACAATTCTACTCATTCAGCTTCTTTTCTCGCACTTCCCGCCTGTGGCACTCGCTTCCATATTCTTGCTTTCCTGACGGCTACAACCTCCAGTAATTTAAATGCAATGTCAATACTCATCTCTTAACCACTTGACTCTAGTTCTCTCTACACCACACCGTATATCCTTTCCTCCTCTCTCCACCTTTGCAACTGTCATCACGCTTGTACTCCCATCCTTCTCTTGCTCCTTTCTAACTGGTTCGTCTTTCTCTTCACTCTCTTGTACTTAATCTTTTTACCGTTATGTAGCCCCCTGCACCTCAGTGGCGTTACCACCTTGCTCGGAGTGATACGATTAAAAAAATGTGATCGGTAAAAGAATGAAAGAAAGATGTATATGCACACGAGGGACTTAGATTGAGAGAAAGAAACGAAAGAACCATTCCGTTGTTCTTTGATGATAGGCTGTAATTGAAATGTACACACA
Source organism: Ascarosepion bandense (assembly GCA_037127315.1). NCBI lineage: Eukaryota > Metazoa > Mollusca > Cephalopoda > Sepiida > Sepiidae > Ascarosepion > Ascarosepion bandense. The sequence continues at coordinate 443,436 of JBBBDQ010002250.1, read as the reverse complement.
CTGTACATTTAGGGATTTGCTAGATTAGATTGTGAGTAGCAGATTGGAATTGTTCATTTCTATTAGTGGACATTGTCTAACTTTTTTGAGATGTTGATGTTTAAGGCAACATCTGGTGAATGTTTGGCTCGTATATTCAGAACGATTCACACATCAGTTCTACAGTAACACATGATAGTCAGATAATCTGCACAGCTAACGTTTGATAATATTTGTTTTCTTTCTTGGTATCCGGAGGCAAGCTCTTTTCCCATCATGCATTAAGCTCAAATGTGTCAGCCATTGCATTTTAAACATCAACGAACAGAAGAGACAGCAGGAAGCTTATTAAAATAATGATGTATACTCCTGAGCTTTACCTGCGAGTGTTTCTGTAGGATTTTACAATCGAGAAGCAACCGATATCTCAAACGCTAATAATGGCCGACTAGCATGTCCATTTAACAGGCGTCTGTTCGGGTAAAATTATTGTTTGTGCGACAGTCGCATTTCTCATGTGTGGTTTATACTGCATCTTTGCTATACTAACCATAGTTACACTTTTTTAGAGAGATTATCAATTATGAGACTGTTTTTCTACTTCTCCTTCGTGTACCGTGTCCCTTCAGAACGTAGGCGATCATACACTTCTACTTGCCTCTGTCTCTTGTCGCTCTCAATATTTTCCCTCTTGCCATCTCTTCCAAACCACGCTTCGCCATCCATTGCTCAAGCATACCAAGTATGTCTCAGACTATTTACACTTGTCTCTCTTTCCTTCTGTCTCTCCTGTGAGTATTAAATTTTCCAGGCCCTCCTTCCTCATTACGTGTCTCAGGAACCTCATCTGTCTATTCTTGATGCGTTTTCTTCTGTTTTCATCCTCTCCATCATCTCATCGTTGGTCACGTGCTCAGTCCATGGTATTCTCAGCATCCTTCTGTAAAACCTAATTTCCGATGCCTCAAGCTCATTTTTATCCTTGATGAGATCGTCCAACATTCATTTTTATACAGAAGGACAGATATCACATAACAATCCAGCACTTCTTTGTTTGTTTCTAATAAGATTTTCCTGTCTTTCAGTAATCGGGGCTAGCTTCTGAAATGCGTCTTTGGCCAGGCCAATGCGTCTTTGGATCTGCATGTCGCACTTTCCATCCTTCATCATTGCTCACATGTTCCGTCCATAGTATCCTCAGCATCCTTCTGTAAAACCACATTTCGGCTGCCTCAAGCCTCTCCTTCTTCTTTGATGATATCTTCCAACATTCACTTCCATACAGAAGGGCAGATATCACATAGCCATCCAGCACTCTTTTCTTTGTTTCTAATAAGATTCTTCTGTCTTTTAGTACTCTGGTTAGCTTCTGAATTGCGTCTTTGGCCATGCCAATGCGTCTTTGGATCTACATGTCACACTTTCCATCCTCTGTCAGAACACTTCCCAGGTATTTAATTTTTAAAACTTTTTTTATTTTAGTTTCTCCGACTTGTAGCTGGACTATTGGGTTTTTCTTTTTGCTGATGACTATACCTTCAGTTTTCTTTAAGTTTATGCGCAGTCCTTACTTCTCGCTTTCTTTTGCTACCTCCTGTCGAAGGTCCTGCATTTTTATTTTTAGTGTTTGTTAGCATCGTCCTGTCATTCACGTATCTTATACTATTTATCATGTGGCCGCCAATGACGAATCCCGGCAAGGTTTTTATGTGTCTCATAATTGTTTCGCTGTAGTATTCAATCTTGTAACCGCACCGAATGAGCGTTCAACACGGTAACCTGCGAACATAGTGTAAAGCCGTACATGAATTATGAAATTCTCCCCTCTCTATAGTGCTCGATCGGAAAGCGAGAGCATAAATAAATCATCTGCAGACAGGCCTGTTTCACTGTACTCTCTCTCTCTCTCTCTCTCTATATATATATATATATATATATATATATATATATATCAGATTGAATAAATTGCAAACATTGTGTCTGCGTTTTTGTAATAAAATCCGTTCATACTCACGAATAATCGTTCGCATATTACAATTGAAAGATGTCAAAAATCAGCTGTAACGTTGACAGAGGTTATTATTATTCATTTCCCAATGTATCCAAGAGATCATCTTCTGGGGTGTGAGTTATGGTCACAAAAAAAAAAAAAAACGGAAAAACTGTGTTGCTAAAAATTACTGTAAATTTTTTCTGCTTCAAATAAAATTTTGAATAATTTTCACGTTCTAATGAACGCCAGCAATTTGTCAACCGTTGTATTATGTAAATTATAATTATAAAATTTAATTTATAAAATGTAAATACCTGGAGTGTATTATAACAGAAAACGGAATATATGACACAGAGATTCGAAGGCGAATTGGCATAGAGAAGGACGCATTCCAGAAGCTGAGTAAAGTGTTAGAGACGGGAAAATTTTGCTAGAAACAAAGAAGAGAGTACTGGATTGCTATGTAATGTTAGTTCTTCAATATGGCAGTGAATGCTGGACAATATCATCAAAGATGAAGGAAAGACTTGAAGCAACTGAAATGTGGTTCTACAGAAGAATACTGGATATAAAGTGGGGGATCAATTTCATATTACAATCATTATATAGACTGACCCCTCAATTTGTGGTCACATCAGTTTCTATACATTTATATTGCTGAGATCCAAAAGCACAAAGAAGCATTCCAGAAGTTGAGTAAAGTATTAAGAAACAGGACAATTTCACTAGAAACAAAGAAGATAGTACTGGATTGCTATGTGATGTCAGTTCTTTAATATGGCAGTGTATGCTGGATCAGATCATCAATGATAAATGAAAAACTTGAAGCAATTGAAATATGGTTCTACAGAAGGATGCGCTGGTTATCATGGATCGAGCCTGAGAGAAATTATGAGATTTTGGAAAGGATGGAAACGAAAAAGAAATTAATACTGGGCATCAGGAAGAGACAGCTAAAGTTTGTGGGACATGCAATTAGGAAGGAGGTCTTGGAAAACCTTATACTAACAGGTCAGATAAAGGGGAGGAGAGACAGGAGAAAACAGTGTGTAACATACTTGACTGGCCTAAGCAGGTGAATGGCAGAACGGAGGTTGCGTGGTGTAAGAGGAGAAAGCCTGCTAAGAGCCACCATGGATAGGGAGACGTGTATGGCCTTGATCGCCTCCGTCCTGAAAGGACAAGTTACATAGAAGAATATATATGCCAACATTTTACAAGAAATTATAATGTGGTTATAAAATGGGGGATCAATTCTATATTATAGTTAATATATAAACTGACCCTCATTTTGTGGCCATGCTAGATTCTATACATTTTATTCGAGATTTATGGGCTTGTGCTAATTGGTGGCGGAACGAGAGTTGCATGGTATAACAGGAGAAAGCGTGCTAAGAGCCTCCAGAGATAGGGAGACGTGGAAGGCCATGATCGCCTACGTCCTGAAAGGACAATTTACATAAAAGAAGAATATGACAACTGTTTGTAAGAAAGTATAATTTGGATATAAAATGGGGGATCACTTCTACTTTATAATCAATATATAAACTCACCCCTCATTTTGTGGCCATGCTAGTTTCTACACATTTTTATTCAAGATTTATGGGCTTGAGCTAATTGGTGACGGAACGAGGGTTGCATGGTGTAACAGGAGAAAGAGCCACCATGGATAGGGAGACATGGAAGGCCATGATCGCCAACGTTCTGAAAGGACAAGGCACATAGAAGAAGAATATATGTGCCAACTGTTTATAAAAATTATAATATGGATATCAAATGGGGGATCAATTCTATATTATAATCAATATCTAAATTAATCCCTCATTTTGTGGCCATGATATTTTCTATACATTTATATTCTAGTTTTATGGGCTTAAGCTAGTGGATGATAGAACGAGGGTTGCATGGTGTAACAGGAGAAAGCGTGCTAAGAGCCACTAGGGATAGGGAGACGTGGAAGGCCATGATCGCCTACGTCCTGAAAGGACAAGGTACATAAAAGAAGACGAATTATTAGACGTATTTGCCAGTCTAGTACTGTGCAGAAATTTTTGAAGGCGAGGAATCAAAGATGAAACTTCTTCAGAACATCCGAATAAGTAGCGTATGTCATGTCATTTTGTTTATTGTATTTTTATTTTTACACGACGGTGTTGACGCGTCGAAAAAGCTCCGAAAAATAATAACTAAAAATACTAAGTTAAAAGAAAATACTAAAAGAAACATTTGTTTTATTTTATTAACATGCAGTATAGCTCGGCGTTGCTCTGGTGTAATGAAAGCTTTAAAACTAATCCATGGTCCTGGAGCTCAGACACAGCCTAAAGAATATTTGTGTGAAGTTTGGTGAGAATCGGATAAAAAATGTGGATTTGTATAAAGGACATACAGACAGATAAACAGACACACACACAAACATCTTCCCTTTTATGTATATATATATATATATATATATACATATATATATTATCGATTTTTTGCACTATTGTGAGAACTGCAGCCTTGAAACTTCTGAATATCGTTTCTTACGTCTTTGTCTATGAGTGTATCAAATTTTATTAAAATCGGACGACTCCTTTTATAACCCGATTTTTCAATTATCAATTTTCGATATTTATCGGGGGTTCCTCGACACAAAACACTCGCAGACGCTTATAGTACAACTGTGTAAATTTTCAAGAAAATCGGTTCAGCCGTTTTGGAATCTATAGGTAACGGACACATACACACAGAAATTATGGTAATTTTAGTAAATAATTATGTTTATTCTGGGGTGAATTAACCAAAAATTTCCAAGTTTAAGCCCGGGTCGTCGGTATATAGGTGAAAAGCACAATACATTCACAAAAAAAAAAACTTCTAGATTACAAAAAAAAAAAAAATTAAAAAGCATATATTAATTCATATATACTTCGTTAAAAATATAGACATATATCTATTAAGTTTTAAAATAATCCTTTCAAATTCTCACTTTCCTGATGTTACGATGAAATTCACCAACAATAGTCCCGTAGTTTTTCTTATCCAAATACTTAGAGAAAAAGCACCATGTCTACTAATGACATATTTAAAATTTAAAATAATGTTCGTTGTGGTGCAGTGGATATCGACTCGAAACGACAAATCGGGGTTTCGAGTTCGAATTCCAGTTCAATTCCTTGCATTTACTTACGCATAAATACCGTTGGGAAAGGTATTAATCTGTCTCTTTCCCCCAGTTATAGGTTAAACAATAGAATAGATTAAATTCTATAACCTTGGCTTACAACCAGTCTACCGCAGTAGTCTTCTGCGGGATAATTTTCTACCCAGTCAGTCATGTCTCTTGCGAGATATGATCGCCCAAACCCTGTATCACGTATGGCACTTAACTGACTGATAAGGGATTGCGTTTACTCGTGTTTTTAAGAATCGCCTTCACAACAATCACACTTAGAATAAGTTTGTATTTGCAATATACCTCTGATGATGACATCGGAAAAGCTCGAAAGTACCCGGGTAAGAAAAAATTCCTATTATATCTTGTTTTTATGCAATTTAAGTTTGTGTTTGATTTCATATATATAGAGACATTGTCAGTTTGTAAAATTAATTATGCATTTAAATATTGGATACATTTTTTTATTTGTTACTACTATTATCTGACAATCTAGTTGTTTGAAGAGTTCGTAAAATGATTGCCTTATTTTATCATTTTCTCTTTTGTTGTCCGGTGCAATCATTAATCCGTCATCTCTGTATAATCCGTCGTTGTCTATATGAATTATTTTGTTGATTCTATTCCAAATGTATCTACCCATCAATTCTGAAATTTCGGCTCCGTTATATGATCCTTCTCGTGCATCAAAGGTGCCGTTATTTGATTTTTTAATCCATGCTTTACTATTGCGGAAAAGTATTGATTTGCGGCAATGCAGGATTATATCTGTTGGGACGCCCGCGCCTATTCGGCTATAATGGACTATTCCATTACTATGTAAAGTAATGGTGGCATCTACGTAAGAGAGTGTGCCGAGCAGCCGATCGACAAGTCAGTCGTAGACTTCCGGTGACGACCCGGAAGTACCCATTGCTCATACTACGTCTTACGACGGTTGAGACGATTAACCTTTATTCTTGTATTGGATACTAATAACCTTTGTAAATACTATTTTCACGGACTACAACAATTAACCTATTCCTGTTGTTGGGTTATTTATTCTTACTCACGACATAACAGTGGCGACGAAGATTGTCGACATAACAATATCGATATGTTCAGCTGGTATATTTCTGTACCTTATCGGCTCGGTAACAGAAATCGGGGAGCAGAGTTCGAATTCCAGTTGAATACATTGCATTCACTTACGCGCAAATACCCTTTGGAAAGGTATTAATCCGTCTTTACCTTCCAGTTATTGGTTAAATAACAGGACAGAGTGGGTTCTATAGCCTTGGCTGGCAACCAGTCTACTGCACAAAGCAATGACAACCTACTGCGGATAATCTTCTACCCAGTCAGTCATGTCTCTTTCGAGACATGATCGCTCAAGCGTGTTCCACGTATGGCACTTAACTGAAATAGCGAAATTAAACGCTTCTATGAACCCTTTTTCAGAAAATGATAGGTAAATATGTTTTATGTTTTTATCATTATTAAATGAACCTATATTTGTTATGGATTTTTTGGAACCAGGAAAACGATATAACTTCTTCTAATTTTGAAAATTGCGTGTTAAGAAAAAAATCCCCGTTACATGAGCGTTCTTAAAAAAAAAATCCCCCAAAAAACCAAAAAAAAACCCGTAAAAATCGGTTATTGCACATCGCCTGAAGCACCACCCGGTAGAAACCTAGGTCGAGTAATAACTTGTTTACAAATGAAAAATGTTCAAAAGTTCTACAATATAATTGTATTGAACACTTTTTTAAAACAACTGTGTACTAGACTAATTCAATTATTACCAAAAACTAAATAATCAAATAGTTATATATATATATATATACGTATGTATTGTAATGTTTGTTACAATGGTTTATAAAAGCATAGTATCACTACACAAAACTTTTCGCGTTTCAGAGCTACGTTTGCCTCTCATCTGGTGATATGTTCAAATGGCATTAAATGTCATTTAAACTTGTCACCAGATGAGGGGCAAACGTGGCTCCGAAACGCGAAGATTTTTGTATAGTGATACTATGCTTTTATAAACCATTGTAACAACCATTAAAATATAAAGATCTACGTTGTATCGAGCACTCTTTATAAAAATAAAAGCATGAACAGTGGGTTTACAATCTACGTGTTCCATAACTTTCTTACACTATATATATATATATATATATATATATATATATATATATTAAAAAAGGATTAATTCAATGATGTTGAATATTATAAATTTATTACATGGAGCTCTCTTCCTGTATCATTTTTTAATATTAAAATAAAATTTTTAATATTAATTAGGATCGGTTTTTTGGAATTTACCTTCCTGCTTTTTCCCTTGGATTTAAGTATCTGAATTAATATATATATATATTGTAAGAAAGTTACGCATCGCTCATTCAATAATGAATTAGAGCACTATGGCTATTGGGCGTGTATAATGATATACGCGCTAAAAATCTGCCTCCTTCCACCGAACGCTCGTAGCCCAGAGGTAGAATCGCCGACTGACGACAATTCGGTCTGGTTTCAATACTGGGTAAAAAAGCAATCGGAGTCTAACCGTACTGATGAGCTGTGATACAGCGAAACAGATCTGTCTGCGGATGAGTATAGTATATATATATATATATATATATATATAGTGAAACCTGCCGCATGCAACCCTCTTCGTCAGCGACCACCTGTTGTTAACGACCGTTTTTCTGTGCACGAACGATTTGCTCATGTTAATTGACCCTTCGTGAGCGACCACCTCCAGAACGCGACTAGCGACTCACATCAACGGGTGAAAATCACTGATCGCTTTAGAAAAAATCCATTTTGGTCGTACACTGTGAGCTTCTAAATTAGGAGAAACTTAATGAGTAATCTATTTCATTTTGATTTGATCAAAGCCAGGAACACTTCCTCATTGTTTTGTTATTGTGGTGCTGCATCGAACTGTTATTTCTTGTTGAACTGTGCATTACCTACGTTCAATCGATTGTGGTATCTGCCTAACTATAGATGGCGGGTAATTGGAGGAAGTGTGTATATACAGTGGTTTGTCGTTGGGTTTTCTGTATCGTTTCTAAGTGCCGTTTTTAGGAAATCAACTTCAGTTAGGTTAGTTTTATGTCTATATCGTATCCATTACATTTTGTTTACGGCCATATCACGTTGAATACACCGGTTCTCGTTCGATCACCGAAGTTAAGCAACTTTGAGCCTGGTCAGTACTTAGATGGGTGACCGCTTGGGGATACCAGGCGCTGAAAGCGTTCAGTGACGGATGTGCGTTGTGGTGCAGTGGATGTCGGCTTGGAACGAGAAATCGGGGAGCAGAGTTCGAATTCCAATTGAATTCATTGCATTCACTCCCGCGCAAATACCCTTGGGAAAAGTACTAATCCCTCTTCCCTCCAGTTATGGGTTAAATAACAGGACGGATTGGGTTCTATAGACTTGGCTGGCTACCAGTCTACCGCAGAAAGCAATGGCAACCTACTGCGGGATAATCTTCTACCCAGTCAGTCATGTCTTTTTCGAGACATGATCGCCCTAAGCGTGTATCACGTATGGCACAAAACTGACTGATCCTGCATTCTCTTAAGCACTGGTACCATTGAGAAAGGTATTAATCTGTCACTTCCTCCAGTTATGGGTTAATAACAGGATGGGGCCTGGAAGGCAACCCATCCAGTGTTGGTGTCACAATAAAAAACACCTTTGGTAGCCCTGGCGAAGCATCAAGTATTCAGCTATTTGACAAGATTATGAATTTTGCTATAAACTGCGCCAGATTTCCAAAAGCACAGGGAATATTGGAGGGGTTTAGTGAATTCTATCTCGGCTGAGGCCGCAGGAGGACGACGGGCTTTTGAAAATCTTCATAATTGCTTTTTCTGGTTTTGTCTGTGTGTTGTTTGCTACAGTTTCTTAAGATTATTAGGCCGTCGTCCCTGTAGAGTCTTGTATCATTTTTATCTATTATTTGACTTAGTTCATGTAGTAAATATATGCCTATGATTTCGCAGGTCTCTGCACCGTCGAAGCTTCCCATAGTAGTGTCAAAGATCTTTGATATTACTATGGGACGTAGGCTTTCTGACAACTCCAGCCATGAAACCATATTCAGCAAAGCTAAGAAAGACTTTGAAAAATCCCTAAAAGATAGTGGATTCCCGGTAATACTCACATACTCACCACAGAGAAGAAAAAATAAAAACAGAAAGAGAAATATCGTATGGTTCAACTAACTATATAGTACAAACATAAAAACCGACATAGGAAAAATATTCTTCAAGCTCCTACACAAACACTTCACGTAATCAAGCCCTCTTCAAAAATATTTAACAAACCCCAGTGAAAAATCAGCTACAGCTGACCGAAAACATGGCACAAACAATAAAAAGGCACAACAAAAAATATCAGCAAACTACCCGAAAAAACCACATCCACGTGTAACTGCAAAATAAGGAATAAATGCCCATTAAACGGTAATTGTTTACAAAACAACATAATATATCAAGCGACGGTAAAATCACCAGATAATGAGGAAAAAATATACATAGGAGTAACAAAAAACCCTGGAAACAAAGACATTAGACACACAAAACATCCTTCACAAAACGAAAATACGAAAACAGCACAATGCTTACTAAATACATCTGGGAAGTCAAAAACAAAAGCCAAATCACCCCAAAGATAACATGGAAAATACGAAAAAGAACATTGGCCTACAACAATCAATCAAAAACCTGCAGACTCTGCCTGGAGGAAAAAAATAGCTATTATTACTTTCCTTGACCAAAATATATAACTAAATAAACCATCTGAACCAATATCAAAATGCAGACATGAAAACAAATTTTTACTAAGATACTTAGAAATAGAAAACTAATAACCGATAATAAGGAGCAAATTATAAACAAATTAACAAACTGACGACGATATAACATCCATTACAATAAAAAAAATGAAGTAATATAAATAAATAAAATAATAACAAATAATAAAAAAACAAAAAAGTAATAAAAATAAAATAAGTAATAAATAAATAAATAAATAAATAAATAGATAAATTAATTAATCATCGAAAACCAAAAAAATAAACAAAAAACAAGTTAAATAGATTTACTCAAATAAATTAATAATCAAATCCTTCCCGCCAAAATAACAGTTTGAAGGATCACCTAAAATTCCCCACTGACACGGATATATAAATAGCCGAGGAAAAAAATCAACACATGTGGCCTGATGATCGCGCTAAGCATGAAATAGTCTGTCGCCCCTGACTGTTGACCTCAATGTCCACTCTTTATATATATATATATGATTGCCACATCTCAGAAGACGATCATCTCTTTTTATAAAATGAATATTTTGATCAGTGTAAAAGAATAACATAAAACGATTCTTATTATTAAGTCGTAAAACACTACAGTTAAAGAAAGAATTCAGTCAGTGCCATACATGATGCACGCTTTGGTCGATCATGTCTCGAGTGTGACATGACAGAAGATTATCCCGCAGTAGGTTGGCATAGCTTTCTGCGGTAGACTGGTTGCCGACCAAAGCTATAGAACCCAATCTGTCCTGTTTTTTGACTCATAGCTACAGAGGAAAGAAATGTATTATATTATTATGTAGTAATTAGTGGGGGATCGGTTTCCTATTGTTATGAAGTAATAAACTGATCCCCCACTTTATGACCAGTAAAGCCTTAATCATTATTCCAACTATTATATTCAGTCAGTTAAGTGCCATACGTGAAACACGCTTGGGCGATCATGTCTTCGAAGAAACATGACTGACTGGGCAGAAGATTATCCCGCAGTAAGTTGGCATAGCTTTCTGCGGTAGACTGGTTGCCAGTCATGGCTATAGAACTCAATCTGTCCTGTTATTTAACCCATAACCGGTGGGAAGAGACGTATTAATACCTTTCCCAAGGGTATTTGCGATTAAGTAAATGCACGAAATTCAATTGGAACTCGAACTCGGCTCCCTGATTTCACGTTCCGAGCCGATATCCACTGCACCACAACGCAATTAAAAGGATAGAAAAAAAGAAAACAAGTTAATGATAACGGGAATGGCACCCGGTTACTAAAGATTTAAAACAAAATGCACCCGGTTCCTATTTATAATAGTGAGTGCAACCATAATTGCATTTCCACGTTCATGTGCACGCAAGTGGCTCATTTTCTCTGTTCTCTCTTACAAGTTTTTTTCCACATCAATTGCAAATGAGTGGTTTAATGAGAATTTTGAAGGCTACTTCGTCCCGATGAAGTTTATTAGTGTATCTCTTTAGACCTGCTGATGATTTTCAGATTTTGTCGCAAAACTTACACAGAGCCCGAGTTGGTAAGGGAGGAGGGCGTTCAGTTTGAGAAATATGGTCTTTGTTATTGTGGCGATGGTATCTCATGTGGCTGGTTAAAGCAGGTTTGGGCAAGCAAATTCAGCAGTGAATATTACATTACACACACACACACACACACACACACACACACACACATATATATATATATATATATATATATATATATATATATATATATATACTAGCAGTCTAGTCCGGCGTTGCTCGGGTGTAATGAAAGCTTTAAAACTAATCCATGGTCCTCGAGCTCAGACTCTTTGGACGTTGGCACGAAAGACTAAAAAGCAATAGTTGTTTCCAGTTAAAGCGAAACCGGAGACTGAAAGAAAAATGAATGGATGTAAGTCAAATTTTGATTTCCTGGTATCGATATCAAATAAGTTTTTTTGTCGTAAACTGAATTTTGAAGGCTAAATAAGTCCTCTGAGTAAATGGTATCGAGACTGAGACTAAGAACTACAATTATACCTACTTAGAGCCAAACCCGAAGCAAAAACTAAAATAAAAGGGCTGAAAAAATACAGACATACAGGCAGATAAACAGACACAGACACACAAACATCTTGCCATTTATATATATATATTATCGATTTTCTGCACTAATGTAAGAACTGCAACTTTGAAGATCCTGAATATCGTTTCTTATGTCTTTGTCTATGAGTGTATCAAGTTTGATTAAAATCGGACAACTCCTTCTATAAGCCGATTTTTTCGATTATCGACTTTCGATATTTATCGGGGGTACCTCGACACAAAAGCTAGCTAAGAACACTCGCAGACGCTTATAGTACAACTGTGTAAATTTTCAAGAAAATCGGTTCAGTCGTTTCGCAGTCTATAGATAACGGACACACACACAGACACGCACACATAGACTAAGTTCCATTTATAAATAGGTTTATATATATATATATGTTAAAGAAGTTTTGTTAAACGATAGAGACAACGTAGTTTTATATGTTTTCTTTTGAATTTTTTCTTATTTTCTGATTAGGCTTTTTATTTCCGAATTATATTTGTATAAAAATTGTCCAAAGTTTGTCCTAGTACTTACGAACGTCATCGTTCATCATCAGGGACTATATTGCAGTTTAAAAATCAAATATTGACTTGTAGCAAGAAAAGTGTTACAACATTTTAAAAGATGCCTAAAAATTTTAGAGGCACTACATATCAGAAGTAAAAAAAAACTCTTCTCAATCGTATAGCTTACCAAGTTTCTGGACATATACTTAGTTGTGTTTAGTGGGTTTATTTGAAATATAATTAAGGTAAATAATTATTTCCCTTTGAGTAATTTGATAATTTACATAATTAGTTCCTTTGAAGTTCAAATTCTCTGACGTATTTTTACGGCATTTAAAATATTTAACAACCAATTATTCAATATAATTCACGCATCTACGTGAGCACATATCTTCACGTGTGCATGTTGTTTACGTTATTACTGCTTTGAATTTAAAAATATTTCATAACGTTTATTTATTTTTCTTTTAAAATGTAACACTTTTTGTGATGACATATACAATTATATTTACCAATACAATTATTACATTGACAATTATATTTTATTTTCTACGATAAGGTTGTATACCGGGTGGGAATAAACAGAGAAAGAATAGTGCAAAAAATAACTGACGATATATAAATAGATTTATTATACCTCAGTACAATAAACCAAATACAACTACACCAACGAACAGTTAACACGAATAATAATTAAGAAGGCAATGTCCCTGTATAGGACGTATGCGTCCGTCTTGAGAAGTAGGCTTCCGTCTAGTGACGTCAAACTCTCGTCTAAGGCCGACGGCGCTCGAACTCTCGTATAATAACGAAGACTCTCGATCACTTCCATGTAATGACGAAGACTCTCGTATTGTCAAGAACACTCTGTAGTTGGTTCTAGTTCCGGTCTTTTATAACCCGGGCCATACCGATTCCTGGGTAAGACAGGATATTTCTCCACAACAAATACTAAAAAAGCACTTACATTTTATCAACTTATGTGCTCTAACTGTTGTCCATCACAATTTATACAATTTATCTTCGAAGTCTACTCGTCATGCTTCGACAAACATTTTTTCACAAGTTCCTGTGTATAAATTTTCTTGAAATGCTTCGCTTATGTTATTTTTCGAAACAACAACACTTGCTGGTTTTCGACAATAAAGTTTGTCTTTGAGTAATCTGCAAAAGAAGAAATCCATTGGGATCAAGCCAGTTGAAATTGCTGACCAATCAATTAGATCTCCTCGGCAAATCTATTTCCCAGGAAACAATTCTTCACTCACAGACCGCTCTTGAATGAATTGGAGCGGCCACATCTTGTTTGTAAAAATGAACGCCATTGTAAAAATATACACGATACAAAAACCAAGTCCATCTACTGTCCGCCTACTTTTGAGCCACCCTGAATATATATATATATATATATATATATATATATATATATATATATATATATAATGTTACGGAAATTCACGAAGATGAAGGAAATGGTTTTAAACAACCGACATTTTGAAATGACTTGTTTGAACATTATTTTTGATCGATACTCGTATTTAAGTAAATATTCTGTTTTATAATTAAACAGTATTATATATTTATTACTTACTACCTCGACTAAATGAATTCAAGAGTTCTACTCTACTGGAAGCAGGTCTCACCGTTTTTCTGTTGAACTAACTAGATTCGACCGTCGCTTCTATTCTAACAGGGTTTTTTTTCTAGTAATTCTCACCTGTGGAACTCACTCTAAATTTCTTGCTTCACTTCCCCCTATAGTCTTCAAAAATTTGATTTAAATTTCTTGTCTGCTTTTCCCCAGACGAGACTCCAACCTTTGGCGGTGCCTCGTCTGGGTTCCCCTCCGAAGAGAGATTTTATTTCTACCGGCCTGATTATTTACGATAAATGTTTGTTACGAAAATGTGTCATCCTGCAGAATAACACACATTTTCGTAACAAAATTTATCGTAAAATAATCAGGCCGGTAGAAATAAATATATAATACTGTTTGATTATAAACAGAACATCTACTTAAATACGAGTATAGATAAAAAATAATGTTCAAACAAATCATTTCAAATTGTCGGTTGTTTAAAAACCATTTCGTTGATCTTCGTTAATTTCTGTAACATGATGATTATCGTAAATAATCAGGCCGGTAGAAATAAATATATAATACTGTTTAATTAAAAAACAGGATATCTACTTAAATACGAGTATCGATCAAAAATAATGTTCAAACAAATTATTTCAAATTGTCGGTTATTTATAACCAGTTTCGTTAATCTTCGTTAATTTCCGTAACATGATGATTATCGTAAATAATCAGGCCGGTAGAAATAAATATATAATACAGTTTGATTATAAACAGAATATCTACTTAAATACGAGTATTGATCAAAAATAATGTTCAAACAAATCATTTCAAATTGTCGGTTGCTAATAACCAGTTTCGTTAATCTTCGTTAATTTCCGTAACATGATGATTATCGTAAATAATCAGGCCGGTAGAAATAAATATATAATACAGTTTGATTATAAACAGAATATCTACTTAAATACGAGTATTGATCAAAAATAATGTTCAAACAAATCATTTCAAATTGTCGGTTGCTAATAACCAGTTTCGTTAATCTTCGTTAATTTCCGTAACATGATGATTATCGTAAATAATCAGGCCGGTAGAAATAAATATATAATACAGTTTGATTATAAACAGAATATCTACTTAAATACGAGTATCGATCAAAAATAATGTTCAAACAAATCATTTCAAATTGTCGGTTGTTTAAAAACCATTTCGTTGATCTTCGTTAATTTCTGTAACATGATGATTATCGTAAATAATCAGGCCGGTAGAAATAAATATATAATACTGTTTAATTAAAAAACAGGATATCTACTTAAATACGAGTATCGATCAAAAATAATGTTCAAACAAATCATTTCAACTTGTCGGTTGTTTAAAAACCATTTCGTTGATCTTCGTTAATTTCCGTAACATGATGATTATCGTAAATAATCAGGCCGGTAGAAATAAATATATAATACAGTTTGATTATAAACAGAATATCTACTTAAATACGAGTATCGATCAAAAATAATGTTCAAACAAATCATTTCAACTTGTCGGTTGTTTAAAAACCATTTCGTTGATCTTCGTTAATTTCCGTAACATGATGATTATCGTAAATAATCAGGCCGGTAGAAATAAATATATAATACAGTTTGATTATAAACAGAATATCTACTTAAATACGAGTATCGATCAAAAATAATGTTCAAACAAATCATTTCAACTTGTCGGTTGTTTAAAAACCATTTCGTTGATCTTCGTTAATTTCCGTAACATGATGATTATCGTAAATAATCAGGCCGGTAGAAATAAATATATAATACAGTTTGATTATAAACAGAATATCTACTTAAATACGAGTATCGATCAAAAATAATGTTCAAACAAATCATTTCAACTTGTCGGTTGTTTAAAAACCATTTCGTTGATCTTCGTTAATTTCCGTAACATGATGATTATCGTAAATAATCAGGCCGGTAGAAATAAATATATAATACAGTTTGATTATAAACAGAATATCTACTTAAATACGAGTATCGATCAAAAATAATGTTCAAACAAATCATTTCAACTTGTCGGTTGTTTAAAAACCATTTCGTTGATCTTCGTTAATTTCCGTAACATGATGATTATCGTAAATAATCAGGCCGGTAGAAATAAATATATAATACAGTTTGATTATAAACAGAATATCTACTTAAATACGAGTATCGATCAAAAATAATGTTCAAACAAATCATTTCAACTTGTCGGTTGTTTAAAAACCATTTCGTTGATCTTCGTTAATTTCTGTAACATGATGATTATCGTAAATAATCAGGCCGGTAGAAATAAATATATAATACTGTTTGATTATAAACAGAATATCTACTTAAATACGAGTATAGATCAAAAATAATGTTCAAACAAATCATTTCAAATTGTCGGTTGTTTAAAAACCATTTCGTTGATCTTCGTTAATTTCTGTAACATGATGATTATCGTAAATAATCAGGCCGGTAGAAATAAATATATAATACTGTTTGATTATAAACAGAATATCTACTTAAATACGAGTATAGATCAAAAATAATGTTCAAACAAATCATTTCAAATTGTCGGTTGTTTAAAAACCATTTCGTTGATCTTCGTTAATTTCTGTAACATGATGATTATCGTAAATAATCAGGCCGGTAGAAATAAATATATAATACTGTTTGATTATAAACAGAATATCTACTTAAATACGAGTATAGATCAAAAATAATGTTCAAACAAATCATTTCAAATTGTCGGTTGTTTAAAAACCATTTCGTTGATCTTCGTTAATTTCCGTAACATGATGATTATCGTAAATAATCAGGCCGGTAGAAATAAATATATAATACTGTTTAATTAAAAAACAGGATATCTACTTAAATACGAGTATCGATCAAAAATAATGTTCAAACAAATTATTTCAAATTGTCGGTTATTTATAACCAGTTTCGTTAATCTTCGTTAATTTCCGTAACATGATGATTATCGTAAATAATCAGGCCGGTAGAAATAAATATATAATACTGTTTAATTAAAAAACAGGATATCTACTTAAATACGAGTATCGATCAAAAATAATGTTCAAACAAATTATTTCAAATTGTCGGTTATTTATAACCAGTTTCGTTAATCTTCGTTAATTTCCGTAACATGATGATTATCGTAAATAATCAGGCCGGTAGAAATAAATATATAATACAGTTTGATTATAAACAGAATATCTACTTAAATACGAGTATTGATCAAAAATAATGTTCAAACAAATCATTTCAAATTGTCGGTTGCTAATAACCAGTTTCGTTAATCTTCGTTAATTTCCGTAACATGATGATTATCGTAAATAATCAGGCCGGTAGAAATAAATATATAATACAGTTTGATTATAAACAGAATATCTACTTAAATACGAGTATTGATCAAAAATAATGTTCAAACAAATCATTTCAAATTGTCGGTTGCTAATAACCAGTTTCGTTAATCTTCGTTAATTTCCGTAACATGATGATTATCGTAAATAATCAGGCCGGTAGAAATAAATATATAATACAGTTTGATTATAAACAGAATATCTACTTAAATACGAGTATCGATCAAAAATAATGTTCAAACAAATCATTTCAAATTGTCGGTTGTTTAAAAACCATTTCGTTGATCTTCGTTAATTTCTGTAACATGATGATTATCGTAAATAATCAGGCCGGTAGAAATAAATATATAATACTGTTTAATTAAAAAACAGGATATCATAAAAAAGCAAATACGAGTATCGATCAAAAATAATGTTCAAACAAATCATTTCAACTTGTCGGTTGTTTAAAAACCATTTCGTTGATCTTCGTTAATTTCCGTAACATGATGATTATCGTAAATAATCGAGCCGGTAAAAATAAATATATAATACAGTTTGATTATAAACAGAATATCTACTTAAATACAGTATCGATCAAAATAATGTTCAAACAAATCATTTCAACTTGTCGGTTGTTTAAAAACCATTTCGTTGATCTTCGTTAATTTCCGTAACATGATGATTATCGTAAATAATCAGGCCAGTAGAAATAAATATATAATACAGTTTGATTATAAACAGAATATCTACTTAAATACGAGTATCGATCAAAAATAATGTTCAAACAAATCATTTCAACTTGTCGGTTGTTTAAAAACCATTTCGTTGATCTTCGTTAATTTCCGTAACATGATGATTATCGTAAATAATCAGGCCGGTAAAAATAAATATATAATACAGTTTGATTATAAACAGAATATCTACTTAAATACAGTAATCGATCAAAAAAATAATGTTCAAACAAATCATTTCAACTTGTCGGTTGTTTAAAAACCATTTCGATTTGATCTTCGTTAATTTCCGTAACATGATGATTATCGTAAATAATCAGGCCGGTAGAAATAAATATATAATACAGTTTGATTATAAACAGAATATCTACTTAAATACGAGTATCGATCAAAAATAATGTTCAAACAAATCATTTCAACTTGTCGGTTGTTTTAAAAAACCATTTCGTTGATCTTCGTTAATTTCCGTAACATATTGATTATCGTAAATAATCAGGCCGGTAGAAATAAATATATAATACAGTTTGATTATAAACAGAATATCTACTTAAGAAATACGAGTATCGATCAGAAATATTTCAAACAAATCATTTCAACTTGTCAGTTGTTTAAAAACCATTTCGTTGATCTTCGTTAATTTCCGTAACATGATGATTATCGTAAGTAATCAGGCCGGTAAAAATAAATATATAATACTGTTTGATTATAAACAGAATATCTACTTAAATACAGTATCCGATCAAAAATAATAATGTTCAAACAAATCATTTCAACTTGTCAGTTGTTTTAAAACCATTTCGTTGATCTTCGTTAATTTCCGTAACATGATGATTATCGTAAATAATCAGGCCGGTAGAAATAAATATATAATACTGTTTGATTATAAACAGAATATCTACTTAAATACAGTATCGATCAAAAATAATGTTCAAACAAATCATTTCAACTTGTCAGTTGTTTAAAAACCATTTCGTTGATCTTCGTTAATTTCCGTAACATGATGATTATCGTAAATAGTAAGGCCGGTAAAAATAAATATATAATACTGTTTGATTATAAACAGAATATCTACTTAAAAATACAGTATCGATCAAAAATAATGTTCAAACAAATCATTTCAAATTGTCGGTTGTTCCTTAACCAGTTTCGTTAATCTTCGTTAATTTCCGTAACCTGATGATTATCGTAAATAATCAAGCCGGTAGAAATAAATATATAATACTGTTTGATTATAAAGAAAATATCTACTTAAATACGAGTATCGATCAAAAATAATGTTCAAACAAATCATTTCAACTTGTCGGTTGTTTAAAAACCATTTCGTTGATCTTCGTTAATTTCCGTAACATGATGATTATCGTAAATAATTTAATTTATATATATATGGTTGGGGGGGGGGGGGCGTGAGAGAGAGAGAAGAAAAAAATCCGAGAGAGAAACCGAAAGAATGTCACTGTCCTCAAGAGACTTTCTCTTTCACCACTTATATTTCAATGTATGTATCTCGGACAGTCATCTTTCACACACTCTGACAAACGGTTCATTGAGTTCTTTAACTGAGAAAAAGAGAAATACAAATACGTAATAAAGAGAAAAAGAGATAGTGTGAGTGAGATTTTGAACGGTGTGAGGAATTATGATAGTACTGCCAGCCAGTTGTGATATATTACCAAAAGCAGCTCACATGTAGTTAGAAATTGTCCTGTTGGGACGTGTCTCACAGAAAAGGTACTCGCAAGATGCGTCATATCAGTGGCAGTGACGGGTCGACGAAGATAATAAAACAAACGGCAAAGAAAGGTGTTATTACAATCATAAATTATCGCTTGAATCGCTTGTAATACGTTCAAATTGCCGCGATGTCTCTCTCGGATTTTTTTCTTCTCTCTCTCACGCCCCCACCCCACCCATATGTATATAAATTAAATTATTTGTTTGAACATTATTTTTGATCGATACTCGTATTTAAGTAGATATTCTGTTTATAATCAAACAGTCTTATATATTTATTTCTACCGGCCTGATTATTTACGATATTCATCATGTTACGGAAATTAACGAAGATTAACGAAACTGGTTATAAATAACCGACAATTTAAAATCATTTGTTTGAACATTATTTTTGATCTATACTCGTATTTAAGTAGATATTCTGTTTATAATCAAACAGTCTTATATATTTATTTCTACCGGCCTGATTATTTACGATAATCATCATGTTACGGAAATTAACGAAGATTAACGAAACTGGTTATAAATAACCGACAATTTGAAATGATTTGTTTGAACAATATTTTTGATCGATACTCGTATTTAAGTAGATATTCTGTTTATAATCAAACAGTCTTATATATTTATTTCTACCGGCCTGATTATTTACGATATTCATCATGTTACGGAAATTAACGAAGATTAACGAAACTGGTTATAAATAACCGACAATTTGAAATGATTTGTTTGAACAATATTTTTGATCGATACTCGTATTTAAGTAGATAATCTGTTCATAATCAAACAGTCTTATATATTTATTTCTACCGGTCTGATTATTTACGATAATCATCATATTACGGAAATTAACGAAGATTAACAAACATAGCTTCTTACTTTCGAATTTTTCCTGGCTCGGACTGATATCATAAAAACAATGGTTCGATTATGAGTCATTTCATAGTTATACGTATATAGAGTTGTTGTAGAGCAGCTAACATCTCCCTAGCGCTCTCAATAATGGAATGGTCTGTGGGCCGGGGTAGCTTTAAAAATAAAGATCAACAGCACTGGGATTCGGTGTGTCATTGACATTATGAGGGGATCGACTGCGTCAGTCTTTCACTTTGCTGGACTCTCTGCTTTCAGGCGGAGAAAATGCCAGACGATCATACGCCGATAGATAAAGTCTCGTCTGGGGAAAAGTAGACAAGAAATTTTGTCCTAGCTTACGGGCTCAGTTTTACCTACATTAATTGGCATTGTGTCGCATCTACCCTGGGCTTCTGTCGAGGCCGGAAATAATTCGGACTGTCGTTGATATTCTGAGGATATCGACTGCGTGTGTTAAATATTCGTTATGCCATATTTCTGTGAATCATGAAATTTTTGACAATAAAGTGCATTTGCGCTTGTTGACATATTTTGCACACTTATCATCATCGCCGTCGTAGTGAGAGAGGTAAAAAAAATCGCTGAATATATGAAGTTTAATGTTTATCAGTCAGTTAGTTAAGTGCCATACGTGAAACACGCTTGGGCGATCATATCTAAAAAGAAACATGACTGACTGGGCAGAAGATTATCCCACAGGAGGTTGCCATTGCTTTCTGCGGTAGAATGGTTGCTAGCCAAGGCTATAGAACCCAATCTGTCCTGTTATTTAACCCATAACTGGAGGGAAGAGACGGATTAATACCTTTCCCAACGGTATTTGCGCGTAAGTGAATGCAATGAATTCGGCTGGAATTTGAACTCGGCTCCCCGATTTCTCGTTCCGAGTCGATATCCACTACACCACAACGAACATCCGGATAATGTTTATGACCAGCCAAAAATTGTCGTGCAGAATTCGTCGTTCGTTTTATCAACACCACTGATTCAGCACATTTGATTAAACATCATTGGTTCAGCAACATGGACCCAGAAACGCAGCCTTGTATTTTCCAGCACTGTGACTGCACACTTATCATCATCGCCGTCGTAGTGAGAGAGCTCAAAAAAAAAAAAAAAAAAAAAAAAGCAGCAATATTGTTTCGGAAGGATTATCGTTATCGTCGAACCTGATATATTCCACGTGCGTCAGTGGTTCACTTTGTCGGACTCTCCGTCTTCGAACGGGAGAGGAACACAGGCGGGGCTCCGTTGAAGGGTAGAATTTCGTCTGAGGAAAAACAGACAGAAATTCTTGTTGGAGATTACGGGCTCAGCAGTTTAATCAACGTTAATTGGCCTTGTGCCGCATCTATCTCGGGCTTCTCCCCACGTGGGAATTAGTCAATAATTAGGACTGTCATTGACAGTCTGACGAGATCGACTGCGTGCATCAGGAGACGACGTATACGTGATCAGAGAAAAAGTGAAAGACATTATTCGTTTTCTTTTAATTAATTTTCCTAAGGAG
Organism: Ascarosepion bandense; assembly: GCA_037127315.1. NCBI lineage: Eukaryota > Metazoa > Mollusca > Cephalopoda > Sepiida > Sepiidae > Ascarosepion > Ascarosepion bandense. The sequence goes on along the minus strand of JBBBDQ010002250.1, from coordinate 421,144 downwards.
AAGAAGAGAGAAAACGTTGAGAAACAAAAAAAATAATTTATTTTTAGATTAATTCACGAATAACAAAATAATAAATCTTCCAAGAGAGTAAAAGAAATTTAAAAAATAAAATAAAAAATAAATGAAAATAAATAAAAAAATACACACACACCCAAAATAAACAAAGAGAGCGTATATGAATCCCTTTTTGTTTGCACATACCTGGTTGGTTTACCTTCATATATACCGCTTCAAGTACAGGCAGATGACGTGCGGGGCGGACTGTATGCAATACAGTAAATAGCTCTGTACATATTCTTTAGCACAGTCCAGATTATCATGTAAACGTTGGTTAATGGCCAAGACATGCGCAAAATGATTTGTCTTTGAAAGATGTCCCGGGTTTTTACTCTTCTACTAGTAGGAAACTGTTGAATAATACTCGTCTCTCGTCTCTGATTAGTTCATCCCACCTATTCAGCATCACATTGACATTTAAACTTACGGACTATACAACTATAATTTTTTTTTAATCATTTCACCCCGAGCAAGGCGGAAATGCCACTGATGTGCAGGGGGCTACATAAATGTAAAAAGATTAATTAGAAAAGAGTGAGCAGTTCAAACTAGTTAGAAAGGAACAATTTCCATTTAACATTAGGTGTTTATTTTCATTTTTGAACTTCCAAAAATATATAAAAAGTGATGTCATATCTTGTTTGTCCTTATTATTGAAGCATGAGCGGTGATTGTAAACGCGCTTTTAAAAAATGTTCATTGTATTTCCGATATAAATTTTAGCATCAGTCGGGTTCTCCACTGATGAAATTGAACACATATAGACCAGGGATTTTGTTAAACATTTATTAGGTAATGGGCATTGGTTCGGGTTTTTACAATTAAATGAGGTATTGTTATGGGGAAAGTGACATGGTTGTTAGAGTTATTTTTGTTGTATGAGGAGAGAAGGAAATGAGAGAAGATGAGCGATAAATAGAGAGGGGTATGAGAGACAGCATAACCGGCGAAGTGGCAGGGCTTTTTTGACACTTTGGCTTGGAATTGGTAGTGGATAAAAATATTTGTTTTAGTCGAGTATTTTTTTTTTAATCATTTCACCCCGAGAAAGGCGGAAACGCCACTGATGTGCAGGGGGCTACATAAATGTAAAAAGATTAATTAGAAAAGAGCGAGGAGTACAAACTAGTAAGAAAGGAACAACAGAAAGCTGAGAAAGCAGGTGCGATGACAGATACATAGGTGGAGAGAAAGGGAGGGTTATACGGGGGGTGGGGAGAGAGCTAGAGTCCAGTGGTTAGTAGATGAGTATTGACTTTGCATTTAAATTTCTGGAGGTTGTAGCCGTCAGGAAAGCAAGAATACGGAAGCGAGTTCCACAGGCGGGAAGTGCGAGAGAAGAAGCTGCAGGAGTAGAATTGTCATCTGCATTTGGCTAACCTGACTGTGAATGGGTGGGACCCAGTTGCCAGTCTGGTTGCACGAGTAAACACCGGTTGAGGAGGCACCAGTGACTTAAGTTCGTCTGAGCAGAAGCCATGAAAGTATTTATAGAACAGACAAAGGGAGGCCACATTTCGAAGAAGCACGCCCATTCAGAACGACCTTCATTTTGCGGTTATTTAAGAAAGATTGGATTAGGTCAAGCAGGCGACCGGTAATACCATAACCGCATAGTTTGCATAGGAGGCTAGAGTGCCAAACCCTGTCGAAAGCCTTGGAGATGTCCAGAGCAACCGCGCGAGCCTCGTCAGACTCATCAAGGGCCTGTAGCATATACTCCGTTACGGTTGTTAGCAGGTCGGCCGTGGACCTGGCAAAGCGGAATCCATATTGCCTGTCGGAGAACAGTTTGTGGGCGGTGAGATGATGAACTATTTCAGCATTGATTATAGCCTCGAATACTTTCCCGAATATCGGTAGAAGACAGATAGGGCGATAGTTGGATGGGTCCGAGGGTTCACCACAATTCTTAAATACAGGAACGACTGAAGAGAACTTCCAGCATGCAGGAAAGCAGGAAGCAGAAAGGCAGTAGTTAAATAGTTTAGAGATGACAGGGGAAAGTTCAGGAGCACACCTCTTAAGGACTATCACCGGGATTCCATCGTCTCCACACGCCTTATGGGGGTCGAGTTTTAGAGTGAGAAAAACCATCTTTAGCAAAGGTGAAAAACACCGACCTAGATTTGCCAATGGTTTTTCTTCTCATGAAGTGTTGGCATGAAAAATGCCTTCTTTCTATATATATATATATAGTATATCGAGGCAGGAAGTAATTTTCTAGACATATGCTATTAAATATAAGAAACAATGAATGTCTATTATGTTTAATCATGAGCCGTTCTAAACGTCGTATTTTTGCTTTAATTTCAGTTGAAAATAAAGACAAAAATTCTCCAACATTTGGATAATTATTTATTGGTTTTCTTCTAAGCTTTCGGCTCACATGAGCCATCTTCAGAGAGGTTGTTTAAACTGAAATATTATAAAATCCACCATCACCGACGATTTTATTTTGTGTTGACATAAAACTCCACTTGGCAACGGCAATAGTTACCAAAAATAATAAACGCAGTTCTTAAGTTTGCGATGCAGTTTTATGACGTCACACCGCGGGATAGCGCGAAATGACAACAAAACCATCTACTCAAATGCAATGTAATATGTTATTTCCTGTTTTAAAGTTGATTTTATTGAGTGTTGGTTGTTTTAATTTCATGTACATGACCTCCAATATCTGCAGGTTCCTCTTACTGTGTGTATGAGTAAGGATCACCGTATTGTTGACCAAAATCTGTCTGATATTACCTACATGTTTATGTTTTTCAGAGAAATGTTGTTTAATAGTACTCTGATCAGAAAGATGACATGTAAGTCTACGGGAGAGCGTGGTTGTGGTAAAACCAATATATGTACTAGGTTTTTGATTAGTATCAGAGATGCAATCTCTGAATGGGCATGTAAATTGGTACACTACATTGTTTTTTTGTAAAGAATTTAGTTTAGTGCCTGTTGGGTTATTATAGACTATGAGGTCAATTGTTTTAAACTTTTTATAATATATAATGAGTTTAATTTGATTATTACTTTCGACTGGTTTAACATTTCTACGTATTATGTTTTTGAGAGTTTTTTCATCTTGTTTATAATTATTATGTATTTGGTTGCAATAGTATAAGTTAATAGTGTTATGTTTATTTTGATGTAAACCATTATTATTAATAATATTATCATTATTGTTAGAGCTATTGTTAAGTTTGTTGAGATACATTTTAATTTGTTGATCAATAACGGAGTTAGGAAATCCATTATTGACTAGTGTTTGCTTAATGTTGTGTAATTCTTTATAAAATATAGATTTGGAAGAAGATATCATTTGTGTGCGTTGAAGTAAGTTTTTTTATAACAGCTAACTTATATCGTTGGGGGCATTCACTATTATAATTAAGAAGACACGAATTTATGCTAGTTGGTTTCCTATATAGAGAAGTAGTAAATTTATGTGTGCTAGAATCAATGAATACATCAAGGAATGGGAGTTTGTTATTAATATTAAGTTCTAATGTAAATTTGAGGACGGAGTGACTTTCAAATTTGTTTTTAAGATATTTAATTTGATCGATATTCTTAGCTAAAACAAAGATGTCATCTATATATCTTACATATATAGAGGGTTTATTGTTGTCATTAATTATTTTATTTTCTAGATTTGCCATATAATAATTAGAAAAGAGGGGACCTAACACAAAATAAAATCGTCGGTGATGGTGGATTTTATCATATTTCAGTTTAAACTACCTCTCTGAAGATGGCTCATGTGAGCCGAAAGCTTAGAAGAAAACCAATAAATAATTATCCAAATGTTGGAGAATTTTTGTCTTTATTTTCAACTGAAATTAAAGCAAAAATACGACGTTTAGAACGGCTCATGATTATACATAATAGACATTCATTGTCTCTTATATTTAATAACATATATCTAGAAATATATATTATAAATTGTAATTCTTTTTGCTGCACGATTTTTTATAAAACGTCGTATTTTTGAAACAGTATTTTGTCTAGTCTTCGGTTTCTCTCGGCATTTTGGGGAAGCCTAATCAAGGAATCGCGTCAAAATAATATATCAGATTCAATATATATATATATATATATATATATATATATATATGTATATATATGTATGTGTGTGTGTGTGTGTGTGTGTGTGTGTGTGTGTGTGTGTGTGTCGGTTTCGTTAAGATAGTTTTAGAGTGAGAAAAACCATCTTTAGCAAACGTGAAAAACACCGACCTAGATTTGCCAATGGTTTTTCTTCTGATGAAGTGTTGGCATGAAAAATGCCTTCTTTATATATATATATATATATATATATATATATATATATATATATATCCGATATATTTTATAAATTGTAATTCTTTTTTGTTACACGAATTTTTATAAAACGTCGTATTTTTGAAACAATATTTTGTCTAGTCCTCGGTTTCTCTCCGTATTTTGAGGAAGCCTAATCAAGGAATCGTGTCGGTTTCGTTAAGAATCATTACAAATAAAAAAGAGAAATCTTACAATTAATAACTTCAATTAAAAACACTGTAGCAATGTGCTTATCGTGTTCGGAACTTAACATACACATGACTATATCCATAAACTTTACACATATTTAATTACAAATTAAACAAAATGCATTCTTAATATTGATTAAAAGTATAGCTGAAAACGCATAAAAATACAAAACTTTGGACAATTCTTATATAATTTGAGTTCTGAACATATATATATATATTGGTTATAAACATGAAAAAACATATTTTATTAATTTTAAGATTGTGGATTTTTATTCTTCTATCTTCAAATACTTTCTAAATTGCTGTATTAACTTCGTTAAATCCATTTAGAGAACCCCGAAAGAGAATGCAAGATTACTCTAGCAGTTACAATATCAATTCTAACCTTTGACCATTCCACCTGGACCAAAAGTCCTTACGACAAGTTCGATGTCTCTATGGGAGCATATGATATAGCCTAATTTGCTTCTAGTAGGTATTTATGTCTTAGAATACCTTAAGTTGTGAGAAATATATTCTCATAGCTTAGCGCTTAAGCAGTGAAAGGAAATTATCAAACATAACAAGACATACCTGGTATAGGAAAAACAATTTATTTGTCTTGCAAAAATATGCTGAATTTTGCAGCTACAGTGTAGCTTGGTATAGTCTCTTTTCTCTGCTTAGCTTGGTATAGTATCCTCCGTCTAGGAGTGGGATGAAAAAGACACAAGGAACTGCGATCCGCGACGTACAGGAACTTTCGTCTGGGTCAGCTTCTTTCACAGTTTCTTATCTTGGTATAAGATGATAGTGCTTAGAGAATTTTTCTCTAGGAAGGCAAGGCTTTGCCCATAGGGTATCCTTTTTAAGGTAAGAAGGGTAACAAGAGATTTTCTCTGTTACAAAGTTGTGGCATTAGCCTAAAAGATTACAAAGAATTGGTAAGATGGTATCGATATAGCGAGACAAGTGGGCGCCAATTTAGGCCCTGCTGCAACAAAAATCCGGAGCGGCACAAATACGTCCGATACTGTTCGTGCTAGCTGAAAAAAGGAGAGAACAAAACCATCAGAAAAAAACATAAAACCTCTGGTAAAGCCCGCCTAAAGTTCAAAACGAGGTTCGGGTTAAATCAGCCAATCAGGAGACCCGTTACATCTGTAAATTTCCGACAAAGTAGAATGGTAGGCATCCCAAAGAATTGGCTTCTATCGTGTTGACAGTCTTATGCTTATCTCTAATAGTAATATGCCCGTTTACGAATATTATCCATGTGAAATAATGAGGGCCTTTAAATTACTTTTAAGTGGAAGTTTCATCTAATCCAAAGGTTGTCAATTATCTAAATGTAAATGACAATTCTTATAAACATTACCGTAAATCAAATAATACCCCATATATATATATATATATATATATATATATTATATATATATATATATATATATATATATATATATATATATATATATATATATATATATATATATATATATATATATATATATATATATATATATATATATATATATATATATATATATATATATATATATATATATACACGTTGTTAAATCTAGGTAATCTAAAGCGATAATAGACGTGGAAAAAGGAAAGTTATACGGTTTACCCCCCCCCATTCTGTAGACTATCTAACATTCTTCTTCTTCTATGTGCCCTGTCCCTTCAGGACGTAGGCGATCATGGATCTCCACGTCTCCCTATCCCTTGTGGCTCTTAGTATGTTTGCTCCTGTTGCTCCTGGCAACCCCCGTTCCGTCATCCACCTGATCAGACTCTGCAGATATGTTATCCGCTGCCTTCCTCTGTCTCTCCTTTCTTCTATCTGACCAGTCAGTATCAGGTTCTCCAGGCTCTCCTTCCTCATTGCATGTCCCAGGAACTTCAGTTGTCTCTTCCCGATGCTCAGCATCAATTTCCTTTTTGTTGCCATTCTTTCTAACACTTCGTCGTTGCTTGTATGCTCAGTCCACGATATCCGTAGCATCCTTCTGTAGAACCACATTTCGGCCGCTTCCACTTTTTTCCTCATTTTCGATGATATTGTCCAGCATTCACAGCCGTACTGAAGAACTGACATCACGTAGCAGTCTAGCACTCTTTTCTTCGTTTCTATTGAGATCTTCCTGTGTGTTAGTATTTTGCTCATCTTCTGGAACGCGTCCTTTGCCATGCCAATTCGCCTTCGGATCTCCGTGTCGCACTTTCCATCTCCTGCTAGAACACTTCCTAGGTACTTAAATTCTTGGACTTGTTTGATTCTGTTATCCCCCACCTGTATTTGGCATTTTGGGTTGTATCTTTTGCTGATGACCGTGCTGAACTTGGCAAGTAAACATTTTCATACTAATAACCCCATACAGATTCTTTAGTAGAAATACTCTAGGAATTAGTTATTCTTTCACATATAATATAGATAATATCATTAATTCCCAAAACAGACAGTTTTTAAAGAATTTAGATAGACTATTAAAACTGGCATAATACACTTTTGCAATTCTAGATCCATCAAACTTTCTCCCGTGGGAGGCAAATATACGGCTACTCAAGTGATCTACCAAGCCAACATCTTCCCCCAAAATAACAAAAATAATTATCAAGTTTACATTGGAATTTCGGCGGAAAAATGTAAACAACGTTACTACTCCCATAAACACGCCATTTCTAACCCCAATCTAAAATTCGAAACTTCCCTTTTGGTTTGTTGCTAGAAAAACTTTTTCTTATTTTCTTATCTTTTTGAATTTTTAAAAGAACCTAATATAAATCTGCTCCAAAATTTATCACACCATACTCATTACATAGCACATTTAATAAATGAAAAAATGCCACCCAAAAATCATATTTTATAACGACCTTAAACATTGCTATTGCCAGAAATAAAATTTAAATTTTAAAATGATCAGTTCAGAATATGCATCTGATGACTGTGTAGTGCATGAAACATCAAGTCCAGCTTTAGAAGTATAATATTATGTACATTTATTAATATATATAACAGCTTTATTATGTAACATTGAGCACTGTCCTGTTAACATTAAGTATATAATTATAGATGTGTGTGTATTTATGTGTATACACACACACACACACACACATATAAATATATATGTGTGTGTGTGTGTGTGTGTGCGCGCGCGTGCATGTGTGTGTGTGTGTGTATTTATTTACATCCATACCTATATGTGTTATTCAGGCCAGTAGATTTAAATAAATATACTTTTTAAATCTAGCTCAGATACGAGGACCCATTAAAAATATGTTTAAATCAAAAATATGTCGGAGTTAATGTATTTCGTATTGGAGTTCGTAAATAAATTGTTCTTGTTTATATTAGGATACGAAAACAGAGCAAATATTTCTCTGTGTAGGACCAGGAAGTTTTTCCCGCCTGAAATAATCCTGCACATATTTAAATCTACCATCGACCCGTGCATTGAATACTGCTGCCATATATGGTCCGGTGCTCCTGCTATCCACCTAAGTGTCCTTGACAAAATTCAACGGAGAATCTGTAATGTGATAGATCCCGACTAGGCAGCTCAGATACAGTCACTTACTCACCGGCGTAATGGGGCTTCCTGTGTCTCTTCTACAAATACTTTCACGGCTTCTACTCCGATGAACTTAGCTGACTGGTGCCCCTTATATATGATGTGTGTATTTGTATCTTCTCGGAGTGTAGTTGGTAGATGAATTAATGACCGCTTGGATCCGTTCTCCTAGCTGCTCCACGTAGAACTCGGAATACTGCTTTACTCGGAACTCCGTTTCCTGCGCACCGTAAACAAAACGCTGTTTCCCGAACACCGGTGTAGCCTTCACGAATCGCCAACACCGAACTGCCTCCGAAACAGAAGTTGGCTCTTTTTCTGTGTTTTTGGTCTCGAGCAATAAAACGTAATTTCTCGCTTTCACCAATGACGCATGCGCCGTGTCATTCCAAAAACTGCCTTGCATGAGATCGCCTCGCGATTCCATGACGTCTACGAACGCATGTGCAGACGAACCGCCTTCTCTTGCTTCGGCGAGGTAAGTCTCCAGCACATATGAATTTATTCGAGCCACAAAATTAGTAACCAGTTCCCACCCTTTTACTGTGAAATCAATAAAATGTAAACGCAAATTCTACTCCATCAGCTTCCTTTCTCGCACTTCCCGTCTGTGGAATGCCCTTCCATTTATTTGCTTTCTCGACAGCTACAATCTCCAAGAATTTAAATCTAAAGTCAATAGTCATCTCCTATCGCACTAACCTGCATCCTCTTTCTCTCTGCTCCTTTCTCCGTCCACTCCACTCTCATCAGTATTCTAATCCTCCTCTTACCTACTTCCTGACACCCCCTATAACCTGTCACTCTTTCTCATAACTTTCCTCCTATGTAACCCCCTGCAAAACAGTGGCAGTAAAATGCCTTGCTTGGGGCGATATGATTATAAAAAAAAATTTCTATACTATTATAATGTGGTTACAAAGTGGGGGGATCAATTCTACATTACAATCAATATATAAAATGATCCCTCACTTTATGGCCACACTTCTTCGTTTACTCATTTCCTGACACCCCCTATAACCTGTCACTCTTTCTCATAACTTTCCTCCTATGTAACCCCTTCAAAACTGTGTCAGTAAAATGCCTTGTTTGGGGTGATATGATTATTAAAAAAAAGATATGGATATTATGAAGAATTACGAAAATGTGAGTTTCAAAGCACTAATTTGGGCTATGTTTGACTACAAGTCTTTCGCAATGGGTGGTCAGAACAATTGACGATTTCCTCGAGGAAATGCAGGTTTGAATACTGCAGGAAGACGTATATTTTCCTATCAAGATATCTCGATTATTGGGGTCAGTAGATACAAATAAATATACAGTTTAGTTACAAAAAAGAAAAAAAAAACAGAGCATCTAGTCCACTACGCGTATCCATTAAAAATATTCAATGTTCAAATTATATACACTCCCGATCAAAAATTTAAGACCACTTAAAATCTTTAAAAAGAAAATTTTTTTACGGATAGATTTTAAACTCCTTCCACTTAAGGTTACTAATACTACAATCTAAAAGGTTATGGAAACAAAAAGCTATATTCCAAACATTTTATTGAAAAATTTACATTTTTATAAAATGAGGCGATTTACACATGATCAAAATTATAAGACCAGGGGTATAAATTGTTAGATCTATGGCAATTCCAATGTTTTTAGTTCAGTTAGAGATTAGCAATCACTGCGTAAAGGTGTTACCATGCCTAAAGCAAGTAAACTTACCAAAGTTGATTGTTCTCGAATTCTAGAATTCCACAAGCAAGGTTTGTCACAGCGGGCGATCGCAGCTAAGGTAAATCGCAGTAAAACTGTGATTTGCAACTTTCTAAAGAACAGTGAGAATCATGGAAAAGCAAAATCCTCTGGTAGGATAATTGGAGTAGATAGTTTCTACTATCGCCCGGTCTCACACTCCACCCCCTTCTTTTGAATGAGTTTAGAGGTGATCACCTTGTTTCTTGTTTAGGAAGGGGTTCCCGGTTCATCCCCTTTCTCTGGTCTTGGTGTTAGTTCAGCTGGAAGCTCTTTGCAGTTACGGAGTATGGTGGCAAAGTCTTTACATTCTGAGGGTACCGGGTTGGCAGTTTCCTGGTTGCTGCTTCCGACTGGTAGTTAGGAGCCCGAACTCTTGCGTAGCGTCTTGAGAGGCCGCTCTGATCAACAGTTGAATAATACCGGGGTTCTTGTAGTGCCATATCGCGCATGGACGGGCGTCCCTGCATGAACGTTCGGTGGGCAACCCCGAGGCCACATTATGTTGTAGGCCGCGCCAGTCTCCATCCTTCACAAGTTGCAAATGATTGACCGACTGATTCTATTCTAAGACCACTCCTTTAACTGAATTACTATGGAAAAAAGCAAACATAATAACAAAACTAAACCAGCTCATTTGAAAACGCCCAAACCTGTCTGCATCTCTTTCACTAACATACGCGGCATCCGCACCAACTTCCCCAGCGTAGATTCTTTCCTCCATAATAACTCACCTGATATATTAGCCCTATGTGAAACTAATCTTAACCCTTCTATCCCCTCATCTGAGTTCTGCGTTCCTGGCTACCTTCCCCTCTTCAGGAAGGACTCCAATGTTCATATGCATGGGCTTGGTGTCTATGTCAGCGAACACCTTCCCTTAGCTAGGGTGTCATCTTTTGAATCCCCAGATCATTCTTTCATGTGCTTCCGCCTCTCACTTCTCAGCTCGATTAGCTATCTCTTCTTTCTGTACCGCTCTCCTTCCTCCCCTGATTGTTCGTTACTTGACATCATTTCTGACAATATTGACAAAGCCATTTCTACCCATCCCTCTGCCCATGTATTCGTGTTTGGTGACTTTAACGCCCACCACACCAAGTGGCTGAAGAACGCTGTCACTGACCCTGCTGGTGTCCACACCATGAACTTTTCAATCACCCAATCCCTTACGCAAGTAGTGGACTTCCCCACGCGTTTCTCCGACAACCCTAACGGAAGGAACTCACTTCTAGACCTCTGCTTCACTTCCATCCCAGACTCTTGCACTACCAGACAACTCTGCCCACTTGGAAACTCTGACCACACTGTAGTGTCCGTCAATATTTCACTCCACTCCCGCCCGACCCATGAAACACAGACAAGTAGAATATCATACTGCTATCAAAGAGCAGACTGGGATTCGTTCCGAGACTTCCTCTGTGACATCCCTTGGAACAACGTCTTTAGTCTTCCCATCGAAGAATGTGCATCCGAGGTCTCCTCCTGGGTTAAGGCTGGCATTGATGCCTTCATCCCTGCTAGGAAATTCCAGCTTAAATCTCATTCGTCTCCATGGTTCTCACCCGCTTGTTCGGCTGCCATTGCCCACCGGAATCATTTCTTCCGACTTTATCGTAACTATGCGTCGGAACAAAACAGGCGCCTTTTCACTTCAGCTCGTAATAAGTGTAAAAGGGTACTTAACGAAGCTAAGATGTTGTTTGCTGCCAGAATGAAGCAACGCATAGCATGCTCTAAATTCGGCTCTAAAGACTACTGGCGACTCTGTAAAAGAGTACTTAACAAGAGCAAGTCCACAATACCCCCGCTAATCAACAAATTTGAGGTCCTCACCTCCCCAGCAGATAAGGCTGAATGTTTTGCCCGCAGATTCTCGAACAATTCGAGTCTGGACTCGTCTGGAGTTTTTACACCCGACTTCTCACCTAGAACCGAGGCACAACTGAATGATGTCCACATTACACCTTCGCTTGTCTCTAAGATAATCTTAAAACTTGACCCTCACAATGCGAGCGGTGGTGACGGAATCCCAACCATAGTCTTAAAGAAATGTGCCCCTGAACTCTCCTCTATCCTTTCTAAGCTCTACAACCTCTGCCTATCTGCTTCCTGCTTTCCTGCCTGTTGGAAATCTTCCTCTATAGTTCCTATATTTAAAAACACTGGAGAACCCTCTGACCCTGCAAATTACCGCCCTATCAGCCTTCTTCCGATCTTTGGCAAAGTGTTCGAAGCCATTATCAACGCCGAGGTGGTTCAGCATCTCACAGCACACAGGCTCCTCTCGGACAAGCAATATGGTTTCCGCTTCACCAGGTCTACTGCTGATATGCTAACGACCATCACCGAGTACATATACCAGGCACTCGACAGGAATGGCGAAGCTCGAACCGTTGCATTGGATATATCTAAGGCGTTCGACAGAGTTTGGCATGCTGGCCTTCTATGTAAACTGCGGAGCTATGGTATAACTGGACATTTGTTTGAACTAATCCAGTCATTCCTCTCTAACCGCACAATGAAAGTGGTATTAAACGGACATGCCTCTCAGAACTACCATACAAACGCAGGTGTCCCCCAAGGCTCCATCTTAGGTCCTACACTCTTCCTGATATATATTAATGATCTGCCTGATTCCATAAGAACCCAAATAGGTTTGTACGCCGATGACACCACAGTTTACTCTCGCCTCCAACAAAAATCTGGTGTAGGCGTCAAAGCTAAACTCGCAGCCGAGATTGAAAAAGACCTCCAATCCATATTGGACTGGGGTAAGAAGTGGCTAGTAAATTTTAATGCTTCTAAAACGAAGCTACTGTCAATTAACCATCATCGACAATCTCACCTACCTCCCATTAGCATGGACCAGGCTTGCCTCCCAGAGAGTAAAACACTACGCCTCCTTGGTCTCACACTTTCAGCGGACCTCAAATGGAATGACTATATCGAATCCATTGCTAAATCCGCTGCTATGAAAGTCGGTTCTCTGTGTAGGGCCCGGAAGTTTTTTCCGTCTAAATCTATCCTGCACATTTACAAATCTACCATCCGCCCGTGCATTGAATACTGCTGCCATATCTGGTCGGGTGCCCCTGCTGTTCTCCTCGGGCTTCTCGATAAGGTTCAGAGGAGGGTCTGTAATGTGATAGATACCGACTTGGCAGACCGCCTGCAGTCTCTCTCCCACCGGCGAGACGTGGCTTCCCTGTGTCTCTTCTATAAATACTTTCACGGCTTCTGCTCCGATGAACTTAGATCACTGGTGCCCCCTAAATACGAATTTGCACGAGATACTAGATTAGCAACTAGATCCCACCCTTTTACAGTGAAATCGATAAAATGCAGCCGTAACTTCTACTCCAACAGTTTCTTTCCTCGCACTTCCCGACTGTGGAATTCTCTTCCAAACGATTGCTTCCCCGACGGCTACAATCTTCAGGAGTTTAAATGTAAGGTCAATAGACACCTCCTAACACACTAACCTGCTCCCATTCTATCAAACACTCTTCCCATCTGCCCGACACTCATCCTCGCTATCCTTACTCATCTATTACCTTTCTCCTGACATTCCCTATGTCTATCCACTCCTTCTCTTTACCTTCCCCTATGTAGCCCCATGCGCAATAGTGGCAGTGGAATGCCTTGCTTGGGGTGAGATGATTAAAAAAAAAAAAAAAAAAAAAAAGACCCCCAAAATTTCTCCTGCATTGAGTAAGAGAATAAGACGTGTTGTTATGAAAGACGAGGGAGTTTCTTCTAGTCAAATTAAGGCAGTCACAGATGCTGATTGCAGTCCCGTAACCATCAGACGACACTTACGACAAAAAGGCATGGTAAATAAAAAGCGCAAACAAATTCCTCGGCTGCTTCCACGTCACAAGGTGGGCCGCTTAAAGTTTGGTTGTGAATACCAAACATGGGACTTTGAGAAGTGGAAGAAAGCCCTGTTTTCTGAGGAGAAAAAATTCAATCTAGATAGTCCTGATGGCTTCCAACAATATTGACATAACAAAAACATGCCTCCTGAAATTTTCTCCACACGTCATAGTGGTGGAGGGTCCCTAATGGTATGGGGTGCCTTTTCTTACAGAGGGACGATGGAGCTCCAGGTGGTGCAGGGTTGTCAAACAGCGGCTGGTTATGTTAGCATGCTACAAAAAGCATCTTTGATGATGGAGGGCCATCGTTTGTGTGTGGATGGATGGTTATTCCAACAGAATAATGCTGCAATCCACACTGCAAGACGGACCTTGACCTTTCTACAAGAAAATGGGGTCCATCTCTTGGGACATCCTGCATGCTCACCAGACTTAAACCCAAATGAAAATGTTTGAGGATGGATGACAAGAGATGTTTATCGAAATGGCAAAAAATATTCAACAAAAAATGAACTTCGTGAAGCTATCTTCAGAAGCTGGAGCAACATCCCCCGCACTTTAATGGAAACGCTTATTTCTAGCATGCCCGACAGAATTTTTGAAGTTATCAAAAGCAGTGGAAGTAGAACTCATTATTAAATTTGGTTGTTGAATGTTTTCATACACTTTTTGTACAATTTCGTAGAATTTTTGTCTCTGGTCTTATAATTTTGATCATGTGTAAATCGCCTCATTTTATAAAAATGTAAATTTCTAAATAAAATGTTTGGAATGTAGCTTTTTGTTTCCATAACCTTTTAGAGTGTAGTATTGGTAACCTTAAGTTGGAGGAGTTTAAAATCTATCCATAAAAAAAATATTTCCTTTTAAAATTTTGAAGTGGTCTTAAAATTTTGATCAGGAGTGTATATATATATAGTCATCCGCAGACAGATCTGTTTCGCTGTATCACAGCTCATCAGTACGGTTAGACAGCCAATTGCTTTTAACCCAGGATTGAAATCCAACCAAAGTGGCGTCAGTCGGCGATTCTACCGCTGGGATATGGTCGCTCGGTAGAAGAAGGCAGACTTTTTAGTATGTATATCATCATTATACACGCCCAATAGCCAGAGTGCTCTAATTCATTATTGAATGAGCGATGCGTACATGCCAGGGTACCTACTGTTTTTCAAAGTCTACCATTCTTCCAGGGTGCTCACTCAGGGTGTGAAAGCGTATATATATATATATATATATATATATATATGTATATATATTATATGTATATATTTGTATATGTATATATATATATATATATATATATATATACATATAATATATTTATATATATTATATATATATATATATATATATATATATATATATTCCTATGTAACCTCCTGCACAACAGTGGCGGTAAAATTCCTTGCTTGGGGCAACACGATTAAAAAAAATGAGAAAAAAGAAAGCAAGAATGGAAACAAGTAATATAGAAATGTTAAAAGAAAGAAAAGTAACACGCAGCTATATGAATTAAAGTAAAAAAAAATTACAGAATTTAAAAGGAAGAAAAAAAGAAAATCTAAGGTAATTTTTTAAACAATGCAGTGTAAACAAAAGAGGAAAAAATATACACAATGGATATAGAAAGAAAGAAAGAAAGAAAGAAAGAAAGAAGTAAACAATTACTCCGACAAAGAAGGAAAGAAATAAAAAATAGAGAGTAAGAAACACTTCTAGCAAAGAAAGGAACAAAGAAATACACAAGGGAAGAAAAGAAAGAAAGAAAGAAAGAAAGAAAGAAAGAAAGAAATACACTGGCAAATAAAGAAGAGACGAACTTTTCAGGGGAAGACATAAAAAATGACAGAAAAAAACATTCAGAGCAAACAAAAAAAAAAAGAGAAAGAAAGAAAGAAAAAAAGAAAGGAAGCAAGAATAATAAAAGAAAAAACAAAGAAATGCACCATGGAAAAGAAAGAAAGAAAAAAGAAAGAAAGAAAGAAAGAAAGAGAGAAAAAGAAAGGAAAGAAGAAAAAGAAAGAAATACACAATGAAAGAAAAAGAAAGAAAGAAAGAAAGAAAACAAGAAATACACAAGGCAAATAAAGAAAGAACGAAACTGTCAGGGGAAAGAAATAAAAAGACAGAAACAAACACTCAGAGCAAAGAAAGGAAAAAAGAAACAAATACACAAGGGAAGAAAAAGAAAGAAAGAAAGAAAGAAAGAAAGAAAGAAAAATAAAGGAAGGGAGAAAAAAGAAAGAAATACGCAATGAAAGAAAAAGAAAGAATGAAAGAAAAAAGAAAAAATACACAAGGGAAGAAAAAGAAAGAAAGAAAGAATCACTCAGCGGGGAGAGAGAGAGAGAGAGAGAGAGAGAGAGAGAGAGAGAGAGAGAGAGAGAGAGAGAGAAATAAATAGACAAAGACTCTCGACAAAGAAAGAGAGAAAGAAATGTATATCGTTTTCACAAAACGAAACCAAAAAAATTAAATGCTACGTCGGTTGCCGGGCCAAACGCCATTCCCGTTAATCTATTTCGGTTAAATTAGAATATCGCAAATATCATTTCTAAACTGATTTGTAATGTTGGAATTATTTTAAATCTAATGACAGTGAAAGAAAGCCATAAACACTCAAACGAACAGATGAATAAAATGTTTTTCTTTTAATTTCGATTTTGTTCTTCATATAAAATTATTTTCCTGATGAAATCATTTAACCGTTAAAATATGTCAAACTGAAAAGTTTCCAAATCGTCTTATATATTTACTCACTAACACACGCTTTCTCTCTTCTTCTCACATAATCAGTAGAATTCTTGGAACTTCGAATGGACGCGTCGTCTCTCTTCGAATGCTGAACGCTATAAATTAAACTAACGTTTGCTTAACAATCAAAAAAGAATTAACCAATCAAAATCAAACACACTAGTAAAAGTACAAGATGTTTTTCTTATTTTCTCTCCATATCTCATTGATATCTTTGTTGAAGCTTTAATAAAAAAAGCGTTGCGCTTCAAATCATCAGTCAAAACAAATCGTCTGACGAAACCAAAAAGGTTCAAACCATGGTCAGTCAAGTGCCTTACGTGATACACGCTTGGGCGATCATGTCTCGAAAGAGACATGACTGACAGAGCAGAAGATTATCCGTGGCCCCTTTAATCAGGGAGGTATTATTGTATATACAATTGTATATACAATAATACCACATTGTATATACAATAATACCTCCCTGATTAAAGGTTCCACGCACGTTTTCAGACTTTTAAACCATTCATTTAAGAACCATCACATCACTTGATAAGACACAAAAGTGTTGAAACAAAATGGCTACTTTGTAGTGATATTGTAGCATATCCATGTTATAATTTATGAATAAATAATATTATTAGCTCTACTTTTGTATTGAGCTCTTTCTTAAAAATAGTGTTTCTTTGGACAAGGAATATTATTCCAACAACACTTGTATATCGCTCGGGTTTCAATCCTGGGTAAAAAAGCAATCGGAGTCTAACCGTACTGATGAGCTGTGATACGGCGAGACAGATCTGTCTGCGGATGGCAATATATATATATATATATATATATATATATATATATATATTAATGCAGGTTTCATTGAATAATATAGACAAGTTTTGTCTATTAATTTTGTGTAGGATCCGTTCATACCGTCTGATATACTTGATGGTGATGTCGTTAAAAGACAACAAAAAATCACAGTATTTGTTGAATTTTTTATCAGGTCTAAGCTTTCGGCTCACATAAGCCATTATCAAAGAGTAAATAATAACACACAGTAAACATAGAACATTTAAGCTATTAACAATAAAGATAATTGAATTGAAAATATAAGTCCATCCCTACCGTGGCGGATGGCCGAAGACAGTGGTGTTGTGGTCCCTGGTCTGATTACAGACATTTGAGTACGTTGTTGGAAATATCGAAATTGATTGTATTCAAACCAGGTTTAAAATGTTTAATGTAGAGTGCTTCGAGGATTTTTAGTTTCTGCTTATTATTTTCTTGTTTGAGTATGTACGTGTTATCAACAAGCGTTTTTCTCAGAAATGTGCGTTGATAACCGTGTTGTTCTAAATGACGGAATATATTTGAATTTTTATTTAAGTGCAACGTCAGACGCCGTGAGAGCGAATTTGTGGTGTGGCCGATGTAGATATTATTGAGGTTGTTAGAGATACATTCTCTAAATGGACATATGAATTTATATACTACATTGGTCTTTTGCAAATCACTAACGGTGGGGGAAGAGTCGTTGCGGACAAATGAATTAGATGTAGTGGATTTAGTGTAATATATAATGAACTTAATTATTTTGTTAGGGTCTGTTGGAGAAATATTAGTATTTATGAGTTTTTTTAGGATGTTTTCATCTAGTTGGTAGTTGGAGTGCATCTGGCTACGGTATAAGAGAGTGATATGTTTAGGATTGGTTGGGTTAGTATCATGTGTTGTTTTTTCCATGTTAAGCTTTTTAAGAAAGTAATGTATTTGTTCATCAACTATGTAGTTGGGAAAATTATTATTGATGAGTGTCTGTTTTATGTTTTTTAGTTCACTGTAGAAGATCTGATTTGTAGATGAATTGACTTTTGCACGGTATAATAGATTTTTAATAATGGCTATTTTGTAATAGTGGGGGCATTCACTAATATAATTGAGTGTGGAGGGATTTTTATTAGTGGGTTTTTGATACGGTGAGATAGTAAATTTATTGTTGTCAGTGTTAATTAATATATCAAGAAAAGGAATTTTGTTATCTTTGCTAAGTTCATAAGTAAATTTTAAAACTGAGTTATTTTGAAACTGTTTTTGAAGTTGTAAGATTTCATTAGTATTTTTAATTGATAGTAGGATATCATCAACATATCTTAGATATATTGATGGTTTTGTAAATTTTGCAAAGGTAGTATTTTCAAGGTTAGACATGTAGAAATTACTAAAAATCGGACCAAGCACTGAACCCATGGAGACTCCGTCACGTTGTATATATATAGTGTTGTTTGGATCAACAAAAGGCACTTCAGTAGTACAAGCTAGTAGAATTTTTCTTAGGATGTTGGGATTAATTTTGAGTGGGGGTAATGAAGGATTACTGTAAACATTTCTTATAATTATATCAATAGTTTCACTGACGGGTACATTAGTAAAAAGGTTTTCCACATCAAGTGAAGCTATGATTTCATTATTAGGTTTTTCACTCTTGAGGATTTGGATTGCCTCTAGGGTTGACTTTATGCTGTATTTACTCGGAAGGTAGGGTGTGATAAGCTGGTTAATATGTTTAGTTAACTGGTATACAGGAGTAGGAATTTGGGATATGATAGGGCGGAGAGGATAGTTAGGTTTATGAGTTTTTATGGTTCCGTATATGTAACCAGGTTTATAGTCACCAATAATTTTAGGGAGTTTTAAGGAATTCTGATCAGCGTTGTTGGCACTAATGAGTTTATTAAGTTTAGATTTTAGTTGGTGTGTCGGGTTTTTGTTAATTTTTTTAAATTTTGTGTGGTCATGGAGTATGTGGTTGAGTTTTGTGTTGTAATCTGATTTGTTAAGTACAACAAAGATGTTAGCCTTGTCAGCTTTTTTTACAATTATGTGAAGGTGGTTGCGTAGTTCGTGCGCGGCACTTTTTAGTTGTTTCGATAGAATTTTTGAGGAGCTTCTGCTTTTATCATGGCGATCTTTGATTGCCTCAGCCTTAAGTAGATCTTTCAGTTCGGGTTTAACGGTTATAAGTTTTTCATCTTGTAATTTAGTGATGCTTTGATAGAGCGTTTCTATTTCAATTTTTTTAGTAAGCTGGTTATACTTACGGTATATATGGCAGTTAGGTCCAAGATTGAGTAATTCTTCTTGGTGCTTAGTTAGTTCGTGGTTGGAAAGATTTATGAATTTATCAAATTTTTTGGGAAGAGTGATCGTGCCATTGTATAGTGAATTAAGTTTTTTGACAATTTTAGCACGGTGTTCAGCTTCAGATTTTGCTGTGATTTTGGATAGTCTGAGTATTATTTCTTCTAGTTGGTTTGAGGTAGTTATATCTTTCAGTTTGTTGTAGAGGTCATGTTTGTTCTTGTATAATGTGTCAAGATTTTCTTTCGCTATTTCAATTTGCCTTTTCACAAGGCTCCATTTATATTTCAAGGTGGTGATGGTGTGTTGGGCTGCTGGATCATGTAATTTAAATTGTGTGTATTTTGGCAGCATTTTTTCATTAATGCAGGTTTCATTGAATAATATAGACAAGTTTTGTCTATTAATTTTGTGTAGGATCCGTTCATACCGTCTGATATACTTGATGGTGATGTCGTTAAAAGACAACAAAAAATCACAGTATTTGTTGAATTTTTTATCAGGTCTAAGCTTTCGGCTCACATAAGCCATTATCAAAGAGTAAATAATAACACACAGTAAACATAGAACATTTAAGCTATTAACAATAAAGATAATTGAATTGAAAATATAAGTCCATCCCTACCGTGGCGGATGGCCGAAGACAGTGGTGTTGTGGTCCCTGGTCTGATTACAGACATTTGAGTACGTTGTTGGAAATATCGAAATTGATTGTATTCAAACCAGGTTTAAAATGTTTAATGTAGAGTGCTTCGAGGATTTTTAGTTTCTGCTTATTATTTTCTTGTTTGAGTATGTACGTGTTATCAACAAGCGTTTTTCTCAGAAATGTGCGTTGATAACCGTGTTGTTCTAAATGACGGAATATATTTGAATTTTTATTTAAGTGCAACGTCAGACGCCGTGAGAGCGAATTTGTGGTGTGGCCGATGTAGATATTATTGAGGTTGTTAGAGATACATTCTCTAAATGGACATATGAATTTATATACTACATTGGTCTTTTGCAAATCACTAACGGTGGGGGAAGAGTCGTTGCGGACAAATGAATTAGATGTAGTGGATTTAGTGTAATATATAATGAACTTAATTCTTTTGTTAGGGTCTGTTGGAGAAATATTAGTATTTATGAGTTTTTTTAGGATGTTTTCATCTAGTTGGTAGTTGGAGTGCATCTGGCTACGGTATAAGAGAGTGATATGTTTAGGATTGGTTGGGTTAGTATCATGTGTTGTTTTTTCCATGTTAAGCTTTTTAAGAAAGTAATGTATTTGTTCATCAACTATGTAGTTGGGAAAATTATTATTGATGAGTGTCTGTTTTATGTTTTTTAGTTCACTGTAGAAGATCTGATTTGTAGATGAATTGACTTTTGCACGGTATAATAGATTTTTAATAATGGCTATTTTGTAATAGTGGGGGCATTCACTAATATAATTGAGTGTGGAGGGATTTTTATTAGTGGGTTTTATACCGTAGCCAGATGCACTCCAACTACCAACTAGATGAAAACATCCTAAAAAAACTCATAAATACTAATATTTCTCCAACAGACCCTAACAAAAGAATTAAGTTCATTATATATTACACTAAATCCACTACATCTAATTCATTTGTCCGCAACGACTCTTCCCCCACCGTTAGTGATTTGCAAAAGACCAATGTAGTATATAAATTCATATGTCCATTTAGAGAATGTATCTCTAACAACCTCAATAATATCTACATCGGCCACACCACAAATTCGCTCTCACGGCGTCTGACGTTGCACTTAAATAAAAATTCAAATATATTCCGTCATTTAGAACAACACGGTTATCAACGCACATTTCTGAGAAAAACGCTTGTTGATAACACGTACATACTCAAACAAGAAAATAATAAGCAGAAACTAAAAATCCTCGAAGCACTCTACATTAAACATTTTAAACCTGGTTTGAATACAATCAATTTCGATATTTCCAACAACGTACTCAAATGTCTGTAATCAGACCAGGGACCACAACACCACTGTCTTCGGCCATCCGCCACGGTAGGGATGGACTTATATTTTCAATTCAATTATCTTTATTGTTAATAGCTTAAATGTTCTATGTTTACTGTGTGTTATTATTTACTCTTTGATAATGGCTTATGTGAGCCGAAAGCTTAGACCTGATAAAAAATTCAACAAATACTGTGATTTTTTGTTGTCTTTTAACGACATCACCATCAAGTATATCAGACGGTATGAACGGATCCTACACAAAATTAATAGACAAAACTTGTCTATATTATTCAATGAAACCTGCATTAATGAAAAAATGCTGCCAAAATACACACAATTTAAATTACATGATCCAGCAGCCCAACACACCATCACCACCTTGAAATATAAATGGAGCCTTGTGAAAAGGCAAATTGAAATAGCGAAAGAAAATCTTGACACATTATACAAGAACAAACATGACCTCTACAACAAACTGAAAGATATAACTACCTCAAACCAACTAGAAGAAATAATACTCAGACTATCCAAAATCACAGCAAAATCTGAAGCTGAACACCGTGCTAAAATTGTCAAAAAACTTAATTCACTATACAATGGCACGATCACTCTTCCCAAAAAATTTGATAAATTCATAAATCTTTCCAACCACGAACTAACTAAGCACCAAGAAGAATTACTCAATCTTGGACCTAACTGCCATATATACCGTAAGTATAACCAGCTTACTAAAAAAATTGAAATAGAAACGCTCTATCAAAGCATCACTAAATTACAAGATGAAAAACTTATAACCGTTAAACCCGAACTGAAAGATCTACTTAAGGCTGAGGCAATCAAAGATCGCCATGATAAAAGCAGAAGCTCCTCAAAAATTCTATCGAAACAACTAAAAAGTGCCGCGCACGAACTACGCAACCACCTTCACATAATTGTAAAAAAAGCTGACAAGGCTAACATCTTTGTTGTACTTAACAAATCAGATTACAACACAAAACTCAACCACATACTCCATGACCACACAAAATTTAAAAAAATTAACAAAAACCCGACACACCAACTAAAATCTAAACTTAATAAACTCATTAGTGCCAACAACGCTGATCAGAATTCCTTAAAACTCCCTAAAATTATTGGTGACTATAAACCTGGTTACATATACGGAACCATAAAAACTCATAAACCTAACTATCCTCTCCGCCCTATCATATCCCAAATTCCTACTCCTGTATACCAGTTAACTAAACATATTAACCAGCTTATCACACCCTACCTTCCGAGTAAATACAGCATAAAGTCAACCCTAGAGGCAATCCAAATCCTCAAGAGTGAAAAACCTAATAATGAAATCATAGCTTCACTTGATGTGGAAAACCTTTTTACTAATGTACCCGTCAGTGAAACTATTGATATAATTATAAGAAATGTTTACAGTAATCCTTCATTACCCCCACTCAAAATTAATCCCAACATCCTAAGAAAAATTCTACTAGCTTGTACTACTGAAGTGCCTTTTGTTGATCCAAACAACACTATATATATACAACGTGACGGAGTCTCCATGGGTTCAGTGCTTGGTCCGATTTTTAGTAATTTCTACATGTCTAACCTTGAAAATACTACCTTTGCAAAATTTACAAAACCATCAATATATCTAAGATATGTTGATGATATCCTACTATCAATTAAAAATACTAATGAAATCTTACAACTTCAAAAACAGTTTCAAAATAACTCAGTTTTAAAATTTACTTATGAACTTAGCAAAGATAACAAAATTCCTTTTCTTGATATATTAATTAACACTGACAACAATAAATTTACTATCTCACCGTATCAAAAACCCACTAATAAAAATCCCTCCACACTCAATTATATTAGTGAATGCCCCCACTATTACAAAATAGCCATTATTAAAAATCTATTATACCGTGCAAAAGTCAATTCATCTACAAATCAGATCTTCTACAGTGAACTAAAAAACATAAAACAGACACTCATCAATAATAATTTTCCCAACTACATAGTTGATGAACAAATACATTACTTTCTTAAAAAGCTTAACATGGAAAAAACAACACATGATACTAACCCAACCAATCCTAAACATATCACTCTCTTATACCGTAGCCAGATGCACTCCAACTACCAACTAGATGAAAACATCCTAAAAAACTCATAAATACTAATATTTCTCCAACAGACCCTAACAAAAGAATTAAGTTCATTATATATTACACTAAATCCACTACATCTAATTCATTTGTCCGCAACGACTCTTCCCCCACCGTTAGTGATTTGCAAAAGACCAATGTAGTATATAAATTCATATGTCCATTTAGAGAATGTATCTCTAACAACCTCAATAATATCTACATCGGCCACACCACAAATTCGCTCTCACGGCGTCTGACGTTGCACTTAAATAAAAATTCAAATATATTCCGTCATTTAGAACAACACGGTTATCAACGCACATTTCTGAGAAAAACGCTTGTTGATAACACGTACATACTCAAACAAGAAAATAATAAGCAGAAACTAAAAATCCTCGAAGCACTCTACATTAAACATTTTAAACCTGGTTTGAATACAATCAATTTCGATATTTCCAACAACGTACTCAAATGTCTGTAATCAGACCAGGGACCACAACACCACTGTCTTCGGCCATCCGCCACGGTAGGGATGGACTTATATTTTCAATTCAATTATCTTTATTGTTAATAGCTTAAATGTTCTATGTTTACTGTGTGTTATTATTTACTCTTTGATAATGGCTTATGTGAGCCGAAAGCTTAGACCTGATAAAAAATTCAACAAATACTGTGATTTTTTGTTGTCTTTTAACGACATCACCATCAAGTATATCAGACGGTATGAACGGATCCTACACAAAATTAATAGACAAAACTTGTCTATATTATTCAATGAAACCTGCATTAATGAAAAAATGCTGCCAAAATACACACAATATATATATATATATATATATATATATGGTAGAATGTTTCTATCTCAGGATTCGATTTATAAAACGTGGAAAAGATATGCGTTGGGCAGAATCGCAATATGAACAAGACAACATGACAATTTTGTTTAATTAAGAATTTCATTAATAATAGAAGAAATAAATTATTACAATTATGTAACCCAAACCTGGGTAGATAATTAGAAAGAAGTTTAGTGACAGCATCTCACAATGCTGAATGAACAAATACATTATAACAATTTGTGGAGTCTTTAACATAGCTATATATTGCTGCATGCATTGAGTATTTTGGGATTATTAGGATGTATCCTGAAACTTTTTTTTTATTGAGGTTTAAGTGAGCTTATCTGCGTGTGATTTCTTTTCCTTTCGTTTTTTTTTTCTTCTTTCGAAATTATATCTTGAGTGTGATTCTATCTGGATGTTTTAATTTCTTTTTCATTTGGTTCTGTTTTAGTCTTTCTTCTAGACTTTTTTTAATATGAAGCATATTTTAGTTCATTGAGTACGGAGTTGCATTCGGTAGACACTCTTTTGAAGATAACCTTATTTGATACATCATGGGTGAAGAACATATCTTCCTCGAACTTGCCATGCTTCGACCCTTTTTTTTCGTGGTCGGAATATTTCGTAACCCTAGATTCTCGTTGTGCAAGGTATTTCCTCACATACATTGTGATGACGTTCGTACGCTCTTCTGTCGCGAACCCGGTTTGCCTTCTGATTGTCTGTTATCGTCCAATGTGTGTTAGTAAAAGATTTTGAACTTTCGTGTTCTGACCCCTTGGTCAAATTGTTTCAGTTCCAGGTTATGATGACAAATTGTTCATTGTTGCTTTAGGAGGGAAAGGGTGTGAGGATATAGAGGTGATGTTTCTCTATAAACATCCGTCACGATGTGTATTCATGTATATCTAAACTTATATAATAAATGGAACTTTGTCTGTGTGTGTGTGTCCGTTTTCTATAGACTCCGAAACGGCTGAACCGATTTTCTTGAAAATTTACACAGTTATACTATAAGCGTCTGCGAGTGTTTTTAGCTAGGTTTTGTGTCGAGGTACCCCCGATAAATATCGAAAATCGATAATCGAAAAAATCGGCTTATAGAAGGAGTTGTCCGATTTTAATCAAATTTGATACAATTATAGACAAAGACATAAGAAACGATATTCAGAAGTTTCAAGGTTGCAGTTCTTGCAATAGTGCAGAAAATCGATAATATATATAGAAAGGCAAGATGTTTTTGTGTGTGTCTATTTATCTGTTTGTATGTCTGTATTTTTTTTTCAGCCCTTTTATTTTAGATTTTGCTTCGGGTTTTGGCTTCAAGTAGGTATAATTGTAGTTCTTAGCCTCAGCCATGATACCATTTGCTCAGAGGACTTATTTAGCCTTCAAAACTAAGTTTACGACGAATACAACTTATTTGATATCGATACTAGGAAATGAAAATTTGACTTACATCCATTCATTTTTCTTTCAGTCAACGGTTTCGCTTTAACTGGAAACAACTATTGCTTTTTAGTCTTTCGTGCCAACGTCCAAAGAGTCTGAGCTCCAGGACCATGGATTAGTTTTAAAGCTTTCGTTACGCCCGAGCAACGGCGGGCTATACTGCAATATATATATATATATATATATATATATATATATATATATATATATATATATTTCTAATTATAATTCGCAAAACTATTACTCCATGCTAATACCTAATAAAGAATTAACTATTCCATTTTGATTGTGTAGAAAGAGATGAAAATACACTATTCCTGCCAACACCTCATAAATAATAGACTATTCCGTTTTGATCACGTGGAAAGAGAGGAAATATTTGCTTTTAGTGAGAAAAAGAAAGAAAGTAGGAAAGAAGAGAAAATCGAAGCGTTTAACCGTTGCTTTAGTGAAATTAAAATTATTGTCATTGTCAGGACTATTCATTTGCACACATCTGTTAAATTAACGACCAATAATCATATTTGTTTGTTATTAGAATTCTTTGTTAAATGAAAGTTGAGCTCAAATATTTAACAATGCGATAGGGGAATTTGTACCAAGATTTTATTGTCATAGAATTCATTCTGAGCTTACTTAATAATTAGCCTAAGAATTAAGAAATATTAATTTGTTTAAACTACACATGCACGCAAGCACACACACACACATATATATATATATATGTATATATATTCTAAACATATGCTGTTAAATATAAGAGACAATGAATGTCTATTATATTTCATCATGAGTCGTTCCCAACATCATTTTTTGGCTTTAATTTCAGGTGAAAATAAAGACAAAATTTTTTTCAAAATTTGGATAATTTTTTGTTAAGTTGGTTTCTAAGCTTTCGGCTCACATGAGCCATCTTCAGAGAGGTTACAAGGACGTTAACATAAAAACATCCACCATCAGCGACGATTTTATCTTGTGTTGACATAAAACTTTCCTAAGCAACGATAACAGTTACCAAATATAGCAAACGCAGTTCGTAAATTTGTTCTATGACGTCACACCGCGTGAGAGCTCGAAATGATAACATAACCATTTATTTAAACGCAATGTAATGTGTTATGAGCAGATTTAAACGTGATTCTATTAAGTGTGGGTTGTTTATATGTAATGTAGATGGCCTCCAATATCTGAAGTTTTTTTTTACTGTGTGTATGAGTGAGGATTATTGTATTCTTGACTAAAATCTGTCTGATATATGTTTCGAAATTTATCTGCTGCCTCGATACATTATATATATATATATATATATATATACAAAGAGAGAGAGAGAGGAAGAGACAGAAATCCGTTTCAGTATAGTAAAAAATGCTAAAAGATTCAAGTACTGCCCTAAAACTTATTGTTTTGTGCATTGATGGGTTACAGAAGTAATTCAATTTTTTGTGCAAAATTGGGCTACAAATCATTGAAATTTTGTAGTCGTAAATATTAACCAATCAGCGACGTCGAATGGGACGCGCGGTTTTCTTTGAATTGGCTGACGGTAAATTAGCTCTGATAAAAAAAAAAAAAAAAGCGAGGCCCAACGTCAGAATATGATCAATATTTTTCTTCCTTTATTTAAATTAAGAAAATGTATATAATTCAATAAGCTTAAGGTTGAAAATTTTAAATGTTAGATTCATTCAGAACCTCTTATATTAATATGAATCCATTTTGTTTGTTAACCAGTCTTTTTAATTAACTTTTGACCAGGGTTGTTAGTTTAATTGTTTATTATACAAGCGATGCTGAAAATTAAATTTTTAAAATAATTACTCACATTTTGGGATATTTTTCGCGTATGCCTTATTATAAGAATTATATTTGGTGACATGTTAAATAAAATATAGATATTAACTTGTTTGTCTGCAACAGTCGTTGCACGATCTTTCTGCTCAGTTGGGAGTTCAATTGATGCTACATTTTTTTTTTTTAATCATCTCACCCCAAGCAAGGCATTCCACTGCCACTATTGCGCATGGGGCTACATAGGGGAACGTAAAGAGAAGGAGTGGTTAGACATAGGGAATGTCAGGAGAAAGGTGACAGATGAGTAAGGATAGCGAGGATGAGGGTCGGGCAGATGGGAAGAGTGCTTGATAGAATGGGAGCAGGTTAGTGTGTTAGGAGGTGTGTATTGACCTTACATTTAAACTCCTGGAGATTGTAGCCGTCGGGGAAGCAATCGTTTGGAAGAGAATTCCACAGTCGGGAAGTGCGAGGAAAGAAACTGTTGGAGTAGAAGTTACGGTTGCATTTTATCGGTTTCACTGTAAAAGGGTGGGATCTAGTTGCTAAGCTAGTATCTCGTACAAATTCGTATTTAGGGGGCACTAGTGATCTAAGTTCATCGGAGCAGAAGCCGTGAAAGTATTTATAGAAGAGACACAGGGAAGCCACGTCTCGCCGGTGGGAGAGAGACTGCAGGCGGTCTGCCAAGTCGGTATCTATCACATTACAGACCCTCCTCTGAACCTTATCGAGAAGCCCGAGGAGAACAGCAGGGGCACCCGACCAGATATGGCAGCAGTATTCAATGCACGGGCGGATGGTAGATTTGTAAATGTGCAGGATATATTTAGACGGAAAAAACTTCCGGGCCCTACACAGAGAACCGACTTTCATAGCAGCGGATTTAGCAATGGATTCGATATAGTCATTCCATTTAAGGTCCGCTGAAAGTGTGAGACCAAGGAGGCGTAGTGTTTTACTCTCTGGGAGGCAAGCCTGGTCCATGCTAATGGGAGGTAGGTGAGATTGTCGATGATGGTTAATTGACAGTAGCTTCGTTTTAGAAGCATTAAAATTTACTAGCCATTTCTTACCCCAGTCCAATATGGATTGGAGGTCTTTTTCAATCTCGGCTGCGAGTTTAGCTTTGACGCCTACACCAGATTTTTGTTGGAGGCGAGAGTAAACTGTGGTGTCATCGGCGTACAAACCTATTTGGGTTCTTATGGAATCAGGGAGATCATTAATATATATCAGGAAGAGTGTAGGACCTAAGATGGAGCCTTGGGGGACACCTGCGTTTGTATGGTAGTTCTGAGAGGCATGTCCGTTTAATACAACTTTCATTGTGCGGTTAGAGAGGAATGACTGGATTAGTTGAAACAAATGTCCAGTTATACCATAGCTCCGCAGTTTACATAGAAGGCCAGCATGCCAAACTCTGTCGAACGCCTTAGATATATAAATATATCTATATATTTATATAATATATATATCTAATATATATATATTAGATATATATATTTCTTCTCACATATTTTTCGTTAAAGTTTTATTGAAGTTTTATTGAAGCCATTCGTTCAATATTCACAATTTCATGTTCGTGAAAACAATGTAATCATGTGTCACATACGTCAGCTGAAAAACAGATACAATTTTCGATTAGTTTCTACTTACACGATTCATTCGATTGTACAGCGAAAATGGATACACACAAAATATGTTAAGTTGCTATCTTAGAATTCCTGTAATTCTTTGATTTCAATTTCAAAGAAAACTAATGCTCGAATATAGAAATGAATTTATTCAAATTTGTAGATCTCTGTTTAAATATCTTCTTTTTTATGCATGGGTTTCCGCTACACCCCCCATATATATATATATAGTGATGATCATCCACGTATACTGTCTTAATATGTATAGGAAAGAATGTTAATAAAAAGTTTAGAATTTAAAAATGTACTTTTTTAAACAGTATTTGTTTATTTTTATTATATTTTATATTTCAGCCCGTCCTCGGTCCTTCATCAGAAACAAGTGATTTTTAAATTTGAATTAGAAACGTATTTCACGATAGCGTCCGAATATTTTTTTGTTTACATCACGTGGTGTCGATAAACCAATCAACATGCGGCACGTCCGTTTGTTCATTTTCGGTAAACCAATCAACATGCGGCACGTCCGTAGAGAAAGTCTGTTTGTCTTAGATAAAAAATTCTTTGGAATGTCTGAAAAAAGAAAAATTTTTTTTACCTCTTGAAATATTTGTAGAGATTCAACACACCTAAGTCCCTATTTAACCCTAGCTTATGTAAACAAAAAAATGTTCGGACGCTATCGTGAAATACGTTTCTAATTCAAATTTAAAAATCACTTGTTTCTGATGAAGGACCGAGGACGGGCTGAAATATAAAATATAATAAAAATAAACAAATACTGTTTAAAAAAGTACATTTTTAAATTCTAAACTTTTTATTAACATTCTTTCCTATACATATTAAGACAGTATACGTGGATGATCATCACTATATATATATATATATACAGAGAGAGAGAGAGAGAGAGAGAGAGAGCGAGACGGATAAATTGTCACCTAAATTACTAAAAAATGAAAATAACACTGACATCTCATTTTAAATGATATACAGGTCGCGATGAGTGAATTGTCGTCTAAATGGCGCAAAAATAAAACTAACAGTGACATCTCATTTTAACAGATATACAGGGTGCGATGGATGAATTGTCGTCTAAATGACGCAAAAATGAAATTAACACTGACATCTCATTTTAACAGATATACAGGGTGCGATGGATGAATTGTCGTCTAAATGACGCTAAAATAAAACTAAAAGTGACATCTCATTTTAACAGATATACAGGGTGCGATGGATGAATTGTCGTCTAAATGACGCTAAAATAAAACTAAAAGTGACATCTCATTTTAACAGATATACAGGGTGCGATGGATGAATTGTCGTCTAAATGACGCAAAAATAAAACTAACAGTGACATCTCATTTTAACAGATATACAGGGTGCGATGGATGAATTGTCGTCTAAATGACGCAAAAATAAAACTAACAGTGACATCTCATTTTAACAGATATACAGGGTGCGATGGACGAATTGTCGTCTAAATGGCGGAAAAATGAAGATAGCACTGGCATCTCTTTTTAACCGATATATGTGGTGCTATGTGTCAATTGTCATCTAACTGATGCAAAAATGAAAATAAAACTTATGCCTCATTTTAACAACTAACTTCTACCAAAATTACTCAAAGATATCCGAAATACTAGAGAGTAACTTTATTCAATAAAATCACCACTGGTTTCAGCCACCGTCTCTAGAAGATTTCAGAATCTCTTGCAACTCTTCTCGATAGTCTCCTTGTTTACGTTCATGAATGCTGCCATAATCTTTGCGTTCAGTCCATCTTTGGTGTTCCAAGGAGTTTTGTCGGGTCTCTCGCTGAAATGCGCTCTACGCATAATAATTAATGGCCATAATTAAGCAATGAAATAGTCTGAAATTAAGTTCTCCTACTTGTATGGCATGGTGCAGAATCCTGTTACAACCATAGGGCCTTTCAGCAGCTACGTTTTTGATCCAGGACACCATTACCGTTTTAAGACATTTGATGTAGGCCGCTGTGTTGCTTCTGCGGTCTTCCCCAACAAAATCAGGAGTTCTTTTTTATCAGAACGATCATATTGAATTTTCCTACGTATCGTTCCTTCGTGATCAACATTAGGCAGTTCCAGCTTTTTCCTTCACTTCTGCAGTGTTCTCAGCATACCGTTTCCAGCGTCATGGCACTCTTTTTTTAAGGTGGTGCCCAACTGACCTTACTATGCTGTGCTGTTGACAATATTTAAAACAAACAATCCACATGCGCGAAATTAAAATATAAAATGGTGAAATTTACAAATCGTATCTCTCTCCATATATATATATATATATATATATATCAGACAAAATTTAAGGAGACACGTTATTTCATGGTAAATTGGAAGTTTAGGCCTATTTCAGGTGAACCGTCATCAGCTTCCGTCTTTATTATACAGAAGAATTTACACGACTCATGTAAAATATTCTGTACAATGAAGACGGAAGCTGATGATGGTTCACCTGAAATAGGCCTAAATTTCCAATTTACCATGAAATAACGTGTCTGCCTTATTTTTTCTTATATTTGCACGATACACACACACACACACACACACACACACACACACACACACATATATATATATATATATATATATATATATATATATATATATTTAGAGCTTTCTCAGTGAGTTATCCTACCACTGTATGTACAGGATGCCCCTTTGGATTCTTCTATATCTACACAGCATGCTTATATATATATATATATATATATATATATATGTGTGTGTGTGTGTGTGTGTGTGTGTGTGTGTGTTGCTAGTGATGAAATCTGCATTTGAAAGTTGAGAGATAAAATGGCAGACGATGGGAGAAACAAAGAAATCTAATATACACGACAAGGATGTGGAGAATTTTGAATTAATTTAGCACACAGATCTATAAGTTGATACATACGTCTGTTAACAGATTACGGGCAAAATATGGAATATGAGAATCGCTTCTGACAGCAGATATTCATGGACGACGTAAATACGATAAAATCTATTTAGGAAATGGGAAGTTGAAAGAATCACCAGTAAATCAAATAAGTAAATCGAAAGAAAAGAGTAAAGAAGCCAAATATGTAAATAACTAAACAATATATAAAAGAGGAGAATAAAGAAACAAATAAACAATAAAAAGAAAGAAAGAAAGAAAGAAAGAAAGAAAGAAAGAACGAAAAATAGAATGGAGGAAGAAGAAGAAGAGAGAGACAGAGAGAGAGAGAGAGAGAGAGAAAACAAGTATAAAAACTCAAGGGAAAGAAATAGAAAAGTCATGGGAAAGAAAAAAAGAAGAAAACAAAGAAAGAAAGAAAGAAAGAAAGAAAGAAAGAGGAAAAGAAAAAACTAAGAAACAAAGAAAGAAAAAGTAACATAGAAAAAGAAAGAAAGAAAGAAAGCGAGAAAAAGAAAGAATCCCTCAGAACAGAGAAAGAAAGAAAAAAAGAAAGAAAAAACAGAGAAACAAAGAAACAAACAAAGAAAGAAAAAGCAAGATAGAAAAAGAAAGAAAGCGAGAAAAAAATCCCCCCAGAACAAAGAAAGAAAAAAGAAAAGAAGCAAAGAAAGAAAGAAAGAAAGACAAAGCATGATAGAAAAAGAAAGAAAGAAAGCGAGAAAAAGAAAGAATCCCTCAGAACAAAGAATGAAAGAAAGAAGAAAAGAAAGAAAGAAAGAAAAAGCAAGATAGAAAAAGAAAGAATTCTCAAAACAAAGAAAGAAAAAAGAAAAGAAAGAAAGAAAGAAAGAAGAAGCAAGATAGAAAAAGAAAGAAACCGAGAAAAAGAAAGAATCCCTCAGAACAAAGAAAGAAAGAAGAAAAGAAAGAAAGAAAGAAAAAAGAAGAGAAAGAAAAAGCAAGATAGAAAAAGAAAGAAAGCGAGCAAAAGAAAGAATCCTTCAAAACAAAGAAAGAAAGAAGAAAAGAAAGAAAGAAAGAAAGAAAGAAAGAAAGAAGAGAAAGAAAAAGCAAGATAGAAAAAGAAAGAAAGCGAGAAAAAATCCCCCAGAACAAATAAAGAAAAAAGAAAAGAAACAAAGAAAGAAAGAAAGAAAGACAAAGCAAGAAAGAAAGCGAGAAAAAGAAAGAATCCCTCAGAACAAAAGAATGAAAGAAAGAAAGAAAGAAAGAAAGAAAGAAAGAAAAAGTAAGATAGAAAAAGAAAGAATCCCTCAAAACAAAGAAAGAAAAAAGAAAAGAAAGAAAGAAAGAAAGAAGAAGCAAGATAGAAAAAGAAAGAAACCGAGAAAAAGAAAGAATCCCTCAGAACAAAGAAAGAAAGAAGAAAAGAAAGAAAGAAAGAAGAGAAAGAAAAAGCAAGATAGAAAAAGAAAGAAAGCGAGCAAAAGAAAGAATCCCTCAAAACAAAGAAAGAAAGAAAAGAAAGAAAGAAAGAAAGAAAGAAGAAGCAAGATAGAAAAAGAAAGAAAGCTGGAAAAAAAACCTCAAAACAAAGAAAGAAAGAAGAAAAGAAAGAAAGAAGAGAAAAAAAAGCAAGTTAGAAAAAGAAAGAAAACGAGAAAAAGAAAGAATCCTTCAAAACAAAGAAAGAAAGAAAAAAAGAAAGAAAAAAAGAAAGAAAGAAGAGAAAGAAAAAGCAAGATAGAAAAAGAAAGAAAACGAGAAAAAGAAAGAATCCTTCAAAACAAAGAAAGAAAGAAAAAAAGAAAGAAAAAAGAAAGAAAGAAAGAAAGAAAAAGAAAGATAGAAAAAGAAAGAAAGCGAGCAAAAGAAAGAATCCTTTAAAACAAAGAAAGAAATAAGAAAAGAAAGAAAGAAAGAAAGAAAGAAAGAAGAGAAAGAAAAAGCAAGATAGAAAATGAAAGAAAACGAGAAAATGAAAGAATCCCTCTGAACAAAGAAACAGTGCCACCCAAACTTCTGCGAATATCACGAGAGCCTGGGGAGATGTGCTCACAAGTAATCGGAGAGTACGAAAGTGGTTTCAGAAATTCCGAACTGGTGATGAGAGTCTTGAAGATGAAGAAGGCAGAGGACGGTTATGCAGTTTTGACAACGAGCAATTGCAAGCAGCTGTTGAGCAAAACCCACGTCAAAGGTTAGAGAAATGTCTCAAACGTTTGATGCGAGCACTAACAGTCTCATGCAGTTTGCGGTATATTGGCAAGGTGAAAAACCTCGATTAATCGGCCCATCACGATCTGAATTAAAATAAAAAAATAAAAATGTTTTGAAGTGTATTCTATGCTTATTCTACTCTAGCAATATAGCCCGGCGTTGCTTAGGTGTAATGAAAGCTTTAAAACTAATCCATGGTCCTGGAGCTCAGACTCAGCCTAAAGAAAATTTGACATAATAAAATAATTGCGACAATTTACCAATCGCACCTTATATATATATATATATATATATATATATATATATATATATATATACTAGCAGTATAGCTCGGCGTTGCTCAGGTGTAATGAAAGCTTTAAAACTAATCCATGGTCCTGGAACTCAGACTCTTGAGACGTTGGCACAAAAGACTAAAAAACAATAGCTGTTTCCAGTTAAAGCGAAACCGTAGACTGAAAGAAAAATTAATGGATTAAGTCAGATTTTGATTTCCTGGTATCAATATCAAATACTTTTTTCGTCGTAAACTGAATTTTGAAGGCTAAATAAGTCCTCTGAGTAAATGGTATCATGGCTGAGGCTAAGAACTACAATTATACCTACTTAGAGCCAAACCCGAAGCAAAAACTAAAATAAAAGGGCTGAAAAAATAGACATAAAGGCAGATACACACACACACACACACACACACACACACAAATATCTTGCCTTTTATATATATATATATATATATATATATATATATATATATATATATATATATATATTATCGATTTTCTGCGCTGTTGTAAGAACTGCAACCTTGAAACTTCTGAATATCGTTTCTTATGTCTTTGTCTATAATTGTATCAAATTTGATTAAAATCGGACCACTCTTTCTATAACCCGATTTTTTCGATTATCGATTTTCGATATTTATCGGGGGTACCTCGACACAAAACCTAGCTAAGAAGACTCGCAGACGATTATAGTATAACTGTGTAAATTTTCAAGAAAATCGTTTCAGCCGTTTCGGAGTCTATAGGTAACGAACACATACACACAGATACACACACAGAGACAAAATTCCATTTATAAATAAGTTTAGATAACACGAATGATTCTTTTCTTGACCGTGTCACTTGTGATGAAAAGTGGATTGCTTATGATAACCGTAAACGATCAGATCAATGGCTTAATCGTGATGAGTTCTCCACACATTTCCCAAAGCCAAAGTTGCATCAGCAAAAGATTATGGTGACTGTTTTGTAGTTTGCAATTGGTGTTCTCCCGTAAAGCTTTCTGGAAGCCAATTAGAGATTTAATGCAGAGTTTTACTGTAATTAAATTGCTAAAAGTTAAGCACGTTAGCGAAAAACGAGACCTGCACTGGTGAATCGACATGGTCCAATTTTGCTGCACAATAATGCACGGCCACATATCGCAAGAGTGACGTTGCAAAATTTCACAGAATTAGGATGTGGGAGGTTACCATATCCTTCATATTCTCCCACTGATAAACATTTTTAAGCACTTTAGCACATTTTAAATGGCAAAACTTTTAGCTCCAAACCAGCGGTAGAATCAGCTTTCAAAGTCTGAGTTTGAGTTTCGTTTAACGGCATATCAACATCTGTGGGGTATTTAAAGGCAAAAAGTTGGGGGGTTCTTAAGGTATTTTTTAATGTTCGGTTATAGTGAGAAGGTTGATTTAATCGAATTTTAATGAAAATTGCTTTTATTTCTATTCTTTTTTATATTAGAAAACTGAAAATTTATGTAATCAAAAATGTTTGTTGAGAATAATTTTTTTCTTCAAAAATGTGTTAGGTAATAATATTTTCTTCGAAAATGTATTGTTGGCAATATTTTATTTCAAAAATGTCTATTTTTCTATAAAAATCTATTTTTATGTATATATTTGTATAAAACTGTATTTTTATACTTTCATAATGTTTTGACTCCCGATGCTACAACTCCGGGTCAGAGTGGACCTGGGAACAACAGCAATTAAGAGATAGTTCCATGCTCTTCACAACCTTCTAATCAGAGGCCTTGCTGTCGGATGCACTTTAACGTCATGCCCAGGACTACTTACTTTTTCTGTTGTTTATTTTCCGGTGTACACTTCCCTCCGAATGTTTCAAATCACTTTTCACATACTAAGTAATTTGGTTCAATCGACTACGCAATATCCCACTGACATTCATACCCACAAAAATACTATATAAAATGATTTATAGCTCTCTCTATTTTTGTACCTTCAAAATTTCCCTAGGGGTCTTACTCTGATGCCGAATTCTCGCTCAAACTACACTATTCTATCTGTATGTGTCTGTTTAAGATTTGCAAGAAACTTCTATATTTTTTTTTCTGTTAGAGTTCTTAATGATTTTCTTAATTTTATTTTAGAAAAAATTGAGAGGAGAGTATTTCAAAAATGTATAATTTTTCTATAAAATCTATTTTTATGTATATATTTCTATAAAAGGGTATTTATACACTTTCATAGTGTTTTGGACCCCGTTTGGGTGTTAACTATTTGCCCATAGCTGGAACCCTAACAGGTGCTACAACTCCGGGTCAGAGTGGAGCTGGGAACAACAGCAATTAAAAGGTGGTTCCATTCTCAGCACAACCTCCCAATCAGTGCCTTTGCTTCCGGATGCAGTTTACTATCATCCCCAGAACCCCAGCTTTCAAAGATTTTGTTGTATCACATCCAATAACTTTTTATTAACGAGTAATAAATAATTTCGGTGATCGATGTCAGAGTTGCATAAATGCCCAAGGCTCTTATTTTACCTAATTTTAACATTTCTACAGTTAATTTTTCAAAAATAAATGATGTTTCTGAAATCGGCCATTATTTTTGTCAAAACCTAATAGATAAAAGAAGAAAGAAAATGATACACCTACTCCAACAGCTTCTTTTCTCGCACTTCCCACCTGTGGAATTCTCTTCCGCATACTTGCTTTCCCGACAGTTACAATCTCCAAGAATTTAAATGTAAAGTCAATAGTCATCTCCTGTTTCACTAACTTACATCCCCTCTCTCTCTCTCATCAGTACTCTCTTCTCTCTCCTACTCTCTTCCTGACACTCCCTGAAACCTCTCACTCCTCGTAACATTCCTCCTCGTCCACCCCACTCACATCAGTATTCTCATCCTTCTCTTATCAACTTCCTGACACCTTCTATATAACCTGTCACTCTTTCTCATAACTTTCCTCCTATGTAACCCCCTGCAAAACAGTGGCAGTAAAATGCCTTGCTTAGAGCGATATGATTATAAAAAAAATTATTTACTATTATAATGTGGATATAAAGTGGGTGATCAGTTCTACATTACAATCAATATATAAACTGATCCCTCACTTTATGGCTACAATCTTCCTTCTCTTACCCACTTCCTGACACCTACTATAACCTGTCATCTTTCTCATAACTTTCCTCCTATGTAACCTCCTGCACAACAGTGGCGGTAAAATTCCTTGCTTAGGGCAACACGATTAAAAAAAAAATGAGAAAAAAAGAAAGCAAGAATGGAAACAAGTAATACAGAAATGTTAAAAGAAAGAAAAGTAACACGCAGCTATATGAATTAAAGTAAAAAAAAAATTACAGAAGTTAAAAGGAAGAAAAAAAGAAAATCTAAGGTAATTTTTTAAACAAGGCAGTGTAAACAAAAGAGGAAAAAATATACACAATGGATATAGAAAGAAAGAAAGAAAGAAAGAAAGAAAGAAAGAAAGAAAGAAAAACGAAAGAAAGAATGTCATTGAAAAAATTTTTATTGGAATATTAACAGAATGAAAGAAAGAAACAAAGCACGCGAGAAAAAAAGTAAGAAAGAAAGAAAGAAAGAAAGAAAGAAAGAAGGGAAGAAAGATAGAAAGAAAAAAAGAAAGAAAGAATGGCATTGAAGGAATGTTTATTGGAATATTAACAGAATGAAAGAAAGAAGCGAAGCATGCGAGAAAGAAAGAAAGAAAGAAAGAAAGAAAGAAAGAAAGAAAGAACGAAAAAAACGAAAGAAATAAATAAAGAAAGAAACACATTGAAGGAATATTTATTGAAATATTAACAGAATGAAAGAAAGAAACAAAGCACGCGAGAAAAAAAGTAAGAAAGAAAGAAAGAAAGAAAGAAAGAAAGAAAGAAAGAAAGAAGGGAAGAAAGATAGAAAGAAAAAAAGAAAGAAAGAATGGCATTGAAGGAATGTTTATTGGAATATTAACAGAATGAAAGAAAGAAGCGAAGCATGCGAGAAAGAAAGAAAGAAAGAAAGAAAGAAAGAAAGAAAGAAAGAACGAAAAAAACGAAAGAAATAAATAAAGAAAGAAACACATTGAAGGAATATTTATTGAAATATTAACAGAATGAAAGAAAGAAACGAAGCACGCAAGAAAGAAAGAAAGAAAGAAAGAACAAAAGAAAGAAAGAAAGAAAGAAAGAAGGGAAGAAAGATAGAAAGAAAAAAAGAAAGAAAGAATGGCATTGAAGGAATATTTATTGGAATATTAACAGAATGAAAGAAAGAAACGAAGCATGCGAGAAAGAAAGAAAGAAAGAAAGAACGAAAAAACGAAAGAAAGAAAGAAAGAAAGAAACACATTGAAGGAAC
The DNA here is from genome assembly GCA_037127315.1 of Ascarosepion bandense. Taxonomy (NCBI): domain Eukaryota; kingdom Metazoa; phylum Mollusca; class Cephalopoda; order Sepiida; family Sepiidae; genus Ascarosepion; species Ascarosepion bandense. The sequence goes on along the minus strand of JBBBDQ010002250.1, from coordinate 381,959 downwards.
ATTTATTGAAATATTAACAGAATGAAAGAAAGAAACGAAGCACGAAAGAAAGGAAGAACATAAGAAAAAACGAAAGAAAGAAGAGTAGAAAGATAGAAAGAAAATAGAAAAAAAATGGCATTGAAGGAATGTTTATTGGGATATTAACAGAATGAAAGAAAGAAGCGAAGTACGGGAGAAAGAAAGAAAGAACGAACGAACGAACGAACGAACGAAAGAACGAAAGAAAGAAAGAAAGTCATTGAAGGAATATTTATTGGAATATTAACAAAATGAAAGAAAGAAACGAAGCACGCGAGAAAGAAAGAAAGAACGAAACAACGAAAGAAAGAAAGAAAGAAGGAAAGAAAGAAAGAAAGAAAGACAGAAAGAAAGAAAGAAAGACATTGAAGGAATGTTTATTGGAACATTAGCAGAATGAAAGAAAAAAACGTAGCACGCGAGAAAGAAAGAAAAAACGAAAGCAAGAAAAAACGAAAGAAAGAAAAAAGAAAGAAAAAACGAAAGAAAGAAAAATGAAAGAAAAAGATATTGAAAGAATATTTATTGAAATATTAACAGAATGAAAGAAAGAAACGAAGCACGCAAGAAAGAAAGAAAGAAAGAAAGAAAGAAAGAAAGAAAAAAGAAAGACATTGAAGTAATATTTATTGGAACATTAGCAGAATGAAAGAAAAAAACGTAGCACGCGAGAAAGAAAGAAAGAAAGAAAGAACGAAGAAACGAAAGAAAGAAAGATGGAAAGAAAGAAAGACATTGACGGAATGTTTATTAGAATATTAACAGATTGAAAGAAAGAAATGAACCACGCGAGAAAGAAAGAAAAAAAGAAAGAAAGAAAGAAAGAAAAAAGAAAGAAAGACATTGAAGGAATATTTATTGAAATATTAACAGAATGAATGAAAGAAACTAAGCACGCAAGAAAGAAAGAAAGAAAGAAAGAAAGAAAGAAAGAAAGAAAGAAAGAAAAAAGAAAGACATTGAAGTAATATTTATTGGAACATTAGCAGAATGAAAGAAAAAAACGTAGCACGCGAGAAAGAAAGAAAAAACGAAAGAAAGAAAGAAAGAAAGAAAGAAAGAAAGAACGAACGAAGAAACGAAAGAAAGAAAAAAGAAAGAAAGACATTGAAGGAATATTTATTGAAATATTAACAGAATGAATGAAAGAAACTAAGCACGCAAGAAAGAAAGAAAGAAAAAAAAAGAAAGACATTCAAGTAATATTTATTGGAACATTAGCAGAATGAAAGAAAAAAGCGTAGCACGCGAGAAAGAAAGAAAAAACGAAAGAAAGAAAGAAAGAAAGAAAGAAAGAAAGAAAGAAAGAACGAAGAAACGAAAGAAAGAAAAAAGAAAGAAAGACATTGAAGGAATATTTATTGAAATATTAACAGAATGAATGAAAGAAACTAAGCACGCAAGAAAGAAAGAAAGAAAGAAAGAAAGAAAGAAAGAAAGAAAGAAAAAGAAAGAAAGACATTGGAACAATAGCAGAATGAAAGAAAAAAACGTAGTACGCGAGAAAGAAAGAAAAAACGAAAGAATGAAAAAACGAAAGAAAGAAAGAAAGAAAGAAAGAGAGTAGGAATTAAGAAAGAACAGGAAAAGATGAGATGAGAGAAAAAGAAAGCTATGGAGAATTGAAGAGAATAGGAAAAGAAAAAGATGGAGAAATCAAGAAAGAAAAAAGGAAGAAGGAATATAAAAGGGGAAAAAAGAAGGGAGCAAGTAAAGTTACAAAAAAAAAAAAAAAAATAAATAAAAGTGGGAAAGAAAACCGAAGAAAAAAGATGTGAATAATCAGGAGAAAGAAGAAAGAACAATAGGGTATTTATATACTTTTACGATTGGGCACAATTCAGTCAGTCAGTTAAGTGCCATACGTGATACACCCTTTGGGCGATCATGTCTCGAAAGAGACATGACTGACTGGGCAGAAGATTTTCTATCCTGCTCTTTAAACTATAGCTGAAGGGAGAAGAGACGGATTGTATTAATAAGTAGTTATCATGGGGGATCAGTTTATTACTTAATAACAATAGAAAACCGATCACCCACTTTTTGTCCAGTAGAAGCTTCACTTATGTTTCCAACTATTATATTCAGTCAGTCAGTTAAGTGCCATACGTGATACACGCTTTGGGCGATCATGTCTCGAAAGATACATGACTGACTGGGCAGAAGATTTTCTATTCTGCTCTTTAAACTATAGCTGAAGGGAGAAGAGACGGATTGTATTAATAAGTAGTAATTCGTGGGGGATCAGTTTCCTATTGTTATGAAGTAATAAACTGATCCTCCACTTTATGACCAGTAGAAGACTTAATCATGTTTCCAACTATTATATTCATTCAGTCAGTTAAGTGCCATACGTGATACACGCTTTGGGCGATCATGTCTCGAAAGATACATGACTGACTGGGCAGAAGATTTTCTATCCTGCTCTTTAAACTATAGCTGAAGGTAGAAGAGACAGATTGTATTAATAAGTAGTAATTATTGGGGGATCAGTTTATAACTTAATAACAATAGAAAACCGATCTCCCACTTTTTGCCCAGTAGAAACTTTACTTATGTTTCCAACTATTATCCTCGTTCAGTCAGTTAAGTGCCATACGTGATATACACTTTGGGCGATCATGTCTTGGAAGACACATGACTGACTGGGCAGATTTTCTATCCTGCTCTTTAAACTATAGCTGAAGGGAGAAGAGACGGATTGTATTAATGAGTAGTAATTAGTGGGGGGTCAGTTTATTACTTAATAACAATAGAAAACTGATCCTCCACTTTTTGCCCAGTAGAAGCTTTACTTATGTTTTCAACTATTATATTCAGTCAGTTAAGTGCCATACGTGATACACGCTTTGGGCGATCATGTCTCGAAAGAGAGCTGAAGAGAAAAGAGACGGATAGTATTAATAAGTAGCAATTAGTGGGGAATCAGTTTGTTTATTTATTTATTTTTTTTAATCATATCACCCCAAGCAAGGCGGTAACGCCACTGATGGTCAGGGGCTACCTAAGAGTAAAAGGATTGGAAAAGAAAGAAAGCCGGAAACCACATCCTAAACAGGGAACAAGGGATGAGTCTCTTCACCTGTTCAATAGACGTGGGTGGAGTGTGAACCGGGCGATAGTTTAGTCTATCTACTCCAATTACTTAATAACAATAGAAAATTGATTCCACACTTTTTGCGCAGTAGAAGCTTTACTTATATTTCCAACTATTATCTTCATTCAATCAGTTAAGTGCCATACTTGATACACACTTTGGGCGATCATGTCTCGAAAGAGACTTGACTGACTGGACAAAAGATTGTCCCGCAGTAGGTTGCCATAACTTTCTGCCGTATACTGATTGCCAGCCAATTCTATAGAACCGAATCTGTCCTGTTATTTAACCCATAACTGGAGGGAAGGGACGGATTGATACCTTTCCCAAGGGTATTTGTATGTAAGTGAATGCAAGGAATTCAAGTAGATTTCGAACACGGCACTCCGATTTCTCGTTCTGAGTCGATATCCACTGCACCACAACGAATATCCGGGCATTATTGTCTTGTATTTTATTTCGTAACATTTGTTTATTATTTACTTATTTAGTAATTATTATTTGCTTTTTATTGCAACTTCCTCGTCCGTCTGTCTAGAGCAGGTAACTAGCATCTCTGATAGGAAAGAAAATAAGGTAACACGGGATTTTTGCAAAGGTGTGAGAAAATGTCTGTTAAAAAATAAATAAGAGGGAAAAAGATGAAAAAAGACCGAAGAAAGATAAAAGGAATAAACATTTGTTGTTTTAAGCAACGAAGGATATGTGGAGAATAGGGACATTTGGAAGAACGACCGTGAAGGAAACTTAAACTGAAAAAAGAATTTGAAAAAGAACCAGAAGAATAAAGAATGTCCAAAAAGAGAAATTAATGAATAAAGAAAGAAAGAAAGAAAGAAAGAAAGAAAGAAAGGTGAAATATAGAATGTGCAGAGCGAAAAAAATAAAAAAGAATGAATGAAAGAAAAAAGAAAGAAAGAAAGAAAGAAAGAAAGAAAGAAAGAAAGAAAGAAAGGGATAACGAAAGAGAGAGAAACTTAAACTAAATAAAGAATTTGAAAAAAGACCAGTGGAATAAAGAATGTCCACAAAGAGAAATAAATGAATAAAGAAAGGAAAAACGAAAGTAAAGAATGAATGAAAGAAAGAAAGAAAGAAAGAAAGAAAGAAAGAAAGAGAGAGAAGGAAAGAGAGACAAACTTAAACTGAAAAAAGAATTTGAAAAAAGACCAGTGGAATAAAGAATGTTCAGAAAGAGAAATTAATGAATAAAGAAAGCATGAAGGAAAGTAAAGAATGAGAAGAATGAATGAATGAATGAATGAAAGAAAGAAAGAAAGAAAGAAAGAAAGAAAGGGAGAACGAAAGAGAGAGAAACTTAAACTAAAAAAGAATTTGAAAAAAGACCAGTGGAATAAAGAATGTTTAGAAAGAGAAATTAATGAATAAAGAAAGCATGAAGGAAAGTAAAGAATGAGAAGAATGAATGAATGAAAGAAAGAAAGAAAGAAAGAAAGAAAGAAAGGCAGAACGAAAGAGAGAGAAACTTAAACTGAAAAAAGAATTTGAAAAAGACCAGTGGAATAAAGAATGTTCAGAAAGAGAAATTAATGAATAAAAAAGAAGAACGAAAGTAAAGAATGAGAAGAATGAATTAATGAATGAAAGAAAGAAAGAAAAAAGAAAGAAAGAAAGGGCTAACGAAAGAGAGAGAAACTTAAACTAAAAAAAGAATTTGAAAAAAGACCAGTGGAATAAAGAATGTCCAGAAAGAGAAATTAATGAATAAAGAAAGGAAAAACGAAAGTAAAGAATGAGAAGAATGAATGAATGAAAGAAAGAAAGAAAGAAAGAAAGAAAGAAAGGGAGAACGAAAGAGAGAGAAACTTAAACTGAAAAAAGAATTTGAAAAAAGACCAGTGGAATAAAGAATGTTCAGAAAGAGAAATTAATGAATAAAAAAAGAAGAACGAAAGTAAAGAAAGAAAGAAAGAAAGAAAGAAAGAAAGAAAGAAAGACTGGTGAAATATAAAATGTGCAGAGAGCCAAATAGTAACTGAAAAAAAAAATGAATGAATGAATGAAAGAAAGAAAGAAAGTTACGAAGAAATGAAGAAAAGAATATGAACAATGAAAGAAAGAAAGAAAGAAAGAAAGTAAGAAAGCCTGGTGAAATATAAAATTTCTTCTTCTTCTTCTTCTTCTTCTTCTTCTTCTTCTTCTTCTTCTTCTGTGCCTTGTTCTTCCAGGACGTAGATGATCATGGCCTTCAACATCTCCCTATCCCTGATGACTCATGCTTTCTCATGTTACACCACGCAATCCAGATTTGTCACCCACCTGCTCAAGTCCGTCAAGTATGTTACCCGCTCCTCCTAATGCTCAGTACGAATTTCTCTTTCGGTTCCATCCTTTCCCAAAACCTCATCATTGCTCACGTGCTCAATCCACGATATCCGCAGAATCTTCGATGAGATTGTCCCACATTCTTTTATTTGTTTGATTTTAGTATCCCTCACCTGTATTTGGCATTTTGGGCTAATTTATTTTAGAATTCTATTTATTTCTTTTAATTTTTTAAATATTTTATTTTTTTAGATATTTTTGCGGGCATTAGGTCTTGCTTTAAGGATTTATTACATCGATTTTTTCTACAGCATTTTTATCTTTTATAATAATAAAAATATCTATTCAAATTTCTAGTACTTTTTAGTGTGATTGTAGGTTTCGATCTTACGTGTACTTGCAGTTTACTGTGGTTTCGTGTCTCTGATTTAAGAGCTTATATAAATAGTAACAAGCTCTTAAATCAGAGACACGAAACCACAGTAAACTGCAAGCACATTAGGGACCTAACCCTACAGTCATGCTAAGAAATACTAAGAGTTTGATTAGATATTCTCATTATAAAAGATGAAAAATGCTATAGAAAAAATCGATCCAATAAATCCTTAAAGCAAGGTCTATCACTAAAGCCTACACCAATAACCTTAGTTAACACAATAACCTTACTTAAATACAAAAATATTCCGTACTTGAAAAATCAAAATTGAACAAATAGCTCTCAAACTTGAAAAAGAATCAAAATTCATATATTCAAAATCAAGATTAAATATAATACTTCAGAATAATTATATCATACACAAAAATTAACTGTAAGCACACGTAAGATCTAATCCTACAATCACACTAAAAAGTACTGGAAATTTGAATAGATATTTTTATTATTATAAAAGATAAAAAATGCTATAGAAAACCGATGTAATAAATCCTTAAAGCAAGACCTAATACCCGCAAAAATATCTAAATAAATAAAATATTTAAAAAATTAAAAGAAATAAATAGAATTCCAAACGATAATTTATAGAAAAAAGAATATAAAAAATTAAAGAAAAAAAACCCGACCCTCTAAACTTAAAATTAAGATTAAACAGACAACTTTATACAAAAAACTGATAAAACACTAATTTGCATTTACTTCCTAAAGAATACAAATTTAGATTTCTTGAAATAACTTTGCCTAAATGTAATAATCCTCCAAACTTGACTATAAAATATAAAAAAAAACATATTTAAAAAAAACCCTATAATATAAAAAAATATTCCATACCGAAAAAATCAAAATTCTAAAGAAAAAATACCCACCCCTATCACGTCTAAGAAAGCCCAAAGTGAAAACCTAGACACAGGATCAAAGGAAATACATGAATTAGGTCCACTAACAGCAGACATCAATCAATTAAACGATAGCCAACCATAAAAATGACAACTCAACACGAACCCCACTTAGAAATTCTAACCGGAAGATATACCCGACTGATAGGACGTACATTCCAACAGATAATACCATTAATCAACAATTTCGCACTTACACACCGGATTCTTCGAGGGTCGAACGGTCAAAACGAGAGACACATTAACTTAATTAACAATAACCCCAACCAACCCCCACGACAACAACGAACAAAATATAAACAGAGAATGATTCCAAACCTTTATTTCTCCCGATGATGTGTTTGGGTTCCAAACACTGAAACAGCCATATGATTGTAGAGAATAGAACATATATAGAAGAAATTATGTACATGTTCTAAAACATAATTTATAATAAATATTCACAGCTCTATACATCATATGTCGAGCACTGTTTTAAATTAATGTTTTGGACGGAAACACATTTTTCTTTTTTTCTTTCCTCATTCTATACTCACTCGGATATATATATATATATATAAGGCAAGATATTTGTGTGTGTGTCCGTTTATCTGTCTGTATATCTGTATTTTTTTCAGCCCTTTTATTTTAGTTTTTGCTTCGGGTTTGGCTCTAAGTAGGTATAATTGTAGTTCTTAGTCTCAGCCATGACACCATTTACTCAGAGGACTTATTTAGCCTTCAAAATTCAGTTTACGACAAAAAAGAATTATTTGATATCGATACCAGGAAATCAAAATTTGACTTACATCCATTCATTTTTTTTTCAGTCTACGGTTTCGCTTTAGCTTGAAACAACTATTGCTTTTGAGTCTTTCGTGCCAACGTCCAAAGAGTCTGAGCTCCAGTATCATGGATTAGTTTTAAATCTTTCATTACACCCGAGCAACACCGGGCGATACTGCTAGTACATAAATAAATAAGCAAAAAGAGGAGGAAAGCTGGAAAGAAAGAGACTAATGAGAATAATGAAAAAAAGTGAGGAAGTATATCATTAGATACATTGAAGAAGCTTGTGATGTCAATGCCTGACAGAATGAAGGCTGTGATCAAAGCAAAAGCTATTATACTAAATATTAACTTCATTTTCTAACAAGTATTTTCTTGTTAAAGCATTTGTTGAGTAAATCAAATAAAATTACTTAAATTAAATTGTTTATTTTCTGTCAATATGCCTCATAAAAGATAAAATAATTCTTGTCCTACTACTTTTGTACAGTATTGTATATATATATATATATATATGAACCAGATATTTGCACATTTGGTCAAATGCAGGGAAGAGGATGAGGTCCCGTGTCTCTCTTGATAAAGGGAACAATACGAACATGGAGAGGAATATTGAAAGAAAGAAAAATATGAAAAAAAGATATGTCGATGATGAAATTTGTTAGGAAAAATAGAGAATACAAAAAAGAAATGTATATATATATATATATATATATATATATATATGCACACACACACACACACACACACACACATATATATATATATATATATATATATATACAGTCTTTGAGATTTCACTCGCCCGATCGACTCAGTCGATTAAATAAAAATTTAGAAATTTAATTGGGCGATTTAAGTTTATTGCTTTACTCGCCCGCGGTCGATTGAAAATAAAAGGAAATCTGATTCCTTTTACAACCTAAACGTATGCCACTGAAGATTCATAAGTTACTTAGAATGACCTACAATGACATCATTGAACTCTTCGCTTTTGTCGTCCCGGTCAGTTTAAACATTCGTTTAATTAACGCTTCCAGAGTGGAGCCAAAATGTCTCTGTCGCTCAGATTAGAGACGCTCACAGATTTTTAGAAACTAATTTGAATAAATATTATCATATATTTTCTTCCGGCTTACGAAAAGTAAAAATGAACATTTGAATGAAAGAAAAATAAAAAATACGCATACTTCTTTCAACCACGCACCGAAAAACAAATTAAACTAGTAATTTTTTCATAGAAAATAGTTGAAAAAAAATCAGAGTTGTTATTTTTTATCATTTATGAGATGGAGCTTGTAGTCAAACAGGAGAAAGAAACTACGAATTTATGTACCTCCACTCAATTGCCAACGCCCCCACCAAAAAACAAAACAAAACAAAAAACAAACAAACAAATAAAACAGCATACTAGGATGTTAAAAGTGCTCAAACTAAATAAAAACAAACTTTTAACATCAAAATGTCTCTGCTGTTATTAAGAGAAACGTATCGGCACAATAATTAAGGCTGTGAATCAAAGCAAAAGGCTATTATATTAAATTAATTTTGTAACAAGTATTTTCTTCTTGTTAAAGCATTTGTTGAGTAAATCAAATAAAATTACTTTAATTAAATTGTCTATTTTCTGACAATATGCCTCATAAAAGATAAAATACTTCTTGTCCTACTACTTTGCACAGTACTATATATATATATATATATATACATATATATATATATATATATACAGTACTGTGCAAAAGTATTAAAACAAGAATTATTTGATCTTTTGTGAGGCATCAAAATAATGTTTAAATTCACCATCTGTCCTAGCACTTTTGCACCCTACCGATACTGTGTAAAGGTATTAGGACAAGGGTGATTTTCCTAAAAAACTCACTGAAATTCAAATATAGGGTGAAAATCCAAATAACTTGCTAATAAATATTTATTATTTAAAACTAGGTTTAAAAGAAATGTATTTAAAAGAAGAACTACTCATTATTCTATTATACTTGGACATGACTGACTTATTTTTCACTTCCCCTCTCGAATTGATAAATGTCATGTTACAGTGCAAGACACACTTTGGGAACAAATACAAGCTGCTTGGCACGAGATATCATTAGATACATTGAAGAAGCTTGTGATGTCAATGCCTGACAGAATGAAGGCTGTGATCAAAGCAAAAGGCTATTATACTAAATATTAACTTCATTTTCTTACAAGTATTTTTCTTGTTAAAGCATTTGTTGAGTAAATCAAATAAAATTACTTAAATTAAATTGTTTATTTTCTGTCAATATGCCTCATAAAAGATAAAATAATTCTTGTCCTACTACTTTTGTACAGTATTGTATATATATATATGAACCAGATATTTGCACATTTGGTCAAATGCAGGGAAGAGGATGAGGTCCCGTGTCTCTCTTGATAAAGGGAACAATACGAACAGAAAAATCGAACCCACCAGAGGAACGGTTATATATTTTTTCTATCGCAGACTTTGCGTCGAGCGCCCGAATTTACTTACCCTTAACTTACCTCCCAGCTACCTATTACCATCTACCCAATAAATTGATCTATTGTCTGACCCAGTCGCCCACGTATCGAGCTCAGCCCACGCACTGTCCGCCCACACACGGTTAAATCTCTCTGCCACCTTTCACCCCTCCATAGCTTTCCAATCGTTTTGCATTTAACGCAGGAAAATAAATAAGCTCCACCCTCTTGATATATTCCCCTTAACGTTATATGTATATAGATATATTTATTTCATTTTCGCTTTGCTTTTTCTTTTTCTCTCTTTTCCGCGTTCGTAAAGAGTTAACTCTCTTCGTCTTTATTTTTTGGTTGCTGTATTCATTTTACTTTCCTTCCTCCTCTCCTTCCTTTGTTTCTTTCTCTCCGTTTTTCTTATTTTCCCCTTCTCATTTTTTCCTTTCATGCATTCTTACCTATTTTTATATTTTTTTTTATCTTTTTTTATCTTTTTTTCTTTTTTTATCTTTTTTCTTTTTTTATCTTTTTTTCTTTTTTTTTTATCTTTTTTTTTAATCTTTTTTATCTTTTTTTCTTTTTTTTTCTTTTTTCTTTTTTTTATCTTTTTTATCTTTTTTTATCTTTTTTTCTTTTTTTTATCTTTTTTATCTTTTTTTATCTTTTTTTCTTTTTTTATCTTTTTTTATCTTTTTTCTTTTTTTTATCTTTTTTTATATTTTTTTATCTTTTTTCTTTTTTTATCTTTTTTCTTTTTTTTAATCTTTTTTATCTTTTTTATCTTTTTTTCTTTTTTTATCTTTTTTATCTTTTTTTTAATCTTTTTTTCCTTTTTATCTTTTTTATCTTTTTATCTTTTTTTCTTTTTTTATCTTTTTTCTTTTTTTATCTTTATTATCTTTTTTTATCTATTTTTTCATTTTATCTTTTTTATCATTTTTATCTTTTTTCTTTTTTTCTATCTTTTTTATCTTTTTTTTATCATTTTTCTTTTTTTTTTCACTCTTTATTTATTGAGGAATTTACTTTTTTTTTCTTTATCGTATCACTCAGAGCAGGGCGGTAACGCCACTGATGTTTAGGGTCTACATAAGAGTAAAAATATTAGGGGGCTACATAAGAGTAAAAAGATTAGATAGGAGGAGAGTGACGACAAAGACGAACCAATTAGAAACGAACAAGAGAAGGATGGGAATACAGGTGTGATGACAGTTGCAAAGGTAGTGAGAAAGGAAAAATATACAGGGTGGTGTAGAAAGAACTTGAGTCAAGGGGTTAATAGATGAGTATTGACATTGCATTTAAATTCCTGGAGGTTGTAGCCGTAAGGAAAGCAATAATATGGAAGCGAGTTCCACAGGCGGGAAGTGCGAGAAAAGAAGCTGCAGGAGTAGAGTTGTTGGCTGCATTTGGTTAATCTAACTGTGAATGGGTGGGACCCAGTTGCCAATCTGGTTGCACGAGTAAACACCTGTTGCAGAGGCACCAGTGACTTAAGTTCGTTGGAGCAGAAGCCATGAAAGTATTTATAGAACAGCTAGCAATCATTCATTTTATACACATTTCTATATCATCAGTTGTATTTCTTTCTTTCTTTCTTTCTTTCTTTCTTTCTTTCTTTCTTTCTATCAGACTTCCATTTTTTTCTTTCATTCTTTTTTTCTTTCATGCTTTCTATGTACCTTTCGACGCACATTCCATTAGTCTTTCTTTTAGATATTTTTTTTAACCATTTCACCCCTAGCAAGGGGGAAACGCCACTGATGTGCAGGGGGCTACATAAATGTAAAAAGATTAATTAGAAAAGAGTGAGGAGTACAAACTAGTTAGAAAGGAACAATAGAAAGCAGGTGCGATGAGAGATACATATGTGGAGAGAAAGGGAAGATTATACAGGGGTGGGGAGATAGCTAGAGTCCAGTGGTTAGTAGATGAGTATTGACTTCGCATTTAAATTTCTGGAGGTTGTAGCCGCCAGGAAAGCAAGAATACTGGATCGAGTTCCACAGATGGGAAGTGCGAGAGAAGAAGCTGCAGGAGTAGAATTGTCGTCTGCATTTGGCTAACCTGACTGTGAATGGGTGTAACGCAGTTGCCAGTCTGGTTGCACGAGTAAACACCTGTTGAGGAGGCATCAGTGACTTAAGCTCGTCCGAGCAGAAGCCATGAAAGTATTTATAGAACAGACAAAGGGAGGCCACATTTCGACGATGGGGAAGTGGCTGCAGTCGAGCCGCCAGATCAGTACCTATCACATTACAGACTCTCCTTTGGAGCTTGTCAAGAACACTGAGGAGAATGGCAGGGGCACCTGACCATAAATGGCAGCAGTACTCCATGCACGGACGGATGGTTGACTTGTATATATGCAGGATGGATTCAGGCGGAAAAAACATCCTGGATCAACATAGTGACCCAACCTTCTTAGCAGTCGATTTTGCTATGGATTCAATATAGTGGTTCCATTTGAGGTGCGAGGACAGGGTAAGTCCGAGGAGGCGTAGTGTATTACTCTCAGGGAGAATAACTTGGTCCATGCTTATGGGAGGCAGAAGAGGTTGCCTGTAATGGTTGACAGACAACAGCTTGGTCTTAGATGAATTGAAGTTGACAAGCCATTTCTTGCCCCAGTTCACCACAGAGTGTAGATCCCGTTCAAGGTCAGCAGCGAGATTATGTCTGTCCGCCACGACAGGTTTCTTAATCAGAGCGGGAGTATAGTTGTGTCATCTGCGTAGATACCTACTTGGGACTTGATTTCATCTGGGAGGTCGTTGATGAAAATGAGGAAGAGCGTCGGGCCCAGGATAGAGCCGTGTGGGACACCAGCATTCGTGCTGTAGGACGAAGAGGCACGCCCATTCAGAACGACTTTCATTTTGCGGTTATTTAAGAAAGATTGGATTAGGTCAAGCAGGCGACCGGTAATACCATAACCGCGTAGTTTGCATAGGAAGCCAGAGTGCCAAACCCTGTCGAAAGCCTTGGAGATGTCCAGAGCAACCGCACGAACCTCGATATATCTTTCTTTGTTTTGTCCTTTCTTTCTTTTTAAAATTTCTTTCACTCAATATTCCATATCTACTATCTTTACTTTCTTTCAGTTTCTCTTTCTTTATTTCTTTTTCTGTTTTCTTTTTATCTTTCTGTATTTTATTGAATTTGTCATGTATATTAATGTTCATATTTCTTTATTTTTTGATTGTAGTAGTCGTAAATAAAAAAAAAAAGGACATAGCACAAAACTTGATACCCTTTTAACACGGAAACCGGAAAAAGATCAAGGACAAAGAAAAAATTAACGGGATAAAAAGAAAAATGAAGAAAGGAGAGAGAAGAGATAAGAGAAAGAAAAGAGGTGGACTAAGGCGAGAGAAAAATCGAAACTATAATAAAATAAAATGAAGTAAATAAAATAAAATTAAAAACATAAAGCATAAAAATATAAAAAATTAAAATTGATTTAAAATTAAAATATTTCCTTACGGGGAATTGTTAACAAATAAAAATATAAGAATGATAGCAATGAGTAAAAATTATCAGTAAAGTCAGATAAAATTAAAGAAAAAGTCTCTAAAAAACCGCTTTTTTCGGTTTAAAATTTCTGGCTTTTTGTGGCAAAACATTGAAACTCTACTGTCTGTGAATCTTACGCAAACCATTCTTTAAAATGCTATAAACTCCCGATCACACTTAATTCATGTCATTGGAGGTTCTTTTTACAAACATTTTAGAACATTACTACAGTATTCATCGCTGATTCTATTAATTGACGGCTTAAGTTTTTTAATGAATATTGCCTCGAGAATTTGTAGTTTGTTTTTGTTGTTTTCTTGGTGTAGAATATCTTTTTTCATGATTTAACCCGTGAATGACTATGACATTACAACATATAAAAAAATTCCATTTTGGACAATTTTCACTTTCTAATGAACGCTAGCAATTTGTCAACAGTAACAGATGAAGCAAGAAAAAATGTACAGTAATTTATAGCAACACAGTTTTCCGGTTACAGATGACTTTGGAAAGAGGTTGTAAGTACTTGGGTACCTGAAGAAATGAATGAAAATAACAGCTGTCAATATTACAGGTCATTTCTGGCATCTTTTGATTGTAATACGCGAAAGATTATCCGTGAGTATTAACGGATTTTAATAAAAACTAATCAAACAATGTTTGCAATTTATTTAATCTGACATGTTTAAAAGAAAATTTGCTGTTTAAATATATATATATATATATATATATATATATATATATATATATATATATATATGCTACCGGTCATAATTATTAGGCTACCACAGTGTTTTAAGAAAAGATGTATTTCATACTATTTTTTAGTATTTATTGCCAAGTGAATAATTGTAAATGAAAACAAAATGGTTCTTTTGTTATTATTACTTTGCAAAATTTTACAAGGCAAATAGCGACAATGTACCCATCGCAACCTGTATATTTGTTATACATATATATATCTATATATACACTACCGGCCATAGTTATTAGGTCATTCCAGTGTTTGAAAAAAAATGATGTATTTCATACTCCACACCCCCGTATAACCCTCCCTTTCTCTCCACCTATGTATCTGTCATCGCACCTGCTTTCTCAGCTTTCTATTGTTCCTTTCTAACTAGATTGTAGTCCTCACTCTTTTCTAATTAATCTTTTTACATTTATGTAGCCCCCCGCTCATCAGTGGCATTTCCGCCTTGCTCGGAGTGAAATGATTAAAAAAAAATTGTTAGTATTTTTACCAAGTGAATAATAGTAAATGAAAAAAAAAAGGTTCTTTTGTTAATACTGCAAATAACATGTGCATCAAATGCATTTATATTTAATAATTACCTATATTGCAGTTTCATCAATGAACGAATGAAGAAAATTTAGGATGATTCGGCCAAGTTCATCTTTGCTTCTTTGCCTTGTAATATTTTGCAAAGTAATAATAACAAAAGAACCATTCTATTTTCATTTGGCAATAAATACTAAAAATAGTATGAAATATATAATTTCTTAAAAACAACCTGAGGCGGCCATAATAATTATGGCCGGTATTGTATATACCTTAAAGCTATATACACTACCGACATTAAATTATGAGGCTACCCCAGTGTTTTAAAAATTTATGTGTTTCATACTATTTTTTACTATTTTTTACCAAGTGAATAATTGTAAATGTAAATAGAATGGTTCTTTTGTTAATAACATGTGCATCAAATGAATTTATAAATATTTAATAATTACCTACAATGCAGTTTCATCAATGAAAGAATGAATAAAATTTAGGGTGATTCGGACGAGTTCATCTTTGTTTCCCTGACTTGTAAAACTTTGCAAAATAATAATAACAAAAGAATCATTCTATTTTCATTTAGAATTATCCACTTGGCAATAAATACTAAAATAGTATGAAATACATCATTTCTTATGCAAAGAAACTGGGGTGGTGTAATGTTATGGCCGGCAGTATATATATATATATATATATATATAATCTAGAGGGTGTGATGGGTAAACTGTCGCTATTTAACTTGAAAATTTTGGGAAAGTAATAATAAAAAAAGAACCATTCTATTTTTATTTAGAATTATCCACTTGGCAATAAATGTTAAAGATAGTATGAAATACATCCTTTTTTTTTTTTAAATTGGGGTGGTCTAATAATAATGGCCAGTAGTGTACATATATATATATATAGCAAATCTACGGAGTGCGATGGGTAAATTGTCGCTATTTGCCTTGTAAAATTTTGCAAAGTAATAACAACAAAAGAACCATTCTATTTTCATTTAAAATTATCCACTTGGCAATAAATACTGAAATAGTATGAAATACATCATTTCTTATGCAAAGAAACTGGGGTGGCGTAATGTTAAGGACCGGCAGTATATATATATATATATATATATATATATATATATATATATATATATATATATACAAGTTTTTGTACAATCACATATGGACAGTTCTAATAACACATTCGAATTTAACGAACAAAATAATAAGAAAATTTAATCCAATATATACTAAATTATTAATATACCTATAGCTGTATCGACCGCTAAGAAGGTTGGGTCACTATGTCGGGCTAGCAAATTTTTTGTCGCCAAAATCTATCTTGTATATTTATCAATCT
This sequence comes from Ascarosepion bandense, assembly GCA_037127315.1. Lineage (NCBI taxonomy): Eukaryota > Metazoa > Mollusca > Cephalopoda > Sepiida > Sepiidae > Ascarosepion > Ascarosepion bandense. The sequence continues at coordinate 365,832 of JBBBDQ010002250.1, read as the reverse complement.
GTCGTACTGCCGTGCACAAATTTATTCTTTTTTATTTTAGAAAACTAAAAATGTTTTCTTGTTTTCGAATTAAAAAATGTTTTGCCGAGAATAATTTTTTCTTTCAAAAATTTGTTATGGTAATAATATCCTTCAAAAACGTATATTTTTTTAAAAATCTATTTTTATGGTTATACTTCTGTAAAAGTGTATTTTTATACTTTCATTGTGTTTTGACCATGGTTTGGGGGGTTAGCTATTTACCCATAGATGGAACCCTAAAAGGTGCTACCACTCCAGGTCAGGGTGGACCTGAGAATAACAGCAATTAAGAGTTGGTTCCATGCTTCTCGCAACCTCCCAATCACAGGCCTTGCTGCCAGATGCAGTTTAACGTCATGCCCAGGATTATACTCACCTGCATTCTGAAGTGACAGAGCACATGTAAAAGAAGAAGAAGTAACCTTTTGCTCAACAGTGGCGATTCTGCTTTGTTTGAGATTAAATGATTATAAAAAAGAAAACAATACCTAATCAACTAACGTAATATTTCAAGATGAGCCACAAATCTCATCATATTACTCACGTTAAAGTTGCATTCTATCCAAGATGGCTGCGTTTAAATTTTGTCACATGGACAACAGCTGTTTTTCTTAAGAGATGTGACTTTTGTACAAAAACGTGTACATTGTTTACATTATTCGGACTATTGTCCTCATCTTTGTTGCCATTTGTACGACGTTTAATAATAGATCATTCTATTTGTCTATATTTCTGAGATGAGGGAGTATTTACAGTATTGACATTATTCGGACTATTGTCCTCATCTTTGTTGCCATTTGTACGACGTTTAATAATAGATCATTCTATTTGTCTATATTTCTGAGATGAGGTAGTATTTACAGTATTTACATTATTCGGACTATTGTCTTCATCTTTGTTGCCATTTGTACGACGTTTAATAATAGATCATTCTATTTGTCTATATTTCTGAGATGAGGTAGTATTTACAGTATTTACATTATTCGGACTATTGTCCTCATCTTTGTTGCCATTTGTACGACGTTTAATAATAGATCATTCTATTTGTCTATATTTCTGAGATGAGGTAGTATTTACAGTATTTACATTATTCGGACTATTGTCCTCATCTTTGTCGCCATTTGTACGACGTTTAATAATATATCATTCTATATGTCTGTATTTCTGAGATGAAGTAGTATTCACATTATTTACATTATTCGGACTATTGTCCTCAACTTTATTGCCATTTGTACGACTATTAATAATAGATCATTGTATTTGTCTATATTTCTGAGATGAGTCAGTTTTTATAGTATTTACATTATTCGGACTATTGTACACATCTTTGTTGCCATTTGTACGACGTTTAATAATAGATCATTCTATTTGTCTATATTTCTGATATGAGGTAGTATTTACAGTATTTACATTATTCGGACTATTGTCCGTATCTTTGTTGCCATCTGTACGACATTTCGGTCGTTGTACGCTCCGGCCTTCGTCAGGTGCTAGTAATTTCTAATCGAACTTTTTAGCAACAAAGTTTAGGACAATAATCCGAATAATGTAAATACTGGAAATACTAACTCATCACAGAAACGTAGACAAATACTAAAAACTTGTACGTTTTAAAAATATTTGTATAACTTGTGTTCAACCTTTAAAGATAACTCGAAGTTACTTTTTAAATATTTTTCTGCTTTTTTAAACACTGTGCCTGCTTACAATATGAATATCCTGCGATTTTTAAATTAAACAGTTCTCAGTGAACTCACTTTTACAGATGTTAAACGTTGGAAACAGACTAAACACAAATGTACATGAATGAGTTTGAGTTTTGTTAAAGTTGCATTCTATCCAAGATGTCAGCGTTTCATTTTTGTCTCTGGTTTTCTCAGGAGACGCGACGTTCGTACAAAAACTTGTACGTTTTAAAAATATTTTTATAACTTGTGTTCAACCTTTAAAGATACCTTGAAGATACTGTTTAGATATTTTTACACTTTGTTAAACACTGAGTCTTTTTTCTTTGCCTTTTCTTGAGTCCCTTATCTCCAGGATACTGTCTGAATGGCGTAGCAGTCATAACAAGTGACCGCTGGGTCTTGATTTCAGTTTTCAACGATATTTTTAAAAATCCTAGTGACTAACAAGCACAGATTCTTAAAACGATAAATTTAAAAACACATCTACCTCACAAAAATAAATGATGTTCAGAAAACAACAAACATTTCTAAGTACCGTTGTTTACGTGTTTTATCACAATTTTAATCTGTCTCGATCCCTGCTAATAATAATAATTTTATAATAATTGTTAAGTGGCAGACGAGATACACGCTTGGGCGATCATGTCTCGAAAGAAACATGACTGACTGGGCAGAAGATTATCCCGCAGTAGGTTGCCATTGCTTTCTGCGATAGACTGGTTGCCGACCACGGCTATAGAACCCAGTCTGTCCTGTTATTTAACACATAACTGGAAAGAATTGACGGATTAATACCTTTCCTATGACAAGAAAGCTCCTTTCTAAACATGAGATGCATCATCTAAAGGCTGATGTAGACCGTCTATAGATACCCCGTAAAGAAGATGGAAAAGGTCTTATTCAGCTAGAATTGTCATACAAGGCAACAACTATTGGCTTACTAACATACACAGAAACAACAAAGGACTGGATGATACAATTCGACAAACATGAAAACATAAAGATAATATTCAATAATGAAAGAAGGCAGTAAATACAAAGAAGATTTACAGTTAGTAGATTCTGAAAAAAGCAAAACAAAAGACAAGAACCAACTATTGAGGCAAGAAATATGAAAAAGAAACCCAAGGATAAAGCTCTTGAACAGATGAAACAACGCTGGCAAGAAAAACCTCTGCATGGCCAATATCCAGAACGTGCTAACGATAATAGTCATCGATGGTTACGTGAATCTGGATTAAAATCTGAAACTGAAGGCTTTATTCTTGCTGCGCAAGACCAAAGTCTTTTCACTAGGAACTTACAGGCAAATATTATACATAATAATGTGGATCCAAATGCAGGTTCTGTGATAAATAATAAGAAACAATAGACCATCTAATTTCAATATGTTCTGCACTTGTCCCAAATGAATATAAAAAATGTCACGTTAAATGGAGCAATGTGCAAACACTATGGAAAATCTGTAAACAAACACTGGTATGAACATCATCCAGCACCGGTTACAGAAATAGCAGATGTCACCATTCTATGGGATTACACCATCTACACAGACAGAAAAATTGAAGCAAATAGGAGGGACATTATTGGTAAAAACCAAAAAGAAAAAACTTGCTTATCAATCGATATGGCTTGTCCAGCGGATTGTAATATAGCAACCAAGGAATTTGAAAAACTGTCAAAATATAAAGACCTGGAAATTGAAATAGAAAAAAATGTGGAAATTGAAAACAAGAGTTGTGCCAGTGATAGTAGGTGCACTTGGAATGATAAAAAAGGAACAAAACAACACATTGAAAGAATCACTGGAAACCCCAGCTTAAGAGATATCCAAAAATTATCTTAAGTACATCCCACACACTAAGAAGAACTTTGTCTATGTAACGCTAGTGATGTTAGGGGAGATAGAAAAAACATGAAATGGAGTCATAGCAACACACCACGATCTGCCTTAGGTCTTCCTGCAGACTTGGTAGGTAGCACGACCATAGCAGAAATCGAGTTATAATGATAATAATAATCTATGTAAACTTATTTATAAATGTAACTTTGTCTCTGTGTGTGTGTCTGTGTGTATGTGTCCGTTACCTCTAGACTCCGAAACGGCTGAACCGATTTTCTTGAAAATTTACAGTTGTACTATAAGCGTCTGCGAGTGTTCTTAGCTAGGTTTTATGTCGAGGTACCCCCGATAAATATCGAAAATCGATAATCGAAAAAATCGGGTGATAGAAGGAGGGGTCTGATTTTAATCAAATTTGATACACATAGACATAAGAAATGCTATTCAGAAGTTTCAAGGTTGCAGTTCTTACAATAGTGCAGAAAATCTATAATATATATATATAAAAGGCAAGATGTTTGCGTGTGTGTCTGTTTATCTGCCTGTATGTCTCTATTTTTTCAGCCCGTTTTTGCTTCGGGTTTGGCTCTAAGTAGATATAATTGTAGTTCTTAGTCTCAGCCATGATACCATTTACTCAGAGGACTTATTTAGCCTCCAAAATTCTACGATTTCGCTTTAACTAGAAACAATTATTGCTTTTTAGTCTTTCGTGCCAACGTCTGAGCTCCAGGACCATGGTTTTAGTTTTAAAGCTTTCATTATACCCGAGCAACGCCGGGCTACACTACTAGTCTAAAGATAAATCAAGCGGGAGAATCAACTGTGACATTGTGATGCCATCATATAAGGTTCGAGCCCGTGTTTGGGTGAATACTTTTGTTGTTTCGTAGTGGATTGTCTTGGACATGTCAGTGCATTCATCCCCGCACCTACATAAATTGTGCAGGCTCTGTTTCTTACTGAAAGTCAAATACGATCCACCAAAAAAGTTTTCTTGAAGTACCAATTTTTTTTTAAACATTTCACCCCGAGCAAGGCAGAAATGCCACTGATGATCGGGTGGCTACATAACTGTAAAAAGATTAATTAGAAAAGAGTGAGGAGTACAAACTAGTTAGAAAGGAGCAATAGAAAGCTGAGAAAGCAGGTGCGATGACAGATACATAGGTGGAGATAAAGGGAAGGTTATACAGGGGTGGGGAGAGAGCTAGAGTCCAGTGGTTAGTAGATGAGTATTGACTTTGCATTTAAATTTCTGGAGGTTGTAGCCGTCAGGAAAGCAAGAATATGGGAGCGAGTTCCACAGGCGGGAAGTGCGAGAGAAAAAGCTGCAGGAGTAGAATTGTCGTCTGCATTTGGCTAACCTGACTGTGAATGGGTGGGACGCAGTTGCCAGTCTGGTTGCACGAGTATACACCTGTTGAGGAGGCACCAGTGACTTAAGTTCGTTGGAGCAGAAGCCATGAAAGTATTTATAGAACAGACAAAGGGAGGCCACATTTCGACGGTGGGGAAATGGCTGCAGTCTAGCCGCCAGATCAGTACCTATCACATTACAGACTCTCCTTTGGAGCCTGTCAAGAACACTGAGGAGAACGGCAGGAGCGCCTGACCATAAATGGCAGCAGTACTCCATGCACGAACGGATGGTTGATTTGTATCTATGCACGATGGATTCAGGCGGAAAAAACATCCTGGATCGACATAGTGACCCAACTTTCTTAGCAGTAGATTTTGCTATGGATTTAATATAGTGATTCCATTTGAGGTCTGAGGACAGGGTAAGGCCGAGGAGGCGTAGTGTATTGCTCTCAGGGAGAATCGCTTGGTCCATGCTTATGGGAGGCAGGAGTGGTTGCCTGTAATAGTTCACAGACAACAGCTTGGTCTTAGAGAAATTGAAGTTGACAAGCCACTTCTTGCCCCAGTTCACCACAGAGTGCAGATGTCGTTCAAGGTCAGCAGTGAGATTATGTCTGTCTGCCACGACAGGTTTCTTACTGGTGCGGGAGTATATTGTAGTGTCATCTGCGTAGATGCCTACTTGGGACTTGATCTCATCTGGGAGGTCGTTGATGAAAATAAGGAAGAGCGTCGGGCCCAGGATAGAGCCCTGTGGGACACCAGCATTCGTTCTGTAGGATGAAGAGACACTCCCATAAGACAATACATAAATCTGAATTGGTTAGTTTTACTATACTCAATAGAAAAAACTGCCGACTACTTGTCAGTAGGACAGAGGATAAAAGTGAGTGAAAGAAATTCCCTATCCTGGTTTTGCTGATTGCAGGCACGTAAAGGAAAACACAAGATCTCCTACAGAAGGTAACTGTAGAGTGACAAAAATGTACTACAAATAAAATGCAAGAAAACTAAATGCAAGGTCACCAGTAAATAGGGCAACCTAATATGCCAAACAGAGTTGGGAGATACTAAAATCAAACAGGTACAAAAATTTAAATACCTGGGAAGTGTTCTAAAGAAAAACGTAAAGTGCGACACAGAGATCCGAAGGCGATGATGGAGGACATGTCAAAGCTTAAATAAAATTTCAATAAAACCTTAAAAAATATAGATTTGCTTCTTTCTAATCCTTTTTACAAATTATTTCTATCGCAAATACAAATGAATTTTTAAATGCATACGAACTTTGAACTTTCATAACTTGTAGTAGAGTTTAATAAGTGGTAGTAAAGAAGATAAACTGAGGCCCGGATATTCGTTTTGGGGCAGTGGATATCGGCTCGGAAAGAGAAATCGGAGAGCCGTGTTCGAATTCCAGTTAAAATCCTTTACATTCACTTACACACAAATACCCTTGGGAAAGGTATTAATACGTCTTTTCCCTCCAGCTATGGGTTAAATAACAGGACAGATTGGGTTTTGTAACCTTGGTCGGCAACCAATCTACCGCAGAAAACAATGGCAACCTACTTCGGGACAATCTTCTGCCCAGACGGTCATGTCTATTTAGAGACATGATCGCCCAAAGCGTGTATCATGTATGGCACTTAACTGACTGAATGAAGATAATAGTTGGAAACATAAGTAAAGATTCTACTGGGTAGAAATTGGGGGATCAGTTTTCTATTGTTATTAAGTAATAAACTGATCCCCCACTAATTACTGCTTATTAATACAATCCGTCTCTTCTCCCTTCAGCTATAGTTTAAAGAGCAGGATAGAAAATCTTCTGCCCAGTCAGTCATGTATCTTTCGAGACATGATCTCCCAAGCGTGTATCACGTATGGCACTTAACTGACTGAATGAAAATAATAGTTGGAAATATAAGTAAAGCTTCTACTGGGTATAAATTGGGGGATCAGTTTTCTATTGTTATTAAGTAATAAACTGATCCCTCCAAAGTCTCAAAAGTAACATGACTGACTGGGCAGAAGATTATCCCACAGTAGGTTGCCGTTGTTTTCTGCGGTTGGCTGGTTGCTGACCAAGTCTATAGAAGCCAATCTGTCCTATTATTTAACCCATAGCTGGAGGTAAGAGACGGATTAGACTAAACCATCGCCCGGTTCACACTCCACCCACATCTATTGAACAGGTGAAGAGGATCATCCCTTGTTCCCTGTTTAGGATGTGTTTTCCGGTTTTCTCTTTTCCAATCTTTTCACTTTTCATCTTTTTTTTTCTTTTAATTGGAGTAGATAGACTAAACTATCGCCCGGTTCACACTCCACCCACGTCTATTGAACAGGTGTAGATGCTCATCCCTTGTTCCCTGTTTAGGATGTGGTTTCCGGCTTTCTCTTTTCTAATCTTTTCACTCTTACGCAGCCCCCTGCCCGTCAGTGTCGTTACCGCCTTGCTCGGGGTGATATGATTAAATAAAAAAAATTTGCTCGATCACATCACATTTTTGTGATATCAGCAGGTTATTTAAAGCCAGAATATAATTTTAAACTGTAATATTTTTTTCTGGAAAAACATTTTCCGAGGAGCCGAGACTACTGTCGACTGAAATTCAACGTCTTGTCTATTATTTGAGTGATTCATTTTCTACTACTTATCAATTCGTTTTAGGTTATTTAAAGCCCGAAAACATTCTTAGGTAGTAAGATATTTTGTGGGAGGTGGGAAATCATTGACCGAGCAGCCAATGCTATGTAGACTGAATTTCAATTTCTTATCTATTAGTTTTTTGATTGATTCGTATTCTACAGCTTATCAACCATTTGCAGGTTATTTAAAGCCAGAAAACTTTCTTAGATTGTAAGATATTTTGTGGGAGGTGGGAAATCATTGACCGAGCAGCCAATGCTATGTAGATTGAATTCCAATTTCTTATCTATTAGTTGTTTGATTGATTCGTATTCTACGGCTTATCAACCCTTTGCAGGTTATTTAAAGCCAGAAAACTTTCTTAGATTGTAAGATATTTTGTGGGAGGTGGGAAATCATTGACCGAGCAGCCAATGCTATGTAGATTGAATTTCAATATCTTATCTATTAGTTGTTTGATTGATTCGTATTCTACGGCTTATCAACAATTTGCAGGTTATTTAAAGACATAAAACATTTTTAGATTTTAAGATATTTTGTGAGTGGTGGGAAATCAGTGACCTAGCAACCAATACTGTTAATGTCTCAGCTATGGGCAAGAGGTCAATCCCGAAACTGGGGTCAAAACACTATGAAAATATAAAACATCTAACAGTGGTGAAAATACTATGAAAATATAAATCCCTAAACTGGGTTCAAAACACAATGAAAATATACATCCCTAAATTGTGGTCAAAACACTATGTAAATAGAAATCCCATGTTGGGGGCAAAACATTATGAAAATATAAAACATCTAACCAGGGGTGAAAATATTATGAAAATATAAATCCCTAAACTGGGGTCAAAACACAATGAAAATATACATCCCTAAATTGTGGTCAAAACACCATGTAAATAGAAATCCCAAAGCTGAGGTCAAAACACTATGAAAATATGAAATTATACTAGAAAAAATTACTAGCAATAAACTTTTATGGTAAAAGAATTAAAAACAAATTATCAGTAATTCATTTTTTGAAAAAATACCGAGGAAGTAAAATTTCGGCATTAAATGACCCACAAGGAATCGATATGCCGCTAAACCAATAATAATAATAATAATGGTAACAATAATATATGGCGTCATAATAGACGTTACGAATAAAACATTTTATTATATCATTTATTATTAATAATATTATTAATGATAGTAGTAGATATACTAGTTTTTAATGTAGTAGAAGTTGTAATGAATGTAATGTTTAATTCATTTTATTTATTATGACGTCATTTTTTGCCATTCTTCCGGACAAGGTTTCTGCAAATCAAATGTTATTTAATATTTTTCGCGAATTTTTTTTTCCTAAACTTCTCTTTCGTTCGCCTCCTTTTATTGATTTCTTCGCTTTCCTTTTCTCTACCCATTTTTTTTTTTGTTTTATTTAGATTTCTGTTTATTCTTTTTTTTCCGGATGGATAAGCCGGCACTAATCCCAGATTAGCAGATAAGCTGATTTCATGACGCTAATGTTCAATCAATAATTCGAAAAACGAATAAAAGCAAAATAAAAAAAAAAACTAGAAAACTAAAAAAACAAAAAAAAACGAAATACGAAAATTTAAAATCGAGAAAATGTCGCGAAAATAATTTCGCAAATTTTCTTCGTCGCTTAACAATTATTTCTGCTTCTGTGTCATCTTATGAAAATCATTGACAACCACTGGATAGTAACGTGGTTAAAGAGATGAACTGAAAATATATTTGAGCTTCTGTTCAATTCCCTCTTTTCTATTGAATTAGAGAGGCGGTTATTTTTGTCTACGATGAAAGAATTAACACCCTTTTTTTAATGTCATAAACTTTTACAAGAGATTTTGGAATTTCTCTTTCTTTCTTTCTTTCTTTCTTTTTTTTTTTTTGCTTGCAAATGCATACTTTCAATTTGCAGAAATGGTAATTTCGCTTTGTGTAAATCGTGGATGAATATATTAATGTATCTTAATGGCTATTAATTCCTGCTGCATGTGGGAAAAATTGCTGGAGGCGGAACAGCTTATTAGAGACGTCAGTACACGCACCAGCCTGCAATAGTTCACGAGAGTTTAAGAAATTTTTTGTTGTTCAAGTGGATACACCGAGACATTGAGAAAAAAAAAAATAAAATGTCAGGATTTGGCTGATTTTCTTTAGTGATATATCAATTATGAATTGTTTCATGCTGAATTCTACATATTTCGTGCGTAATTTTCAACGTCCAACTACAGATACAGTAAAAGTTCATTGAAACACAGAAGAGAGTACTGGATTGCTATGTGATGTCAGTTCTTCAATATGGCAGTGAATGCTGGACAATATCATCAAAGATGAAGGAAAGACTTGAAGCAACTGAAATGTGGTTCAACAGAAGAATACTGGATATAAAGTGGGGGATCAATTCCATATTACAATCAATACACAAACTGACCCCTCACTTTGTGGTCACAACAGTTTCTCTACATTTATATTCCTGAGAACCAAAAGCACAAGGAGGCATTACAGAAGTTGAGTAAAGTATTAAGAAATAGGACAATTTCGCTAGAAACAAAGAAGAGAGTACTGGATTGTTATGCGATGTCAGTTCTTCAATATGGCAGTGAATGCTGGACAATATCATCAAAGATGAAGGAAAGACTTGAAACAACTGAAATGTTGTTCTATAGAAGGATGCTGCGGATATCATGGACCGAGCAGGTGAGCAATGACGAGGATTTGGAAAGGATGGAAACAAAAAGGACATTAATACTGAGCATCAGGAAGAAACAGCTAAAGTTACTGGGACATGCAATGAGGAAAGAGGGCTTGGAGAACCTGCTACTAAAAAGACAGATAGAGGGAAAAAGGGACAGAGGAAAGGAAAGGTTAACATATTTGAAGGGCCTGAGCAGGTGGATGACAAAACGGGGGTTGCATGCTATAACAGGAGAAAGCTTGCTAAGAGCCCCCAGGGACAGGGAGACATGGAAAGCCATGATCGTCTACGTCCTGAAAGGACAGGGCACATACAAATAAGAACCACATATATTTTGTACATAATATTTTACTTTCAGGGTAAAGGTATGATTTTTAGTTATACACTTTGTCGATCCTAAAATGTATCGTTAGTGATTTGACTATAAAAATGTATTCTTACTTTTTTGTATTCCACTGATTGTCATTTTGCTATAAAATTAATATTCAACGTTGAATTATCAAAAAAAAGTCTACAGTCAATTTTTGCTTCGTAAGAGTTTAACAATTTATTCATAGTTAAGACCTTTACTGCTACCACCTCCGGTTGAGATGGAACAACAGCAGTTATAAGTGATTCCACGTTCCTTAAAAACCTTCAGTGTATAATGATTGTAATATGGAATTGATCCCCCACTTTATATCCAGTATGTTACTGTAGATCTACATTTCGGTTGCTTCAAGTCTCTCCTTCATCTTTGATGATATTGTCCAGCATTCACTGCCATATTGAAGGACAGACATCACATAACAATACAGTACTCTCTTCTTTGTCTCCAACAAATTTTCCTGTCTCTTAATACTCAACTCAGCTTCTGGAATGCATCCTTGTACTTTTGGATCTCAGGAATATAAATGTATAGAAACTGCTGTGACTACAAACTGAGGGGTCAGTTTGTATAATGGTTGTAATATGAAATTGATCCCCTACTTTATATCCAGTATGTTACTGTAGATCTGCATTTCGGTTGCTTCAGGTCTTCCCTTCATCTTTGATGATATGGTCCAGCATTCACTGCCATATTGAAGGACAGACATCACATAACAATACAGTACTCTCTTCTTTGTCTCCAACAAATTTTCCTGTCTCTTAATACTCAACTCAGCTTCTGGAATGCATCCTTGTGCTTTTAGATCTCAAGAATATAAATCTATAGAAATTGCTGTGATCACCAAGTGAGGGATCAGTTTGTATAATGATTGTAATATGGAATTGATCCTCCACTTCATATCCAGTATGCTACTGTAGATCTACATTTCGGTTGCTTCAGGTGTTCCCTTTATCTTTGATGAGATTGTCCAGCATTCACTGCCATATTGAAGGACAGACATCATGTAGCAATCCAGTACTCTCGTCTTTGTTTCTAGTGAAATTTTCCTGTCTCTTAATACTCTACTCAGCTTCTCGAATGCATCCTTGTGCTTTTAGATCTCAAGAATATAAATCTATAGAAATTGCTGTGATCACCAAGTGAGGGATCAGTTTGTATAATGATTGTAATATGGAATTGATCCCCGACTTTATATTCACTATGCTGCTCTAGATCTACATTTCGGTTGCTTCAGGTGTTCCCTTTATCTTTGATGAGATTGTCCAGCATTCACTGCCATATTGAAGGACAGACATCATGTAGCAATCCAGTACTCTCTTCTTTGTTTCTAGTGAAATTTTCTTGTCTCTTAATACTCTACTCAGCTTCTGGAATGCATCCTTTTGCTTTTAGATCTCAAGAATATAAATCTATAGAAATTGCTGTGACCACCAAGTGAGGGATCAGTTTGTATAATGATTGTAATATGGAATTGATCCCCGACTTTATAATCACTATGCTGCTCTAGATCTACATTTCGGTTGCTTCAGGTGTTCCCTTTATCTTTGATGAGATTGTCCAGCATTCACTGCCATATTGAAGGACAGACATCATGTAGCAATCCAGTACTCTCTTCTTTGTTTCTAGTGAAATTTTCCTGTCTCTTAATACAATACTCAGCTTCTTGAATGCATCCTTGTGCTTTTAGATCTCAAGAATATAAATCTATAGAAATTGCTGTGACCACCAAGTGAGGGATCAGTTTGTATAATGATTGTAATATGGAATTGATCCCCGACTTTATACTCACTATGCTGCTCTAGATCTACATTTCGGTTGCTTCAGGTGTTCCCTTTATCTTTGATGAGATTGTCCAGCATTCACTGCCATATTAAAGAACAGACATCGCATAGCAATCCAGTACTCTTTTCTTTGTTTCTAGCGAAATTTTCCTGTCTTAATACTTTACATATCTCCTGGAACGCGTCCTTTGCCACGCCAATTCGCCTTCGGACCTCTGTGTCGCACTATCAGTCCTATGTTAGAACACGTCCTGTCGCCAGTCAGTATTGTACGGGGTGAGAAAAGTTTGAACGTTAGAATACTGCAGTGGGTTTTCATGGGTCCACGGAGAGTTTTATCCACACACACACACACACACACACACACACACACACACACACACACACACACACACACACACTTTCGTTCCTCGTAGGCAAGATTTTTTATTGTTTCATTTTGTTTCATGGCATATCAACATCTATTGCTTCTTTAATGTCGAAATCTAAATATTTTTAACACAATTCTAAGCCTTCAACGACAGAAATTTTAGACATAATTTTATACTTTAATGCAATGGCATAAATGGTATAAATTTTAGTTAGATATTTTGTAGATCATAAAATCTATTTAATGACTTTACCATCTCTTTTTATAGTTTTAATTTTGTACTGATTGTCATTTTGAAATAATAATGTATTGCAGGTTATCTAATCTAAACTTATTTATAAATGGAACTTTGTCTGTGTGTGTGTGTGTGTGTGTGTGTGTGTGTGTGTGTGTGTGTGTGTCCGTTACATATAGACTCCGAAACGACTGAACCGATTTGCTTGAAAATTTACACAGCTGTACTACAAGCGTCTGGGAGTGTTCTAGGTTTTGTGTCGAGGTACCCCCAATAAATTTCGAAAATCGATAATCGAAAAAATCGGGTTATAGAAGGAGTGGTCTGATTTTAATCAAATTTGATACACTCATAGACAAAAATATAAGAAACGATATTCAGAAGTTTCAAGGTTGCAGTTCTTACAATCGTGCAGAAAATCGATAATATATATATATATATAAGCAAGATGTTTGTGTGTGTGTTTGTTTATCTGCCTGTATGTCTGTTTTTTTTCAGCCCTTTTATTTTAGTTTTTGCTTCGGGTTTGGCTCTAAGTAGGTATAATTGTAGTTCTTAGTCTCAGCCATGATACCATTTACTCAGAGGACTTATTTAGCCTTCAAAATTCAGTTTACGTCGAAAAAAACTTATTTGATATCAATACCAGGAAATCAAAATTTGACTTACATCCATTGATTTTTCTTTCAGTCTACGGTTTCGCTTTAACTGGAAACAACTATTGCTTTTTTGTCTTTTGTGCCAACGTCCAAAGAGTCTGAGCTCCAGGACCATGGATTAGTTTTAAAGCTTTTATTACACCCGATCAACGCCGGGCTATACTGCTGGTTTTATTATAAAAATTGAACTGTTGATATTTGATTTGAGGTCCAATATTAGTCCATATTTGAAACCCAAACAGGTGCTACCACCTCTTGTCAGATTAGACCCTGGAACAACAGAAGTTATGAGGTGATTCTATATTCTTTAATACCTCCAATATCCTAATTGACGGCATTGCTGCCGGATTAATTTTACCTTCGGCTTTCTCTTATTCCAGCATAGTGCTTCCTGGCTGACGTTTCTAGATCCTTCTATAATAATGGGTATTTGTTTTTTTTAGGGCAGAGTCCCCAAGTCCTATCCTTGTTATTTAACCCATAACTGGAGGGAAGGGACGGATTAATACCTTTCCCAAGGGTACCAGTGCTTAAGTGAATGCAGGGTTTTCAACTTGAATTCGAACTCGGCTCACTGATTTCTCTTTCCGAGCAGATATCCACTGCACCACAACGCACATCCGTCACTAAAGGCTTACAGCACCTGGTATTCCCAAGCGGTCACCCACCTAAGTACTAACCAGGTTCAACGTTGCTTAACTTCGATGATCGAGCGAGAACCGGTGTATTTAACGTGAAAAGACATAAGCCTTGATAGCAATCAAGAGGTGATTCGACGCCACTCAAAACCTCTAACCGCTCGATTATTTTTTTCTGGTAGAAGTGAGTTTTGATATATCACATTAAACACTATATTAGTGGATACGTATGTTTGATGAGATGCTCCGTTTAATTAACGCAGTAAATTTTTGATTATCGTCTACTAGCCTGAATATTATTAAAATATATTAGGCTCGTATCAAATATTGATCTTAATCTGACAGGATGTCAAAACAAATAACAAATAAGAGATACCTATGAATGTAAAAATGTTCACTTTCATTAGAAATTCACCATAGAATGAGATATGAAGAAAAAGGAATGATGTAGTCAGTAATTATTATTTTTGTGCTACTGATAACCCCTAGTAAATCAGGATTCATGTGCATTCGACATGCTTAACAAAGGTTAGCATGATTTGTCTTGCTTAAAATGTCATTTTCCCGTGAAACATGATTATCAATTGAAAATCAAACAACACAAGAAAAATGGTATATATATAGTACTGTGCAAAAGAACTCTTTTATTTTTTTATGAGGCATCAACTCACCTCTGTCCTAACACTTTTGCACATTCAGTAGCTTGCAAAAGTTTTTTTTTTTTTTTAATCATCTCACCCCAAGCAATGCATTCCACTGCCATTATTGCGCATGGGGCTACATAGGGGAAGGTAAAGAGAAGGAGTGGTTAGACATAGGGAATGTCAGGAGGAAGGTGACAGATGAGTAAGGATAGCGAGGATGAGGGTCGGGCAGATGGGAAGAGTGCTTGATAGAATGGGAGCAGGTTAGTGTGTTAGAAGGTGTCTATTGACCTTACATTTAAACTCCTGGAGATTGTAGCCGTCGGGGAAGCAATCGTGTGGAAGAGAATTTCACAGTCGGGAAGTGCGAGGAAAGAAACTGTTGGAGTAGAAGTTACGGCTGCATTTTATCGGTTTCACTGTAAAAGGGTGGGATCTAGTTGCTAATCTAGTATCTCGTGAAAATTCGTATTTAGGGGGCACCAGTGATCTAAGTTCATAGGAGCAGAAGCCGTGAAAGTATTTATAGAAAAGAAACAGAGAAGCCACGTCGAAATAATGTCAAGTAACGAACAGTCAGGGGAGGAAGGAGAGCGGTAGAGAAAGAAGAGATAGCTAATCGAGCTGAGAAGTGAGAGGCGGAAGCACATGAAAGAATGAAGTATTAGGACAGGGGTGATTTTCCTAAAAACCTCACTGAAATTCAAATACAGAGTGAAAAAGCCAAACATTTGAAAGAATTATTTAACTAAAAATGAAGAGGAAGAAAGGCTTCAGAATTTGAATTGACACCACAAAGCCCTGATCTCAATCCTATTGAACATCTGTGGGGTGTTTTAAATAAAAGAAATTGATAAATCTAATTTTCTTTCGCAAAACACACGTTGGGAACATATACGAGCTGCTTGGCAGGAGATACCATTAAATACATTGAAGAAGCTTGTGATGTCAGTGACTGACAGAATGAAAGCTGTGATCAAAGCAAAAGTCTATTACACTAAATATTAAATGTATAAGTACTAATATTTTTTCTTGTTAAATCATTTGTTGAGCAAATCAAATAAAATTAGTTTAATTAAATTTTTTATTTTCTGTCAATATGCATCCTAAAAGATAAAATAGTTATTGTCTTAATACCTTTGCACAGTACTATATATATATATATATATATATATATATATATATTAGGTGCGATTGGTAAATTGTCGCAATTATTTTATTATTAAAACCCGATACGAGTAACCTAAACAAAAAGTGCTAAATACTCAAGTAGAGCAAACAAAGTAAATAACTAACCTAGAGAGCCAACTTACCTTGAAGATCCAATTTGGTGAAACCTTGGTAGATTCGTTGGCTCTCTTGGTTAGTTATTTACTATATATATATATATATATATGTTGGTAATATACATAATGTTACAAGTATTTTTTTTCTTGTTAAAGCATTTGTTGAGTAAATCAAATAAAATTACTTTAATTAAAATTGTTTACTTTCTGTCAATCTGCCTCCTAAAAGATAAAATAGTTCTTGTCCTAATACCTTTGCACAGTACTGTATATATGTGTGTGTCCTTCGGCTACGAATTGAACGCTCTTGGAGGCTCTTTATATTCTCCAAATAGGACGCTATACAATCTTTATTTCTCTGCGCTAATAGCTTAGATATAAGATCTCCGACTGATAAAAAATAGACCAAGTTTCCATCTTGGCTTGAAGCAATCGATTTTCTAGTCGCACTGATAAGATGTTTGCAGATGATTAAATATATATATATATATATATACAAATGAATATTGAACGAAGAAAATATTAATGACATTCAAAACATTAATTTCAAACGGTGCTTAATCTAGAAATAGAGTTATGAATATTTAATATAAATTATAATTCAAAACATGTTCCAATTACAATCTACTACAAAGTGTACATTTTGTTTCGACATTGAAAGGACAGTGTCTCATCAGGTAATAAACGATATTTTTTGAAGGGAGATGGAAAATTCGTTTCTTTATATTGGTAACTGTTTGTGTGCGAGGTAAGGGGGTTGGGAAAATGTGAAACCAGAAAGGGGTCGTCGTAAAAGAGACGTTGAGGAATTAACGAACAAAAAGAGGAAAACGGGAGAGAAAGAGAGAACTAAAAGAGACAGGGTAAAATGATGAGAGGAAAGCTCCAGTTTTAAAAGTAAGAAGTAAAATATAATCATATACAACCTTTGATGACTCGGCGTTTGAGTTTAACAAAGACGAAGGAGTAATAAAATGTATAGAGGGGAGAAGGAAGTGAGAGAAGATGGGCGAAGAATAGTGAGGAGTATGAGAGACAGAAAAACCGGCAAAGTGGTAGTTTTTTTAGACTCTGGCCTGGAATTGGTAGTGGATAAAAATATTCGTTTTAGTGGAGTATTTAAACTTAATTTAAAGTTAAAAGAAATATTTTTTTTGTTAAATTAGAATTTCTATGTAAATCTTTAGAAAAAACTTAATTAGGTCACAATTTGTAGTATGATATAAAGATATCTAAACTTATTTATAAAAGAAATTTTGTCTGTGTGTGTCTGTGTGTTTGTGTGTGTGTCTGTTATCTATAGACTCCGAAACGGCTGAACCGATTTTCTTGAAAATTTACACAGTTGTACTATAAGCGTCTGCGAGTGTTCTTAGCTAGGTTTTGTGTAGAGGTACCTCCGATAAATATCGAAAATCGATAATCGAAAAAATCGGGTTATAGAAGGAGTGGTTCGACTTTAATCAAATTTGATACACTCATAGACAAAGACATAAGAAACGATATTCAGAAGTTTCAAGGTTGCAGGTTTTACAATAGTGCAGAAAATCGATAATAAAAGCAAGATGTTTGTGTGTGTGTGTGTGTGTGTGTGTGTGTGTGTTTATCTGTCTGTATGTCCTTTATACAAATCCAATATTTTTATCCGATTCTCACCAATCTTCACACAAATATTCTTTAAGCTGAGAAAATTTGATATCGATACGAGGAAATCAAAATTTGACTTACATCCATCCATTTTTCTTTCAGTCTACGGTTTCGCTTTAACTGGAAACAACTATTGCTTTTTAGTCTTTTGGGCAAAGAGTCTGAGCTCCAACACCGTGGAGTATTTTTTAAGCTTTCATTACACCCGAGCAACGCCGGGCAATACTGCTAGTTAGAGATAAAAATCTAACGACAGAGATCATACAGTTGAAAGTGAATATCGTGTTACTAAGATTAATACTATAAAAGATTTATCGTCTCTAGATGTCTGAACTTTAGCTTTTGTAATTTTTGCTTGATTGTAAGATTAATTCCTTAATATATCTGTGATTTACTGTAGTTTCATGCCTCTGATTTAGTAATATGTCACTCCTCATGGATTTAATAATTTTCATTTTTTCTTGTAGAAACATTCCTGTACCGATCTAGATGTTCTAGCCTGTTTGAAGAATTTCCATTTAACATTAGGTGTTTTATTTTCATTTTTTAACTTCCAAAAATACATATCTTGTTTGTCTTTATTATTGAAGCATGAGTGGTGAGGTGATTGTAAACGCGCTTTTAAAAAATGTTCATTGTATTTCCTATATAAATTTTAGCATCCGTCGGGTTCTCCACTGATGAAATTGAACATATAGACCAGGGATTTTGTTAAACATTTATTAGGTAATGGGAATTGGTTCGGGTTTTTACAATTAAATGAGGTATTGTTATGAAGCAAACTGACATGGTTGTTAGAGTTATTTTTGTTGTATGAGGAGAGAAGGAAATGAGAGAAGATGAGCGATAAATAGAGAGGGGTATGAGAGGCAGCATAACCGGCGAAGTGGCAGGGCTTTTTTGACACTTTGGCTTGGAATTGGTAGTGGATAAAAATATTTGTTTATTCGAGTATATTTTTTTTAATCATTTCACCCCGAGCAAGGTGGAAACGCCATTGATGTGCAGGGGGCTACATAAATGTAAAAAGATTAATTAGAAAAGAGTGAGGAGTACAAGCTAGTTAGAAAGGAACAGTACAAACTGAGAAAGCAGGTGCGATGACAGATACATAGGTGGAGAGAAAGGGAAGGTTATATAGGGGTGGGGAGAGAGCTAGAGTCCAGTGGTTAGTAGATGAGTATTGACTTTGCATTTAAATTTCTGGAGGTTGTAGCCGTCAGGAAAGCAAGAATACGGGAGCGAGTTCCACAGACGGGAAGTGCGAGAGAAGAAGCTGCAGGAGTAGAATTGTCGTCTGCATTTGGCTAACCTGACTGTGAATGGGTGGGACTCAGTTGCCAGTCTCGTTGCACGAGTAAACACTTGTTGAGGATGCATCAGTGATTTAAGTTCGTCTGAGCAGAAGCCATGAAAATATTTATAGAACAGACAAAGGGAGGCCATATTTCGACGATGGGTAAGTGGCTGCAAAAATTAAAGGATATATCTTTTTTGTTATTTATTTATTTATTTATTGTTAAAGTAGAATTTCAACCTAAGTTTTTAGAAAAAAACCTGAATTAGGTCATCATTTCTAGTATGAAATAAAGATAAAATTAGAGATAAAAATTGAACGAGAGAGATCCCCCAGTTAAAAGTGAAAATCATGATACTAAGGTTCATACTATAAACGGTTTAACGTTTCTAGAAGTCCGAACTTTAGATTGTGTAATTTTAGCTTGATTGTTTATAGTATTAACCTTAGTATCATGATTTTCACTTTTAACTGGAGGATCTCTCTCGTTAGATTTTTAAAAAATTTAATATGTTTAAGATTTTATGTAGTTTCATGCCTCTGATATAGTAGTATGTCATTTCTCATGTATTTAATGATTTCAATTTTTTCTTGTAGACAAAAGAAAAATGGTTCCTTTACCGATCTAGATGTTCTAGCCTATTTGAAGAATTTCCATTTAATATTAGATGATTTATTTTCATTTTTTAACTTCATAAAATATTTAGAAAGTGATGTCATATTTTGTTTGTTCTTATTATTGAAGGATGAGAGTTGATTGTAGAAGCGCTTTTAAAAAATGTTCATTGTATTTCCTATATAAATTTTAGCATCCGTCGGGTTCTCCACCGATGAAATTGAACACATATAGACCAGGGATTTTGTTAAACATTTATTAGGTAATGGGCATTGGTTCGGGTTTCTACAATTACACAAGTTATTACAGTGTAACCCGGAGAGTTGTCGGGACCGGATAAGAGTTCCCTTATATCCGGGTTTCTCTTATACACGGGTTTGGTCTATTTTATATACATTACCGCAGACTCTAATTTGGGACCAGTGAAAATCTCTCTTATATCCGAGTTTCTCTTATATAAGGGTTTGGTCTATTTTATATACATTGCCACAGGCTCTAATTCGGGACCAGTGAAAATCGCTCTTATATCCGAGTTTCTCTTACATCAGGGTTTGGTCTAGTTTATATACATTGCCACAGGCTCTAATTCGGGACCAGTGAAAATCTCTCTTATATCCAAGTTTCTCTTATATCAGGGTTTGGTCTATTTTATAAACATTGCCACAGGCTCTAATTCGGGACCAGTGAAAATCTCTCTTATATCCGAATTTCTCTTATATCCGGGTATCTTATATCAGTGTTATATTGTATTATGCGCAGACTGACATGAGTGTTAAAGTTAATTTTGTTGTGTGATTTCAATATTTTATTTTTATGTAATTTAGTTATTTTTTCTTACTTGTTGGAGCAACTACAAATGAGTTTTAGTCTATTCCTATTCAAAATTTTGCTTAAAAGGTTATTTTAGGAAAATTTTTTATGTATTATTAAAAAATTTATGTTCCTGTTTAAAATTAGCTAACTGATTAAATTGATGTTTATATCATATGATTTTTCTGTTTTCTGTTTTTCCTTTTTGAGCTGCTAAATTTTTCCACAAAATTGATCTCAGAAAATTGTCTGTGAATTTTATCGTAAATTCTTTTGTGTTTATAGAATATTTCTTTATTTGAGGAATGTATATCCTTATGCGGCGTTCAACTGATGATGGAATATGTTTGATAACGAATGGTGGATGGTTAGAGCTAGGGTTTATATGAATGGGGTTAGCATTATTCTTCATGGAAGGTTGAAAGGTATTTGAAACTAAGTATAACGTTATGTTTATATTCTGTTCACCAAATCACCCCAAGGAGGGTGATAATGCCATTAATATATAAGAGATTCAGCCAGTTAAGTGCCATACGTGATACACGCTTGGGCGATCATTGTCTCGAAAGAGACATGACTGACTTGGCAGAAGATTATCCCGCAGTAGGTTGCCATTGCTTTCTGCGGTAGACTGGTTGCCGACCAAGGCTATAGAACCCAATCTGTCCTGCTATTTGACTCATAGCTAGAGGGGAAAAGCAATTTCCAATTCGGCTATAATGCGTAACTCTTCAGAAATGAATTTTCTCGGTGACTGGTGTCTGTATACACTGCTTATATACAAGACGTTAAAATTTCCCTTCTCTGATGCCATGAGCCGATGGCTTAGGGAGTAGAGACTCCGACTGACACGAAATCGGTCGAGTTTCGATCCCGGCCAGAAGCAAGTGGATATGTCTAGCCACACTGATGAGCTGTGATACAGCGAAACGGGCTTGTATATGGATGACTAATATATATATATATATATATATATATATATATATATATATATATATGCGGAAATTATAACATGAATATGTTATGATATCACTACAAAAGTAGCTATTTTCTTTCGACACTTCTTGTGTCTTGTCAAGAGATGAGGTTGATTTCAATTTGAAGGGTTTTGAAAGGTTAAAAACAAACAAAACCCCTTTAATCCGGGAGGCATTATTATTAGCTGTACTTTGTATTGAGCACTTTTTAAAGAATAGTGTTTCTTTGGATATGGAATATTATACTTGTACGCCTCTATACTTGTGTATATATATATATATATATATATATGTGTGTGTGTGTGTAGGTATATATGTCCAGTACATAAAGGGTGAGGATAATCCACCAAGATTAACATAATATAAAATATTAAGTGTTATATCTGTATAGAGAGCTCAATGGATGTTATCCAGAGCAAATTATATTTATAAAGGAAAACTTAACACCTCATTTCAAGTGGTTATAAACTATAGTTCATTTCTATGAGCTTAATTAGCTAATTTCATCAGACCTTACCATATTCCTTCCATTTGGTACAAAAGATTTTGCCGGAAAAGCATTTTCTTTAACTGAAGAAAAGGATAAAAATAAAAATTAAAAAAAAATAAAAATGAAAATAAAATAAGAAATAAAAGCAAGAAGAAAGAAAAAGGAAAGAGAAGGGAAAGAGGAAAGAGAAAATGAAGGGGAAAGAGGAAAAGAGTCTGAGCTCCAGGACCATGGATTAGTTTTAAAGCTTTCATTACACCCGAGCAACGCCGGGCTATACTGCTAGTGTATATATATATATTAGGTGCGATTATTAAATTATCGCAATTATTTTATTATTTCAAATATTCTTTAGGCTGAGACCATGGATTAGTTTTAAAGCTTTCATTACACCCGAGCAACGCCGGGCTATACTGCTAGTGTATATATATATATAAGGTGCGATTTTTAAATTGTCGCAATTATTTTATTATTTCAAGTATTCTTTAGGCTGAGACCATGGATTAGTTTTAAAGCTTTCATTACACCCGAGCAACGCCGGGCTATACTGCTAGTGAAATATATTTTCTGGATTGTTATGGGCTACGACTCTGGAATGATTGATTAACCGCTTTCTTTTATTTTTTTGACATATGTCTTGTGCATGTTGGCTTGGGAATGTCATGTTTCTATTAGGAAAGGTGACATAAAAAAAACAGGGCGCATATAAATATTTTGATAATATTTTGTTTTTGTTTTTACAATTTTTTTTTTCAAATAAATTCATTTCGTTTTTGCTTTTATAACATACGACATTGGACAAAACGCGTTGGCTATAACTAAATAAAGTTTTTATCTTGTCTCTTCCTTTTATTCATAGAACGTGAAAATTATCCAAAATGGAATAAAATGTTCTAATGAACGCTAGCAATTTGTCAACCATTATATTTGAATGTAAAATGTACAGTAATTTTTAGCAACACCGCTGAAGATGATCTTGGAAAGAGATTGGAAATACTTGGGTACATTAAGAAATGGATGATAATAACATCTGTCAACGTTACAGCTCATTTCTGATATCTTTTGATTGTAATACACGGAAGATTATCCGTGAGTATGAATGGATTTCATTGAAAATAAGGAAGCGTAATGTTTGCAATTTATTTAATCTGACATGTTTAAAAGAAACTTTGATGCCTAAATAAAAGAATTATATATATATATATATATATATATATATATATATATATATATATATATATATATATTAAAAAAGGATTAATTCAAAGATGTTGAATGGCCATTTCGATATGAAGATCCCCACGGGGGACGACACATCACCTCAGCAACAGAAAAAACCTTTCAGAAACTGGAGAAAAATTAGTCTACTTTTCCTTTTTAAATAGATTGCAAAGAAATTAAAAAATAAATAATAAAATAAAATAAAATAAAATAAAATAAAAATAAAAATAAAGGGAAAGAAAAAGAAAAAGAAAACGAAAAAGAAAAAGAAAAAGATAGAATAAAATCAAATAAATAAGAAAAGAAAAAAAACTTGACATCGTCTGGGTTCGCAAAAAAAAAGGGGGAATGTAACTAAAAATTAACAGACAGCCGTGTTAAATCGACCTAACTTTAAGCAACACGGAAGAAAGGTGGTAAGAGAGATAAAAGAAGGAAGGGAGGGTAAAAGAAAGAAACTAAAGAAAAAAAATTTTTTTAAATATTATAGACGCTGGACAAATTCAAAAACCTAATTTCCCCAAAACGTTGAAGTATTAGAAAAAGGCCTTTACTTAAAAAGGCATAATTATTAATAAAAGGGAATAAAAAGATATAGGATTTAAAATAAAATTATTTTTAAAAAAATTAGGTCATTTGAAATTAAACTAAATAAAGACAACACTAGGTAAAAAAAAAAAAAAAAAAAAAAATTAATTACAATTATTATATACATACCTATAGAAGTACACACATACATACATATATATACACACACAATTCTACGAATAAGAATACATATATACACATACACACACATACATTCAATTTATTACACACTTATATACATATATATATATATAAATATATACACACATATATATTACACATTTATATACATATACATGCGCATACACACATATATATGTGTGTACACACCTATATACAAAAAATTCATATACACATAATATACATGTGTACACACACATGCACACACACACACACACACACACACACACACACACACATACATATATACATATATATATACATATACATACACATATTCCATATGCACTCACACACATACATATTAATGAATATTATGAAAAGGAGCATTTAAATAGCTAAAAAATTTTTTTCAAAATTACATATAGCCCACATACATAAATACATATATACATATACATACATATATATAAAAAAGTACATCCACACACAAACATACACATATACATAAAAAAAAAAAAATAAAATAAAATTTAAAATTAAAATTAAAAATTTTTTAAATATTAAAAAACGCGTTGCGTTTTCCTTTATAAACTATATATATATATATATAGTTTATAAAGGAAAACGCAACGCGTCATATTTGTTATAAACTATAGCTCATATATATATATATATATATATATATATATATATATATATAGGTGTCAGTCCGTAAATGGTGAGGATAATCCAACAAGATTACCTTAATATAAAATATTAATTGGTAAATCCATATAGAGAGCAAAGATGGGTGTTAACCAGAGCGATATGAATATTGAGTTTTCCTTTATAAACTTCATATTGCTCTGGTTAACATTCATCGAGCTCTCTATATGGATTTACCAATTAATATTTTATATTAAGGTAATCTTGTTGGATTATCTTCACCATTTACGGACTGACACCTATACCTATATATATATATATATATATATATATATATATATATATATATATATATATGTGTGTGTGTGTGTGTGTAAAGCACAAAAAATGTACATACTTTGAACAAAGCAAATACTTTAAAATATATGATAACCAGCATCTAGCATTAAATTAAAATAAAGAAATTATCTAAACAAACATTCAAAGAAGATAAACAATAATCAAATGAACAGACTACGGTTGGTACCCTAAACACAATATACAAATAAGTTATATCTTGTAAAATGTAAATGAGTGTTAGTCAATTTGAATACTTTGTTATTCCGGCTTAGAATTATTACATCTTACGTCCTCCATTTGCTTTGACTAAACTTTGAACCCCCAATAAATATTAATGAAAGTTGTAGATTATAAAAGACTTAATAA
Source organism: Ascarosepion bandense (assembly GCA_037127315.1). Taxonomy (NCBI): domain Eukaryota; kingdom Metazoa; phylum Mollusca; class Cephalopoda; order Sepiida; family Sepiidae; genus Ascarosepion; species Ascarosepion bandense. Next base: position 340,447 of record JBBBDQ010002250.1, on the reverse strand, counting down.
ACCGATGACTTCATATATATACGTAAGTATTTACAAATTAAGATTAAACTACATTATTCCCCAGATTATATATATATATATATACACAAAGAATCTCAAGCTAGCCCTGACGAGCCGTAGTGTGAAACCGCGGTAGGTTTTGGCTAGCTTGAGATTCTTTGTGTGTCTTTGCTCTACTTTTGCATTTCGTTTGTACTTTGTATCGAGCACTTTTTCTTTCTTTTTTTGTGGTTGGTTCCATTTGGGTTTTTTTTTCTTTACTGCGGAGTATCGTATGTCTTGTCCTTATTCCGCGGATTTCTTTTTTTTCTCCCCTCTTATCCAACGCCTTAGTGCACCGGATTGTAACGGAATTAGGTTCTGTTTGTTAATGGTTTTTCTTAAGGTTTATCTTAGTATAAATTTAAAACTTAAATACTTGCAGAGTCTATTTAGTTATTATTTTGAATATATATATATATATATATATATATATATATATATATATATATATATATACTCAAAATCTATGCAAGAGCCAACAAACCTACCTAGCTTTCACCCTTCAGCTCGTCAGGGTAAATTGGCCAACAACAAAGATTTGAAATGGGAAATACTAAAACGTTGCTCGAAATATAAACCTGGTAGCAAATTCTGTAATTTATGCGGGGAGGAGAAACTAGCAATTGCATAGGTCGAACCCGCACAGGATTTACTCAATTCTAAATCCGAAATCCTATATAAATGCAAACATACGAAAAAATCTTAATTAGCCTACCTCTTCCTTTTTCTTTTCTAATAAAGTGATTGTTCCTCCCACTTCTTGTGTGTTGGTGTCTTCTTTGTTTTGGACTCGAGTTCCTATATATTTGCTAATATAAATCTTTGTTGTTAGCCAATTTACCCTGACGAGCCGAACGGTGAAACCTAAGTAGGTTTGTTGGCTCTTGCTTAGATTTTCTGTCTTTGTTGCTCTACTTTCGTATTGAGCGCTTTAGTGTTAGGGTTTTCGTCTTGGGGTTCTTTTCTTTCTTTCCTGTGAGTATTTGACTTTTTGCTCATGTACTTTGTTTGTTTCTTTTTTCACTTCCCCTCCTTTTTCCTCCGAGTTCGTCCTCAGTGGCTTAGTAAAGACAATCTAAATTATCGTATAACTTTTACTTTTTATTAGCAGAATTATTTCTGTAACTATTAATATTGTTATAATTACTATATATATATATATTAGTCATCCACATACAAGCCTGTTTCGATGTATCACAGCTCATCAGTGTGGCTAGACACATCCACTTGCTTCTGGACGGGATCGAAACTCGACCGATTTCGTGTCAGTCGGAGTCGCATGGAACCAGAGAAGGGAAATTTTAACGTGTTGTATAGAAGCAGTGCACACACACGCCAGTCACCGAAAGAACTCAATTCATTTCTGAAGAGTCACGCATATAGCCGAAGTGGAAAGTGTTTTTAAAATTTTCTTGTCCAGAGAGCTCAATCGTAATGAGAGCATAATATATTAGTCATCCACATATAAGCCCGTTTCGCTGTATCACAGCTTATATATATATATGTATATATATATATATATATATATATATATATATTAGTCATCCACATACAAGCCTCTTTCGCTGTATCACAGCTCATCAGTGTGGCTAGACACATCCAATTTCTTCTGGCTGGGATCGAAATATATGAGGAATAATGTAGTTCTATCTCTACGTTCTCAACCGTCGACTGAGCACTCTCGAGGAATGATAGACTTTCAAAAAACAGTAGCTACTCATCGTTATTTATCAGTTGTTCATTCTGTAATGAATTTGAACACTCACGATATCTGGCGTGTGCTTATATTGTGTATCTAATACGCTAAAGTCCGCCCCCCCGCCTTCACCGTTCTTCAATAGCTTAGAGGTAAAATCTCCGAGTAATTTAAAATCGGTTGGGTTTGAATCCTGTCTGGAAGCAATCGGATGTCTAACCGTACTGATGAGCTGTGATGAGGAACAGGACTGTCTGCAGAAGATTATATATATATATATATATATATATATATATATATATATATATATGAATTAGAACACTATCAACTATTGGGCGTGTATAATTATGATATACACACTAAAACGTACACCTTCTTCTACCGAGCGCCCATAGCTCAGAGGTAGGATCGCCGACTGACGCCAATTCGGTCGGGTTTCAATACTGGGTTAAAAAGCAATCGGAGTTTAACCGTACTGATGAGCTGTAATACAACGAAACAGATCTGTCTGCGGATGACTATATATATATATATATATATATATATATATATATAAGGTAGAACACTTGGTATATTAGCCACGTAAACTACAATAGGGACGAACTCAAAAGATCTCAATTCATTTATTTAATAAAACAGAGTAATATAATTTAGAAAAAAAATTTGATATACTACAATTTCAATGGGTAATACATATTTTACCGCACAATGGTAACCTGGAGGCTCTTTTTAAATGAGCGAGGAATTTTTTTGTAAATTACCGTTACCAATGTCTATTCTAAATACGAATATATGAGTGTCTGTGTAAAAAAGTTGGGGTGTGGAGATATTTTGAAGATTAACTGTTGTTTGTATCACTTGAGTCTGACGAGCCGCCAGGTCATCATTGTGCGGTGAAATATGTATTACCCACTGAAATTGTAGTACATCAAAATTTATTTCTATGTTAATTTTTTTATGGACTCTCCCGTGGATATCGACGTATGAATGTCTAACACAGTCAGACTGCCACACAAAGAATTGTTTTGAGTGGTGAAGGCTTGTGTAGCACCATCCACACTTTTTGGAACTGCTGATAACAAACAATCGGTGCGGAAGTTCGCCACGGATCGCATGAACAGCAGACCTCATATATTTAACCCACAACTGGAACGAAGGGACAAATTAATACCTATCCCATTGGGTACCAGTGAATGCAAAGTGTTCGACTGAAATTGGAACTCGGCTCACCGAGTTCCCTTTCCGAGCCGACATCCACTGCTCCAAAACGCACATCCGTCAATAAACGCTTACAGCACCTAGTATTCCATCTAAGTAATGACCAGGTTCGACGTTGCTTAACTTCGGTGATCGAGCGAGAACCGGTGTAGTCAACGTGAGATATATATATATATATATATATATATATGTGTGTGTGTGTGTGTGTGTGTGTGTGTGTGTGTGTGTGTGTGTGTGTGTGTGTGTTAATATGCGTGTGTTTAAGTAAGAAATAAACAACTTGCAACACGACCCTACAAATATAAATAAATATTTATAATACGCTATGGAGCATTAAATTTTTTTCAAATTTAAATAAATGAATTATAAAGATATTTTTACGAAACAACTTCACGTAAAATAAGTTTTATTGTCGCTTTTACGATGCAAACGAATCAATTGCGACGCCCAAAGCTCGAAATGAATTTTTATAAATGTAAAAGTTTTGAAGATGTTTTTATTCTTGCATTAATTGAAAGCTAAATGATTTCATTTACTTTTCCCAGTAAGGAAAATTCTCAGGTGATTTCAAGCAGGAAATATATTGATTGTAGTCGATTTTATTTTCTAAAATAAATAATTGTGACCCTTTTTAGTCGTATTTCATCGCAATGTAATCATCGGCATTAAAAAATCTTCAAAAAATAAAATATACTTTTCTGAATATTTAGTTGAGAAATATTAGCTTATTTAAAGTATAATTAATCTGATTTAAAACAAATATTATTTACTTTAATCTTAAAATAACACAGAAACGTACTTTAAAAAAAAATGTAACTGTGCTTATAACAGACATCGCCATGTTTTACGTAATTGACGAGGCGATGACAGATTGTCGTTCTTAATCTTAAAATTGGCACGTTAAACTTAATTTACTATAGTCGTCGCACCTATTTTCAGATAATGTGTATGTCAACCATAATTTAAAACTCAGTTAAGTGACAACTACCACCACATTAATTATTTCTATGGAAAGTGCGACACGGAGATCCGAAGGCGAATTGGCATGGCAAAGGACGCGTTCCAGAAGATGAGCAAAATACTAACACACAGGAAGATTTCAATAGAAACGAAGAAAAGAGTGCTAGACTGCTACGTGATGTCAGTTCTTCAATACGGCAGTGAATACTGGACAATATAATCGAAAATGAGGAAAAAACTGGAGGCGGCCGAAACGTGGTTCTACAGAAGGATGCTACGGATATCGTAGACTGAGCATACAAGCAACGATGAGGTGTTGGAAAGAAGGGCAACAAAAAGGAAATTGATGCTGAGCATCAGGAAGAGACAACTGAAGTTCCTGAGACATGCAATGAGGAAAGAGAGCCTGGAGAACCTGATACTGACTGGTCAGATAGAAGGAAGGAGAGACAGAGGAAGGCAGCGGATAACATATTTGCAGGGTCTGATCAGGTGGATGACGGAACGGAGGTTGCCAGGAGCAACAGGCTCAAACATACTAAGAGCCACAAGGGATAGGGAGACGTGGAGAACCATGATCGCCTCCGTCCTGAAGGGACAGGGTACATAGAAGAAGAATATATAAAGTTTACATTTTTTAAGTATTCTGTTCACTAGCGAGTATCATGTTCGTATCTATGGGCCTGGAAGTTAAAGCAATACTGGGTGTTTAAACTGAAGTTAAAGCAATACTGGGTGTTTAAACTGATGTTGGCCTTTTCCAAAATACCAGTTGACGATTTCTTAGGTATGATGAAGATAGTTATGTTAAATTTAGTTTAATATATAACTAGCTTTTATTTTTCACTAGGATCGCTAGAAAATATATTACTACTTATGACATTTGGAGGAGATCGAAAGTACTTGGGTAGGAAAAAACTATGGTGTCTTCCTAGATGAATTTCATTACACGATCAAGAATGTTGTTAGTGAACTGGAAACAACCAGGATAAAAAATTGACATAACAATACTTATAAATATAAATAAGTAGACATAATATGTTTATATTATTCAATGAAACATGTTTGAATGACGATTTTTCTTTTTTTAATCGTACCACCCCGAGCAAGGCGGTAATGCCACTGATGTGCAGGGGGCTACATAAGAGTGAAAAGATTAAGTAGAAGAGAGTGAAGAGAAAGACGAACCAGTTAGAAAGGAAACAGAGAAGAATGGGAATACAGGTGTGATAAAACTTGCAAAAGTGGAGAGAAAGGAAAGGATATACGGGGTGGTGAAAGAACTAGAGTCAAGTGGTTAATAGATGAGTATTGACATTGCATTTAAATTCCTGGAGGTTGTAGCCGTCAGGAAAACATGAATATGGAAGCGAGTTCCACAGGCGGGAAGTGCGAGAAAAGAAGCTGCAGGAGTAGAAATGTCGGATGCATTTGGTTAATCTAAATATGAATGGATGAGACCCATTTGCTAACCTGGTTGCACGAGTAAACACGTGTTGCAGAGGCACCAGTGACTTAAGTAGGTTGGATCAGAAGCCATGAAAGTATTTATAGAACAGACAAAGGGAGACCACATCTCGTCGGTGGGGAAGTGGCTGTAGTCGAGCCGTTAAGTCGGTACCTATCACATTACTGATTCTCCTTTGGAGCCTGTCGAGAACACTGAGATGAACAGCAGGGGCAGCAGTATTCCATGCATGGACGAATGGTCGATTTGTATATATGCAGGATGGATTCAGGCGGGAAAAACCTTCTGGCCCGACACAGTTACCCAGCCTTCTTAGAAGTGGATTTAGCTATGGACACAATGTCGTGCTTCCATTTGAGATCAGAAGAGACGGTAAGGCCGAGGATATGTTGCATTTTATTTTTATCATTTCACCCCATGCAAGGCATTCCACTGCCACTATTGCGCATGGGGCTACATAGGGGAAGGTAAAGAGGAGGAGTGTTTAGATGTAGGAAATGTCAGAAGGAAGGTGATAGATTGGTAAGGATACCGAGGATGAGGGTTGGGCAGATGGGAAGAGTGTTTGAAAGAATGGGAGCGAGTTAGTGTGTTAGGAGGTGTCTATTGACCTTACATATAAGCTCCTGGAGATTGTAGTCGTCGAGGAAGCAATCATATGGAAGGGAATTCCACAGTCGGGAAGTGCGAGAAAAGAAACTGTTGGAGTAGAAGTTGCGGTTGCATTTTATCGGTTTCACTGTAAATAGGTGGGACCTAGTTGCTAATCTAGTATCTAGCGCAAATTCGTACATTGGGGGCACCAGTGATCTAAGTTCATCGGAGCAGAAGCCATGAAAGTATTTATAGAAGAGACACAGGGAAGACACGTCGCGCAGGTGAGAAAGAGACTGCAGGCGGTCTGCCAAGTTGGTATCGATCACATTACAGACCCCCCCGCTGTACCTTATCGAGAAGCCCGAGGAGAATAGCAGGAGCACCCGACCAGATATGGCAGCAGTATTCAATGCACGGGCGGATGGTAGATTTATATATGTGCAGGATAGATTCAGACGGAAAAAAATTCCGGGCCCTGCACAGAGAACCGACTTTCATAGCAGCGGATTTAGCAATGGATTCGACATAGTCATTCCATTTGAGGTCCGCTGTAAATGTGAGACCAAGGAGGCGTAGTGTTTTACTCTCTGGGATGCAAGCCTGATCCATGCTAATGGGAGGTAGATGCGATTGTCTATGATGGTTAATTGAGAGTAGCTTCGTTTTAGAAGCATTAAAATTTACGAGCCATTTCTTACCCCAGTCCACTACAGATTGGATGTCCTTTTCAAGCTCGGCTGCAAGGTTAGCTTTGTCGCCTACACCAGATTTTTGGTCGAGGCGAGAGTAAACTGTGGTGTCATCGGCGTACATACCTACTTGGGATCTTATAGAATCAGGGAGATCATTAATGTATATCAGAATGAGCGTAGGACCTAGGATAGAGCCTTGAGAGACACCTGCGTTCGTATAGTAGTTCTGGGAGGCATGTCTGTTTAATACCACCTTCATTGTGCTGTTAGAGAGGAATGACTAGATTAGTTCAAACAAATTTCCAGTTATACCATAGCTCCGCAGTTTGCATAGAAGGCCAGCATGACAAACTCTGTCGAGCGCTTTAGAGATATCTAAGGCAACGGTTCGGGCTTCACCATTCCTGTCGAGTGCCTGATGTATGTACTCGGTGATGGTAGTTAGCATATCAGCAGTAGAACTGGTGAAGCGGAAACCATACTGCTTGTCCGAGAGGAGCCTGTGTGCTGTGAGATGCTGAACCATCTCGACGTTGATAATGGCTTCGAACACTTTGCCAAGGATCGGAAGAAGGCTGATAGGTCGGTTACGCTCTCACACCGTGATTGAGCACTCTAGAAGAAAGGTAGTCTTTGAAAAACAGTAGCCACTCTAGCGTGTACGCATCGCTCATTCAGTAAATATGAATTTGATCACTCTAGCTATTGTGCGCGTAATATGATATGCGCTAAAAAGATTGCCTTCTTCCACCGAACGCCCCGTGGCCCAGGGGTAGAGTCGCCGACTGACACCAACTCGGTCGGGTTTCGTGCCTGGGTTGTTTAGCAATCGGAGTCTAACCGTACGAATGAGCTGTGATACAGCGAAACAGATCTGTCTGCGGATGACTATATATATATATATATATATATATACATGACGTTTGATAATCCTCCGCAAAGCTAATCAGCAAACACTAAGAAAAGGATTTAATAAATTTTTCAAAGACCATAATCTTAACATTACCACCTTCGACTTGAACAACGATCTGTACAAACCATACACTAAGCACTCACACAACCACACACACATGAACAAGGAATCAAATCCACAGAGATTCACTAACAACCTACACAAATCTATTCTATTTTGTTTAAGTACCAACTCTAGCAATAAGTAAATTTTTGAAAATTCCAAGATTAAATACATTAATGCTTTAGAAAAAAGTAAACTCAACACCAGTTTAGAATCAGTCAGTTTAGTACCATACGTGATACACGATTTGAGCGATCATGTCTCGAAAGAGACATGAGTTACTGGGCAGAAGATCATCCCGTAGTAGGATGCCATTTCTTTCTGTGGTAGACTGGTTGCCAGCCAAGGCTGTAAAACCAAATCTGTCCTATTGTTTAGTTATAACTTATAACTGGAGGGAAGAGACGGTTTAATACTTTTCCCAATGGTATTTGTGCGTAAGTGAATGCAAGGAGTTCAACTGGAATTCGAACTTGGCACTACGATTTGTTCCGAGTCGATACCAACTGCACCACAACGCAGATCCTAAAGTTTAGAATACTCCGTTAAAAAGAAGGTAGCCAGAAATAAGCAGAAATCACCTGAACGTAACAGTTTTTGGTTTAACCCTCCCTAGATTCATAACGTCTAAACTAACATTGGAAAATTCTTGCTAAATTTAATTCACAAACATTTCTACCATTCACCCCCACTAAAGAAAATCTTCAACAAAAACACTGTCAAAGTTAGAGTTGCGTTAAAAACATATATATATATATATATATTCCACAACAACATATTATGACATCAAATTAATATTTGGCCCTCATAAACAACATCCGTCACCCAACTAATAGCAAAAATAACCCTTTTAAAAACAATTAAATACATCTATTAAATGACCAGTGCATGTCCGAAAGTATCGTATCAAGCTAGAATTCATTCGGATGTTAATGATGTTAAATTTTACTTTGGAAGAGGTGGAAGATAAGATTTAACAACCACATGTTACCTTTAAACAACAGTAAATACAGAACAAGTACTGTTTTATCCGTGCATTATTGGAAATTAAAAAAAAACAACCATAAGAACCCAATGATTACCTGGAATATCGTAGCTAAATCCAAACATTGCAATGGAAAAAGAGATAAATGTAATCTATGTCTTTTAGAAAAACTTGTCATACCAAGAATTCAAATTTGCTTAAGAAAAGATATGATTAATGACCACATGCTGTTATAGAAAAAATACTGACTTAAATTCTTGGACACAGATTGATATAAATCCCTCTTTACGTTTGCCTACTTGTGGTGCAGTGGATATCGGTTCGGAACGAGAAATCGGGAGCCGAGTTCAAATCCACTTGAATTCATTGCGTTCACTTACGCGCATATACCCTTGGGAAAGGTATTAATCCGTCTCTTCCCTCCAGTTATGGGTTAAATAACAGAACAGGTTGAATTCTATAGCTTTGGCTGGCAACCAGTCTACCGCAGAAAGTAATGGCAACCTAAGGCGGGATAATCTTTTGTCTAGTCAGTCATGTCTCTTTCGAGATATGATCGCTGAAAACGTGTATCACGTATGGCACTTAACGACTTACTTCTTTCTTTCTTTTTTCCTTTCTTTCTTTCTTACTTTCTTTCTTTCTTTCTTTCTTTCTTTCTTTCCCCGCAGTATTGTTTTTACCAATTATGAATTATATAACAATATTTTGGAACGGCGATAATTAATTTTATTAATTAATTAATAACCAAAATCTTCTAATTGCTATTATAGATCATAAGAGAACATACTAAGAGAAATTTTCCTTATCCTTCGAATATAAGCAAAGGAAAACGGAGGTGATTAATTTTATTAACTAATTATTAACTGTAGCTGGAAAATCTTTATCTTTAAAAAGAAAGCAGAGATGGATATTACCATCTGGTATTTCTCTATTGTTGTAAACCCGGAATGAAGAGAATGAAAAGAGAAATGGATGTGTTTTCAAGCCACAGAAACAATACATATCGGTTTCAGTCACCCTAAAGAAAGCTGACGGTCATTCTAAACATAAAGGAAAGATAAATTTATTTGTTATTGTTTCTTGGTAAAGGAAGGGGAAATTTCATTTTGGGTCCGAATGTCTGGCTGGCGTGACTCTCGTGAAAGAATTAAAGATAACGAATGTTTTGATTGAGTCAAGTAATTTAGAGAAAAGGTATTTTCACTGACATCAGGGTAAGACTGATAAGGCATTCTTGTCACTTGAAAATATATGTGACTCAGAGAATGGATATTAAAAACAGGTGCGTAGAAATTATTATTTGGGTAACGATGTCAATGGACCCTTGTCAACATGTTTTGTGCGAAGACAGTTCAAAAAGGTTAATGCCTATTATTTTAAGAAAAAAAATCCCCGAAATTGTTTCGTGAGAACAAGAAAACTTTGAGGGAGAAAATTCGGTTAAGTGCAGCCCAGAAAAAGGGCATGGGGAGATGACGTCATAAAATCGAGAGAGATTTCATTGGTCCTGTGAACAAGCCCCGAAAGGAGGAGACGACTGACAATTGACGTCATGGAAAGAAGACTAATCCCATTGGCTAAACCAAGGCAACAACGAGAAGCAGCTAACCTCAGCATTTTATTGGTTGCCAAGATGGAGGATTAGACACCGAGCGACCGTCGCCCCCACACCATGGCATGTGCATAAATACAGGGTCCCGAGGGACCAAAATCAGTTGGGGTGGGATCGGAGGAGAGTCCAAGGTTGGAGTTCAGTTTCAGTTCCAGTTGCCGGCTTAAAAATGTAACGACGAAGATGTTGTTGGGCGCCAACCGCAGAACCTGCCGGCCAACCAGAGATAAAGACAGACAAGAGATTTTGCAGTCAAAGTTTTGATTTGCAGAGAGCGACAGAGAAGTCAAAGTCGGAGTGACAGAGATCGACAAAAGAGGCCTGATGCTGGCCAACCAGAGATAAAGACAGAAGAGAATTTACAGACAAAATGAGTAGTTGCAGCTTGAGTGGCAGAGAGTTCGATTTTCCGGTCCAGAAACGTAATGACCAAAGACAGTTCCCAACCGAAGAAGCAAAGAGACAGAGAGATGATTGCCATGTCGTTGGGTGCCGACCGTAGAGAAGCCTGTCGCCAATCAACCAACCAGCGTTAAGAGACAGACAAGAAGGGAATTTTCAGACAAGTCTGAAATTGCTAACTGAAAGAGAATAACCCAGCACTTCGGCAATTTCCGTAACAAGTTGACTAGACTTATAAAACGAACTTAGACTTCTGTTCGAAGCAGCGAGCTGCGGCCAGCCAGATTCCTTGTTATTGCTTGGGAGAATAATTCGATTTACCTAAGAAACGTCCGTTCCGCTACCAGTTGATAGAAGCGGGGTTGGGAAATTATTCAAGAGACTCTTATGTATAATCTGTATATAAAGACGTTATTTCACAACATTTCAGACGTCGGTCTACTTATTTCTTTTGATGCTATATTTCTTTCTTTTATTACTCAATTGTGTGCACCCTTTCCGGCTTGGTTTAGTTCGGCAGAGAGACAGCTAGTGAAAAACTCACGTGACTGCCTTGTGGTTAATCAACACAACGTGGGACAGGGGAGAAAACCGTGACAGAGTCAATCTACAACCAGCTAGCTGGATCGAAACCAACATCGACCGGCCGGGGAGGTATCACAATTAAACCCCTTTTATTATTGCTCATTATACTTTTAATTCTTAATTCTATATTTTACTTTAATTTTTCTTTTCATTTTTGTTTTATTTTAATTTATTTTATCTTATTTTTATTTAAAATTCTAATTTTCCTTATATTTTTATGCACTTGTAATATTTGAACATTTAAATTTTTAAGACTCATGATTTACGCCCCTTTGATTTATTCTCCCTGAATTTTATTTTTTTTATTTTAATTTAATTTTAATTTCAAATTTTAAATTTAAGTTTAAATTTTTATTCACATGTAAGCGTATAATATTTAAATTTTAATCTTGTTATTTATAAAGCAGTAACTTAAATTTATAAGATTTAATTCCCATGAACATAGAGTGAATTTAAATTAAAAACTATTAAATAGCGGGTGATCATTTTAAGATATCTCAGCCAGCATGTATTTCCTCGTTGAGAAAGGGACGATTGCATTTTTGAAATTAATTTCCCGCTTAGTGAATTATTTTCTTTTCTAATCTAACTGACATTCAATGGTTCTCAACTTTGGTCACATATGTCTAAAGGGATGTCTAAAGGGATGTGCGTTGTGGTACAGTGGATATCGGTTCGGAACGAGAAACCGGGGAGCCGAGTTCGAATTCCAGTTGAATCCATTGTATTCACTTACGCGCAAATACCCTTGGGAAAGGTATTAATCCGTCTCTTCCTTCCAGTTATGGGTTAAATAGCAGGACAGATTGGGTTCTATAACCTTGGTCGGCAACCGGTTTATCGCAGAAAGCAATGGCAACCTACTGCGGGATAATCATCTGCCCAGTCAGTCATGTCTCTTTCGAGACATGATCGCCCAAGCGTGTATCACGTATGGCACTTAACTGACTGATGTCTAAAGCGTTATTATGCAATCTATCCCTGCAATTCTCATACAGTTTTTGGCGAGATTTCTGAATGTTTTCCCAACTGATGTCAGTGGGAATGTTGTTCAATTTGTCTAATATATTTCTTCAACTGGTCTATTCTTCTTCTTCTTCTTCTTCTTCTTCTTCTTCTTCTTCTTCTTCTATGTGCCCTGTCCCTTCAGGACGTAGGCGATCATAGTTCTCCACGTCTCCCTCTCCCTTGTGGCTCTTAGTATGTTTGCTCCTGTTACACCTCGCAAACCCCGTTCCGTCATCCACCCGATCAGACCCTGCAAATATGTTATCCGCTGCATTCCTCTGTCTCTCTTTCCTTCTATCTGGCCAGTCAGTATCAGGTTCTCCAAGCTCTCCTTCCTCGTTGCGTGTCCCTGGAACTTCAGTTGTCTCTTCCTAATGCTCAGTATTAATTTCCTTTTCGTTGCCATTGTTTCCAACACCTCATCATTGCTCACATGCTCGGTCCATGATATCCGCAGCATCCTTCTCAAGATTCACATTTCCACTGCTTCAAATTTTTCCTTCATCTTCGCTGATATTGTCCAGCAATCACTGCCGTATAGAAGAACTGACATCACATAGCAATCTAGCATTCTCTTCTTTGTTTCTAGTGAAATTTTCTTGTATCATAGAGCAAAATGTGGCACGAGGTTTTTTTTTATGTGGAACCTCCGGGTCATATAGGCCGCCAAAAATAGCTGTCTAATTTTACCCAGTCGTGATTCTACCCTGCGGCGGAGTTAATGCGGAGAGGTGACAATAGAATTACCGCGTGTAAACGCAGTATTCTCCAGTCTCGCTCCTATAGCAGTAGTATAAGTATATTCTGGACGAGGCCATCTTTATGAAAAGGGGGAAACCACCCAACAAATATATCTTTTATAATATCAAAACCTCATAGCAAGGAATAAAAAAAAAATCAGAAATCTACTTAGAATGACTCTTTTCCAATTCAGTAGATTTTAATTGTTCTACCAAAAAAGAAAATAAAAAACACAATCTGGCCGAGGTACCACTGCAGATCTGAGCACTAGGTCAAAATTAAGCACTCTTTTCATAGAAAAATCATAGCACTTTTTGTTTCGTTCTGGTCATCACTCCTTTCCATCTCAAAATTGTGGATCATGCTGAGATACAATAAGATGGAGTCTAGACAATGGCCCGTCGGCACAGGTGGGTTGAGGTGGTGTTCTGCTTCATCGATCGCGTCGAGAAAACCTTCTGACTATTTTCAAATAGTTGATTCGAATATGAATATTTACCCTACTCCCCACTGGAGTGAGATGTGACAAAAGTCGGTTTTTAACGGGGGGAAACCGGACGCGTACTAGCGAGGGAATTAAGATAAATTCCCCAGTCCCCGCAGCCGCCGGTCGCTCTAGTCCCGGTGACGAGCACCTAGTCCACCCCTCTGGAGCAATGGGGTGGCGCGGCCTCAGGACTCTGTTCCTCGGGATCGGGCATCTATATAATATGATTTTCTCAGATGCATCTCTGTCCTTGGGAACAGCTACAACTGAGCCGCACTCTGTCATCGAAGACAGTGAGGCAACTGGGAAATGATTTAAGGTCTCCACACGACACAAAATGTGACAGGTGTGTATGATGAGTTGATTCGAATATAACCGATACATCGACTATTTGGAGACATACAGTACTGTGCAAAAGTATTACTTGTTTTCTTTTTGATGGAGATAAGGGATGTAAAATTGTTTCATAATTTTCGACTCTCCAAGCGCTTTCGGCCACTCCAATGGCCATTTTCAACGACATTTTTGTTTTAATAAAAGATATAGGCGAAATCATAAATTTAAAATTAAATTTTGAAAAAAAATCGTCGCAGAAATTTACTTAGAATTCATGGACAATAACAAAATCCTATTTCTTGACATTAATATAGAGCTAAAAAAGGAAAAATGTATCACTTATCAATGTAAAAAAAACCCACCTGTAAGAATTCTTGTCTTCTTAATTATAATATTCAATGCCCAGAAAGATTTAGAATAGCAGTAACAACGTACTTGTAAAATAAAGCACATGAAAATTCCTCCTCCCAAAAAAAAAGTTTGAGCAAACACATAAAAAATCTATTGGGGCGCTCTCCACCTTTCCACGTAAATGGACTATTCTAATCACTATATAAAATAGTAGTGATTATACCTCGAGGAAGGAAGTCGAGTGAGTGAGTCAGGGGTATTTCCGGTATTGCTCCGGAAGTGTTCTACGAGTCAGTCTCTCACGTCTCTACGACAATACAGTATACTAATTACCTTGTTCTGTATTCTACTAATCCTCACCTCTTGTAAATACTTCTCTTTCCTGTCAATACACCTACTTTTATACTATTACGTTGTTTTGTATTATTTCACATAATTCTGAGACCCGACGTAACAAAAAAGAAAAGAGGGAAGGCACATTCTGTCGGTGAGAAAGTGACTGAAATGGAGCAGCCAAACTACGCTTGAGCAAACACATAAAAGAAACTGTTGGAGCGCTCTCCACCTTTCCACGGAAATGGACTATTCTAATCACTATATAAATTAGTAGTGATTATACCTCGAGGAAGGAAGTCGAGTGAGTGAGTCAGGGGTATTTCCGGTATTGCACCGGAAGTGTTCTACGAGTCAGTCGTACACGTCTCTAGGACAATACTGTATACTAATTGCTTTGTTCTGTATTCTACTAATCCTCACCTCTTGTAAATACTTCTTTTTTCCTGTCAATACACCTACTTTTATACTATTACCTTGTTTTGAATTATTTCACATAATTCTGTTAACCGACGTAACAGAAACATTAGTCAACAATAATTTTCCCAAATACATCATTGATAAAGAAATAAAATTATTCAAACAAAAAAATACTTGGTATTAATAATAAAAATAACATACAAAAAACATCAACATATTTTATTGCAGGCAGATATGACAACAATACTCAATTCACGAGCAGATGCTAAGTCGGGATCGATCACATTACAGATTCTCCGTTGGATTCGGTCGATTCGGTAAGTGGATATAAGGAGCACCGGACCAGATATGGCAGCAATACTCAATGCACGGACGGATGCTAAGTCGGGATTGATCACATTACAGATTCTCTGTTGGATTCGGTCGATTCGGTAAGTGGATAGCAGGAGCACCTGACCAGATATGACAACAATACTCAATGCACGGGCGGATGCTAAGTCGGGATCGATCGCATGACAGATTCTCCGTTGGATTCGGTCGATTCGGTAAGTGGATAGCAGGAGCACCTGACCAGATATGACAACAATACTCAATGCACAGGCGGATGCTAAGTAGGGATCGATCGCATGACAGATTCTCCGTTGGATTCGGTCGATTCGGTAAGTGGATAGTAGGAGGACCTGACCAGATATGACAGCAATACTGAATGCACAGGCGGATGCTAAGTAGGGATCGATTGCATGACAGATTCTCCGTTGGATTCGGTCGATTCGGTAAGTGGATAGCAGGAGCACCGGAGCAGATATGGCAGCAATACTCAATGCACGGGCGGATGCTAAGTCGGGATCGATCGCATGACAGATTCTCCGTTGGATTCGGTCGATTCGGTAAGTGGATAGCAGGAGCACCCGACCAGATATGGCAGCAATACTCAATGCACGGGCGGATGCTAAGTCGGGGTCGATCACATTACAGATTCTCCTTTGGATTCGGTCGATTCGGTAAGTGGATAGCAGGAGCACCGGACCAGATATGGCAGCAATATTCAATGCACGGGCGGATGGTAGACTTGTAAGTATATAATATAATAAATAAGAAATTGAGAAAATAAATTATAAACAACTTAAGAAATTGTACAGAAGTACGCACGAGTATAATTAATTAAGCTGATAGTTTGGTGAAGTTCGCACTCGTTTGCACCTGGCTTCTTCGGCAGCGCTATAAAAATCGACTTGCATAGGTCGTCTGGTATTATACCATTATTATAAATTTCATTTATTATTAGGTTGTCCCAAAAGTTCGTAAACACTTGCAAAAAATTGAAATTTTACGCGCAAAAACAACAAAAATTATTGCTCAAAATAAAGACATCATTTTCCAACACTTTCTGCTATCGATCTGCAAGCTATCGGATCTGGTCAAAGTACCATTCAGCCGGCTTCGAATCAAAGAATTCTTGACATGCTTCCTCGACTTCATCAAACGAGTCGAATCGGCGGCCCTTCAGAAAGTGTTACATTGAGCGGAAAAGGCCGTAATCTGATGGAGCACAGTCAGGACTGTAGGCTGGATGTGGCAGAACCTCAACGCCATCCAGCTCTTCTAACTTGTCTTTGGTCTTCCTGGCGGTGTGTGGCTTAGCATTGTCCTGCTGCATCAAAGCGCGCTTTCGGTTGATCAGAGCCGAGTACTTTTGCTTCAACTTTTTGTAGACCCGCTCAAGTTGCTGACAGTAAAGTTCGGTACTGATGGCACGACCATTCGGAATCAACTTAAATTCCTTCAAAGTTCCACCAAACGCACAACATGACTTTCTTGCCGAATCGATCTTGTTTTGGAACCGATGGTGTCTCTTACCCTTTCTGAACCCATCGCTTGTCTCGATTGTGCTGGGCCAGACAGACCTATTTACGAACTTTTGGGACAACCTAATATTTCTGTAATTTTCTCTATGCCGAATTCTTCCAGGGCTATTAGCAGCTCTATTACAATGCCGTCTGATCCAGCTGCTTTGTTTCTATTCAATTTGGCCATTGCAGATTCCATTGCAGACTTTAATATTTCCGGTCCGTCCTCATCTTTGTGTATTTCCAGTTGCTCTCTTTCATCGTAGAAAAGATCTTTTATATATATTTATATATTCTTCTCAACGCTGGAGAAGAATATTTCCTCTTTCTCCAATATCGTTCCATCCTTGGAATTTTTTATGCATCCTATTGAGGAGCAGGTATTTGTACTGTCAGTTCTCTTATCTCTTTATGCACGTCTGCTTTATTCGTCCTGTTTAGTCTCTCTATCTCTGCGCATTTGTTGTTGAGCCATCCCTCTTTAACCTGTCAGCATTTGTTTCTTAGCTCCCTGTTTAGTTTCCTGTATTCCCTTCCATGTCTTGGAGTTATTTTTTGTCTCCTAAGCATCCTGTGGCGAATCTTTTAAGTCATCCACTCGTTTTTTTTTCTGCGTCTGATTTCCTTTGGGGCAATATTGTTATGGAATTAAAATACGGTAAAACAATATAGAATTTTTAAAGACAGGAACAAAAAATTAATTATACAGGGTGTCAATAGATGTTGTGTGAAATTATTACTTTATTTGTATTTGCGATAGAAATAATGTGTAAAAAAGAACAGAAAGAAGTAAATCTATATCTTTTTAAGGTGTTATTGAAATTTTATTTAAGTTTCCACATGTCCTCCATCATTAGCAATACAAAGGGTAATACGATTTTGCTGTTCACAGAAAACATTTGCCAAGTCATTTACAGTGATATAGTCTTTATACAGAGTGTCCATAAAGTTTATGTGCACATTAGAAAATTTATAATTTTATTTGTATTTGCGATAGAAATCATTTGTAAAAAGGTTTAGAAAGAAGTAAATCAATATTTTTAAAGGTTTTATTGAAATTTTATTTAAGTTTCCGCATGTCCTCCATCATTAGCAATACAAAGGGCAATACGATTTTGCAGTTCACGGAAAACACTTGCCAATTGATTTACAGTAATGCCTGAAATCAAATTAGTTGTTTTAGCTTTCAGATCTTCTACTGAACTAGGTTTTGATTGCATACACAATTGTTTTCACATGTCCCCATAAACATATAATGGAATCAAATTTAGTGAACGTGGAGGTCAATGAAATGGCCCACCCCTTCCGATCCATCTATTAGAAAATTCCTGATTTAGAAACTAACACGCAGAGCAAAGTGATAAGGAGCTTCATCTTGTTGATTTGTAACATTTTTCACAAATTGTTTCTGTCAAACATACAAATAAAATTATAATTTTTAAAAAATTGCACATGGATTTTATGGACACTATGTAACATCAGAATTCTATCGGATGGAGAAACACAAAGCTAGAAAGATCTATATGTTGATTTGTTGACGTAGATGAATTTCATAGGGTGTGACATGAAAAAGCAGCTCAAAATTTTAGAAACACTTTAGACAACCGCACCTACCTCCCATTAGCATGGGTCAGGATTGCCTCCCAGAGAGTAAAACACTACGCCTGCTTGACCTCACACTTGCAGCGGACCTCAAGTAGAATGAATATATCGAATCCATTGCTAAATCCGTTGCCATGAAAGTCTGTTCTCTGTGCAGGGCCCGGAAGTTTTTTCCATCTGAATCTATCCTGCACATTTATAAATCTATCATCCGCCCGAGCATTGAATACTGTTGCCATATCTGGTCGGGTGCCCCTGCTATTCTCCTTGGGCTTCTAAAGAAGGTACAGCGGAGGGTCTGTAATGTGATCTATACCGACTTAGCAGACCGCCTGCAGTCTCTCTCTCACCGGCGCGACGTGGCTTCCCTGTGTCTCTTCTATAAATACTCCCATGGCTTCTGCTCCGATGAACTTAGATCACTGGTGCCCCCTAGGTTCGAATTTGCACGAGATACTAGATTAGCAACTAGATCCCACCCTTTTACAGTGAAACCGATAAAATGCAACCGCAACTTTTACTCCAACAGTTTCTTTTCTCGTACTTCCCGACTGTGGAATTCCCTTCCACATGACTGCTTCCCCGACGGCTACAATCTCCAGGAGTTTAAATGTAAGGTCAATAGACACCTCCTAACACACTAACTCGCTTCTATTCTTTCAAACACTCTTCCTATCCTCCCAACTACCTATCACCCCCCTTCTGACATTTCCTATATCTAACCACTCTTTCTATTTACCTTCCCCTATGTAGCCCCAAGCGCAATAGCGGCAGTGGAATGCCTTGCTTGGGGTGAAATGATTAAAAAAAAAAATTCTAGAGGAATCATTTTTGAGTAATCCGAAACACCAAACTGTGAATAAATATGTGCATAAGAATTGAGTAAAAGTTAAATATAAAAAAGAGAAGTGTTTGACAATTATCTAAACTTATTTATAAATGGAACTTTGTGTGTGTGTGTGTGTGTGTCCGTTACCTATAGACTCCGAAATGGCTGAACCGATTTTCTTGAAAATTTACACAGTTGTACTATAACCGCCTGCGAGTGTTCTTAGCTAGGTTTTGTGTTCAGGTACACCCGATAAATATCGGACATCGATAATCGAAAAAATCGGGTTATAGTAAGAGTCATCCGATTTTAATCAAATTTGATACGCTCATAGACAAAGACATAAGAAACGATATTCAGAAGTTTCAAGGATGCATTTCTTGCAATAGTGCAGAAAATCCATATATATATATATATATAAGGCAAGTGTGTGTGTTTGTGTGTGTGTTTGTTTATCTGCCTGTATGTCTGTAGGTTTTTCAGCCCTTTTATTTTAGCTTTTGCTTTGGGTTTGGCTCTAAGTATGTAAAATTGTAGTTCTTAGTCTCAGCCATGATACCATTTACTCAGAGGACTTATTTAGCCTTCAAATTTCAGTTTACGACGAAAGAAACTTATTTGATATCGATACCAGTAAATTTAAATTTAACTTACATCCATTCATTTTTTTTTTCAGTCTACGGTTTCGCTTTAACTAGAAACAACTATTGCTTTTTAGTTTTTCGTGCCAACGTCCAAAGAGTGTGAGCTCCAGGACCATGGATTAGTATTAAAGCTTTCATTACACCCGGGCAACGCCGGGCTATACTGCTAGTGAGTAATTAAATGTCAGAGCACACACACACACACACACACACACACACACACACACACACACACACATAAAAATGGTAATGGTAGATGTTTCCTTACAAGAAAGCATTCGGCATTTATTGATCAAGCGTCCATTGTTGTTTGATTTAAACTTTTCTTCTATTCCTGGACATCGAGCTGAGATAAATGTGTAGTATCTGTTTCCCTCATTTCTAATGCAAATGGTTATATTAACCGTTATTTGACAAGAAAAAATTTGGCGTTAAATAATCGAGCAGTCAAATATTCTAAAGTCATGGCTTTTCTTTATTCTTTTGACATCAGCCTGTGAGTAAAGTGTAGAATATATGTTCTCCTCATCTCTAATGGAAATGGTAATAGGAGTTGTTCCCTTATAAGGAAACATTCGGAATTCTTTAACCGAGCAGCCAAAACTACTTCAGTTACGCTTTTCTTAACGCTCTGGACATCGAGATAGGATCAAAATGGAGGGTAACTTTTCTTCATTTGTAATAGTATCTGTAATATTCGACATTCATTGACTGAGTTACGCGTTTCTTCACTCCCTGAATATTGGCTAGGATCAAATTGCAGTA
Source organism: Ascarosepion bandense (assembly GCA_037127315.1). Lineage (NCBI taxonomy): Eukaryota > Metazoa > Mollusca > Cephalopoda > Sepiida > Sepiidae > Ascarosepion > Ascarosepion bandense. Next base: position 319,809 of record JBBBDQ010002250.1, on the reverse strand, counting down.
ACGCAAATTCTACTCCAGCAGCTTCTTTTCTCACACTTCCTGCCTGTGGAATTCTTTTCCGGATACTTGCTTTCCTGACAGTTACAATCTCAAAGACTTTAAATGTAAAGTCAATAGTCATCTCCTGTCACACTAACTTACATCCTCTCTGTCATGCTTTTCTACATCAACCCCACTCTCATCAGTACTCTCTTCCCTCTCCTACTCTCTTCCTGACACCCCCTGCAACCTCTCGCTTCTCATAACATTCTTCCTATGTAACACCATGCACAATAGTGGCAGTAAAATGCATTGCTTGGGGCGATATGATTAGAAAAAAATATTCTATACTATTATGGTGTGGTTATAAAGTGGGATATCAATTCTACATTACAATCAATATATAAACTGATCACTCACTTTATGGCTACATTCATCCTTCTATTACCCACTTCCTGATCCTCCCTATTACCTGTCACTCTTTCTCGTAACTTTCCTTTTATGCAACCCCCGGCACAACAGTGGCAGTAAAATGCCTTGCTTGGGGTGATATGATTATAAAAAATATTCTATACTATTATCATGTGGATATAAAGTGGGGGATCAATTCTACTTTACAATCAATATATAAACCGACCCCTCACTTTATGGCCATATTCATCTTTTTTTTACCCACTTCCTGACATCCCACTATAACCTGTCACTCTTTCTCATAACTTTCCTCCTATGTAAACCCTGCACAACAGTGGCAGTAAAATGCCTTGCTTGCGGCGACACGATTAAAAAAAATCTGTTCTCGTCATCTCTAATGGTTATGGTAATTTGCGGTTCATTCATGAGGACAAATTTGTTATTCATTGACCGACTGAGAGAACAATACTGACTTCAGTTGAAATTTCTTAAATATTTCTCTTAAAACAACTTTTCAGGAAACCAGCTTTTTCAAGTTCATTAGTTATCGCTTTATCAATCATTGATGCGGGTTTCTTTGCTCACCTTTCGCTTGAAATGGAGTAGAATGTTACCAACGTGTTTACATTATTATTCAATCTTCGACTTAAATGTGCTATCCATTTAGTAGAGGCCTACGGCCATAGCACGTTGAATACACGATCACCGAAGTTAAGCAACGTTGAGCCTGGTCAGTACTTAGATGGTTGACCACTTGGGAAATTACAGGTGCTGTAAGCGTTTAGTGACGGATGTGAGTGCTACGGCCATATCACGTTGAATACACCGGTTCTCGCTCGATCACCAAAGTTAAGCAACGTTGAACCTGGTTAGTAGTTAGATGGTTGGCCGCTTGGGAATAACAGGTGCTGTAAGCGATTAATGACGGATGTGCGTTGTGGTGCAGTGGATATCGGTTCGGAAAGAGAAATCGGTGGGTCGAGTTCGAATTCCATTCACTTAAGCACTACAGATAACCCAGTTATGGGTTAAATAACAGGGTAGGTCTTGGGGACCCTGCCTTTAAAAACAAATCCCAACTAATCTTGATATTCGACAAAAGAAAAAAGTATTACTAGACACAAAAACTTATATAAAAACAACAATAAATTGTTGAAAGAAAAAGGTTTTACCAGCAATAAATAAATATAAAAAATTAGTTGGCAATAAATGATCAGACGAGGTTGATATGCCATAAAACAAAACAACCAACCAACCATTTAGTAGTCCTCAAATGATGTTGTTTCTTTTAATTAGTACAATTTTTCTTTGAATCCGTAGCGCCAGCCCACAATGTTTAAGGATTGACGATTTTTGCAATGACGCTGATATTACAAGTGCTCAAAGCATTTTTCGAACTATTGATATATGAGGAAGATAGTTGTATGTAGCAAAGAGTTTGGAGTTTTGTGATTATCTAACGACACTTCACACATTTTGAAGTCGGATGGTCTTTACCAAGACACTCTGACGTCAATTACTTAAAGCTATATTGTGCATTGATCTTAGGAAGAGCTGTCAGTTTGCATATATGTGACTAAGCAGCGCCAGCCTACAATGTTCAAGGAAGGATGGTCTTCACTAAGATACTCTGGATTCCATTGCTCAAAGCCATTTTATAAATCGGTCCTAGAAAGGCGGTTGTATACAGTTGGTAGTATAGATATTCTGATTATGTAGCGTCAATTTACAATGCTCATGGTTTTCACAAACACCCAGCATCGTTTACTCAAAGTCATTTTACGCAATAATCTTGCAAAGTGGTTGCATACATCTGCAGTTCAGATATTTCAGATTCTGTAAAATCAGTGCACAGTCTTCAAAGAATTTTGATGTTTAAAAAAACGTCAGACACCAATGCTCGAAGAAGCATGGTATTCATCAAGACACTCTGATTTAACTTGCTCAAAGCCATTTGATGGATCTTAGAAAATGTTTGTATATTGGTGTCAGCTGAGATACTTGCGATTCTGTAACTCAATGATCAAGCATTTATATTGTTTGCCAAAACGCTGAATTTACAAACATACAAAAGCATTTGAAACTGTTGATCTTAGTAAGATGGTTGTATGCAGATCACCATTTCGATATTTGGGATTGTGTTAATCCAGACCACAATGCTCGATAAGAACCATGGTCTTCACTAAGTCTCTCTGACTTTACTTGCTCAAAGCCATTTTAGGCATTGATCTTGAAACGGATGTATAAAGCAGTCAGTTTAGATTCTGTTGAGCCAGACCATAATGCTCGATGAACCATGGTCTTCACTAAGTCTCTCTGACTTTACTTGCTCAAAGCCATTTTAGGCATTGATCTTGAAACGGATGTATAAAGCAGTCAGTTTAGATTCTGTTGAGCCAGACCATAATGCTCGATGAACCATGGTCTTCACTAAGTCTCTCTGACTTTACTTGCTCAAAGCCATTTTAGGCATTGATCTTGAAACGGATGTATAAAGCTGTCAGTTTAGATTCTGTTGAGCCAGACCATAATGCTCGATGAACCATGGTCTTCACTAAGTCGCTCTGACTTTACTTGCTCAAAGCCATTTTAGGCATTGATCTTGAAACGGATGTATAAAGCTGTCAGTTTAGATTCTGTTGAGCCAGAACACAATTCTCGATGAACCATGGTCTTAACTAAGTCTCTCTGACTTTACTTACTCAAAGCCATTTTAGGCATTGATCTTGAAACGGATGTATAAAGCTGTCAGTTTAGATTCTGTTGAGCCAGAACACAATTCTCGATGAACCATGGTCTTAACTAAGTCTCTCTGACTTTACTTACTCAAAGCCATTTTAGGCATTGATCTTGAAACGGATGTATAAAGCTGTCAGTTTAGATTCTGTTGAGCCAGACCATAATGCTCGATGAACCATGGTCTTCACTAAGTCTCTCTGACTTTACTTGCTCAAAGCCATTTTAGGCATTGATCTTGAAACGGATGTATAAAGCAGTCAGTTTAGATTCTGTTGAGCCAGAACACAATTCTCGATGAACCATGGTCTTAACTAAATCTCTCTGACTTTACTTGCTCAAAGCCATTTTAGGCATTGATCTTGAAACGGATGTATAAAGCTGTCAGTTTAGATTCTGTTGAGCCAGACCATAATGCTCGATGAACCATGGTCTTCACTAAGTCTCTCTGACTTTACTTGCTCAAAGCCATTTTAGGCATTGATCTTGAAACGGATGTATAAAGCTGTCAGTTTAGATTCTGTTGAGCCAGACCATAATGCTCGATGAACCATGGTCTTCACTAAGTCTCTTTGACTTTACTTGCTCAAAGCCATTTTAGGCATTGATCTTGCAAATCGGTTGTCCGCAACTGACAGTTTATATATTTGTCAGCGCCAGTGCCAAATGACCAAAGAATGAGGATTTTTGCCAAATTGCTGAGGCTTCACCCGCTCGAAGACTCTTCAAATTATTGATCTTAGGAAGGTGTTTAAATGCTGCTGTCAGTTTAGATATCTGTAAATATGTTCCACCAGGCTGCAATGATCGAAGAAAAATAGTCTTTACCAAGACCTTTTGACTTCACTTGTTTAAAGCCATTTTAAGCATTGATCTAAGAAAAAAAGGTAGAATACGCCTGCCAAGTTTAGATATTTGCGAATCCGTAGCGCAAGTGGGCAATAATCAAAAAATTTATTTTGTTTGCCAAAACGCTGAAGTTCTTCTTCTTCTATATGCCCTGTCCCTTCAGGACGTAGGCGATCATGGCTCCAAGACTCCCTATCCCTTGTGGCTCTTAGTATGTTTGCTCCTGGCAACCCCCGTTCCGTCATCCATCTGATCAGGCCCTGCAAATATGTTATCCGCTGCCTTCCTCTGTCTCTCCTTCCTTCTATCTGTTCAGTCAGTATCAGGTTCTCCAGGCTCTCCTTCCTCATTGCATGTCTCAGGAACTTCAGTTGTCTCTTCCTGATGCTCAGCATCAATTTCCTTTCTGTTGTCATTCTTTTTAACACCTCGTCGTTGCTTGTATGCTCAGTCCACGATATCCGTAGCATCCTTCTGTAGAACCACATTTCGGCCGCTTCCACTTTTTTCCTCATTTTCGATGATATTGTCCAGCACTCACTACCGTATTGAAGAACTGACATCACGTAGCAGTCTAGCACTCTTTTCTTCGTTTCTATTGAGATTTTCCTGTGTGTTAGTATTTTGCTCATCTTCTGGAACGCGTCCTTTGCCATGCCAATTCGCCTTCGGATCTCCGTGTCGCACTTTCCATCTCCTGTTAGAACACTTCCTAGGTACTTAAATTCTTGTACTTGTTTGATTCTGTTATCACCCACCTGTATTTGGCATTTTGGGTTGTATCTTTTGCTGATGACTATGCACTCAGTTTTTCTTAAAGTCCTATCTTGTCACTCTCCACTGCTACTTTCTGTATGAGGTCTTGTAGTTTCCTTTCCGTGTCCGCAATCAGCACTGTATCGTCCGCATACCTTATGTTGTTCAAGTTGTGGACTGCTGTCAGGTTCTTATAATTTAGACTAGTTAAAGAAACGCTGAAGTTACATACACTTAAAGATTTTTTAAACTATTGATTTGGAACAGGTGGTTGTATGCAGCTCAGCTTTTAGATATCTGGGATTGTATTGCGTCAGACCAGCATGCTCGATGACGCATGGTCTTCATTATTTGACTTCTGCTCGAAGCCATAAATAGGTTTCTGTAGAACCAGTGCACAATAATCAAAGAATGGTGATGTTTGACAAAACGTCAGGCAATAATATTCGAAGAAACATAGTCTTATGCAAAACACTCTGATTTCACATGGTCAAACCATTTTACGCATTGATATGAGAAAAAGGAAGAATACAGAAGCCAGTTTAGATATTTGCGATTCTATAGCGTCAGTAGACACTGATCAAAGATTTATTTTCTTTGCCGAAAGCCTGAAAATACAAACACTCAAAGACATTTCAAACTACTGATCTTAAGAAGGCGGTTGTATAAAGCTCTCCGTTTAGATATCTGGAATTGTGTTTGGCCAGACCCCAATGGTCGATGAAGCATGGTCTTCAATTGTTCAATTTGACTCCTCCTGGATAAAGTCATTTTTCAGTATTGATCTTGCAAATCGGTTGTATACAGCTATCAGTTTAGTTAACAGTGATTCTGTTCAGCGAGACCACAAAGCTCGAAAAAACATGGTCTCCACCAAAACTCAGTTCAGACATTTAAGTTTCTGTAGAACTAGTGCACAATAATCAAAGAATGATGACGTTTGACAAACGTTAGAACACAATGGTCGAAGAAGAATGGTGTTTACCTAGACACTCTGACTTCAACTGCTCGAAACCATTTCAGGTATTGATCTTAAAAGTCGGTCGTATAAAGGTGTTGGTTTTGATACTTGTGATTCTGTAGCACTACTTGCAAGAGAATCATGATGTTTGCCAAAACGATTTGCATGAGTTGCATGAGTCTCTCTGACTTTTCCCGCTCAAAACAATTTTAATCATTCACTTTATAAATTGTTGTATACAGTTGTGAGTTTAGATACTTGCGATTACATAGCGCCAGTGCTCAATGATCAAAGAAAAATAATTTTTGCCAAAGTGCTCAAGTTTCACACGCTAAAATACATTTCAAGCTAAAGATCGTAAGAAGTCGATTGTATTCACCTGTCAGTTTACTTATCTGTGATTGTGTTGCGCCGAACCTCAATGGTTGAAAAACATTGTCTTGGCCAAGACGTAAGATACGCCGATGATACTAAAAACCACCAGAGATTGGGAGACGTGGAAAGCCATGATCGCCTACGTCCTGAAAGGACAAGGCACTTACTGTTTGTAAGAAATTGTAATATGGGTATAAAATGGGGTATCAATTCTATATTATAATCAATATATAAACTGATACCTCATTTTGTGACCATGCTAGTTTCTATACATTTATATTCTAGATTTATGGGCTTGAGTTAGTGGTTGACAGAACGGTGGTTGCGTAGTGTAACAGGAGAAAGCGTGCTAAGAGCAACCAGGGATAGGGAATCGAGGAAAGCCATGATCGCCTACGTCCTGAAAGGACAAGGCATATAAAAGAAGAAGAAGAACCAAGACTCTCTGATTCTCCCTTGCTCAAAGCCATTTTTCGCATTGATCTAAGAAATCGGTTGTCTACAGCTGCAGTTTCGTTATTTGCGATTCTGTAGTCTCATGTGCTCAATGATAAAAAAATGGCGTTCTTTGCCAAAATCCTCTTCAATTTATTGATTTTAGAAAGGCAGTTTTATGCAGCTGTCAGGGTAGACATTTGTGATTCTGTTGCGTGAGACCAAAATTCCTGAAGAAGAATGGTTTTCACCAAAACCTGTTTTTTTTGTATCAAAGTCATTTTCCGCGTTGATCTTAAAAAGCGTTTGCCATGTTTAGATATTTGCCGTTCTATAGCGCCATTTTGAAATGTGAAATAAGCGATGTCTGTGATTGTGTTGCGTCAGAGACTATAATGCTTGAAGAAGCATTATCTTTACCTAGACCAGCGATTCCCAAACTGGAGGGAAATTTTCCCCTGGGGGTGGGGGATTTGAAGCTATCAAATGGGAAAAAATTACACTAAATTAAAAAAACTCGCAGAGAGAGAGAGAGAGAGAGAGAGAGAGAGAGAGAGAGAGAGAGAGAGGGAGAGGGAGAGAGAGAGAGAGTGTGAGGGAGAGAGAGAGAGACTGTTGTAGATGGGCGGCACCGAGGAAATCGGCACTCACCTTGATCATTGGGGGACAAGTTCAAGTAGAATTTCCCTGGCATCAACACTGAAGACATTTCAATGAGTCTGACAAGGAACCCATTTATATGTCAGGTGGATGATGTCCCTGAGGACATGCAAAACGAGTTCTTGGAGCTCAAACATGAATATTTTGCCGAGGATGAGTTTCCTGCACTAGATCTTGAAGAATTCTGGGTTAATATGCATGGAGCATACCCACAACTGAGCAACAACGAATTTGAAAATCCTCATCCTGTTTTCCACAACCTAACTTGTGAGCCAGGATTTTCTACTTTACTCTCAATCAAGCCCAAATCACGAAACCGACTGTAGGTGGAATGTGACATACTTTGCGCCCTTGCCAAAACTAACCCTGATATTGTTAAATTGGTGCACAAGAAGCAGCATGACCCTTCTCACTAATTTAATTCTGAAGTAGAAGAGCAAACAAAAGTCCTTTTATTTGTTACTAATTGTTCTCCATGCCTATGCTTAGTTGTTACTAACTGCTCTCTATCAACTTTACTCTGTAACTATAAATTTATCAGGATATTTGTACATTTGAAAAATAAATTAGTAAATAGTCTCAGTGTGTTTTAACTGCTCTTTCTCTTATACACATGAAGGAGGAAATCTGGAAGGTTGAACTAGATTCATGACAGAAAAAAAAACTTTGGGGACCTAGCCCTTCTTACATCACCTACTCACAGACATCTTAGGCATTGATCTTGGAGATCTACTGTCAGTTTACATATCTGTGACTTTGCAGCGCCAGACTACAATGTTCAAAATATGATGATGATTGTCAAAACAGTTTAAGTTTTACACGCTCGAAGCCTTTTCAAAGTTCTTCTTCAGGACGTAGGCGATCATGAACTTCCACTTGTCTCTGTCACTTGTCGCACTCAATAATTTTTCTCTTGATATCTTTTCCAAGCCCCGCTCCGTCAACCATTTGCTCAGACCTAACAAGTACGTCTCGCTCTGATTTCCCCTGTCTCTCCTGCTATTTATCCGACCTGTGAGTATCAAGTTCTCCAGGCCCTCCTTCATCATTACGTGTCCCATGAACCTCATTTGTTTCTTCCTGATATTTAGTATCAGTTCTTTTCATTTGCATCCTTTCCAGCACCTCATCGTGGTACATGTGCTCTGTCCATCCTCAACATCTTTCCGTAAAGCCACCTTCATGCTGCGTCAAGTCTCGCCTTCATCTTTGATGACATCACCCAGCATTAACTTTCTATACAGATATCAAATAGCAATCCAACACTCTTTTTTTGTTTATAAACAGATATCAGCTGCATTTGATTGATCCAACTGTGAATGGGTGGGACCCAGTTGCCAGTCTGGTTGCACAAGAAAACTCATGTGGCAGGGCGTACCAGTGACTTAAGTTCGTCAGAGCAGAAGCCATGAATATATATATACATATATATATACATAGAACAGAGGGAAGCTACATCCAGACGGTGAGAAAGTGGCTGGAGTCGAGCCGCCAAGTCGGAACCTATCATATTACTGCTTCTTCTTTGGAGCCTGTCGGGAACACTGATTGACAAGCGATGTCATGTCTCTTTCAACTTATACTTATTTTTAACTTAAAGTAAATGATTCTTCTTCTTCTTGTGCCGTGTCCCTTCAGGACGTAAGTGATCACGGACTTCCTCTGTCTCTTGTCGCTTTCAAATTTTTTTCTCTTGGAATCTCTTCTAAGCCCCGCTCCGTCAACAATTTCCTCAGACTTAACAAGCATCTCTCGCGCTGCTTTCCCCTGTCTCTCCCTTCATTTATCCGACTTGTGAGTATCAAGTTCTCCTGGCCCTCCTTCCTCATTACGTGTCCCAAGAACCTTATTTGTCTCTTCCTGATATTTATTATCAGTTTTCTTCTCGTTTGTATCTTTTCCAAGACCTCATCGTTGCACACGTGCTCTGTCCATGGTATCTCAGCATCCTTCTGTAAAACCACATTTCTGTTGCCTCAAGCCTTTCGTTTATCTTTGATGATATCGTCCAGCATTCACTTCCCTACAAAAGGACAGATATCACATAGCAATCCAGCACTTATTCTTTGCTTTTAATTAGATTTTTCTGTCGTTCAGTACTTTGGTTAGCTTCTGAAATGCGTCTTTGGCCATGCTAATGCGTCTCTGGATCTCCATGTCGCACTTTCCATCCTTCATCATTGCTCAAATGCTCCGTCCATGGTATCCTCAGCATCCTTCTGTAAAACCACATTTCTGCTGATTCAATCCTTGCCTTCTTCCTTGACGATATCCTCCAACATTCAACTCCATACAGAAGGAAAGATATCACATAGCCATCCAGCACTTTTTCTTTGTTTCTAATAAGATTCGTCTGTCTTTTAGTACTCTGATTAGCTTCTGAAATGCGTCTTTGGTAATGCCAATGCGTCTTTGGATAAACTATTGATCTTAAAAAGACGGTTAAATGCAGCTGTCGTTTTCTGGTATCTTTGATTTTTTTTGCCCCGAGCCACAATACTCGAAAAAGCATGGTCTTAACAAAACCCTCGGACTTTCCTTGCTCAAAGCCATTTTCCGCATTGATCTTAGAAATAGGTTGTTTAGATTTTTTTTTTTTTTTTTTAAATCATTTCACCCCGAGCAAGGCAGAAACGCCACTGATGTGCAGGAGGTTACATAAATGTAGAAAGATTAATTAGAAAAGAGTGAGGAGTACAAGCTAGTTAGAAAGGAACAATAGAAAACTGAGAAAGCAGGTGCAATGACAGGTACATGGGCGGAGAGAAAGGGAAGGTTATACAGGGGAGGGAGAGAGCTAGAGGCCAGTGGTTAGTAGGTGAGTATTAACTTTGCTTTTAAATTTCTGGAGGTCGTAGCCGTCAGGAAAGCAAGAATACGGGAGTGAGTTCCACAGGCGGGAAGTGCGAGAGAGGAAGCTGCAGGAGTAGAATTGTCGTCTGCGTTTGGCTAACCTGACTGTGAATGGGTGGGACCCAGTTGCCAGTCTGGTTGAACGGGTAAACACCTGTTGAGGAGGCATCAGTGACTTAAGCTCATCCGAGCAGAAGCCATGAAAGTATTTATAGAAGAGACAGAGGGAGGCCACATTTCGACGATGGGAAAGTGGCTGCAGACGAGTCGCCAGATCAGTTGTATACAGCGTTTAGTTTAGACATTTGTGATTGTGTAGCACCAGGCTACAATTTTCAAAGTATTATGATGTTTTCCCAAATGCTAATCTATCAGCAGGTGTCTGTATGGGGCTATCAGATTAAATATATGGTATTCTGTAGCACTAGATGACAATATTTAAAAAAAGGATTGTTTTCAACAACCCCCTTTGACTTCTCTTGCTCAAAGGCATTTTACGCATTAATCTTAGAAATTACTTGTATGAAGCTATCAATTTATATATTTGCGAATCTGTAGTGCTAGTAATTAGTGGGGGTTAAGTTTATTACTTAAAAACAATATAAAACTGATCCCCCACTTTTTACTCAGTACAAGGTTTACTTATATTTCCAACTATTATCTTCAGTCAGTCAGTTAAATGCCATACGTGATACACGCTTTGGGCGATCATGCCTTGAAAAAGACATAACTGACTGGGCAGAAGATTTACTATCCTGCTCTTTAAACGATACCTGATAGGAGAAGAGAAGGATTATATTAATTAGTGGGGGATCAGTTTATTAGTTAATAACAATATAAAACTGATCCCCCACGTTTTGTCTAGTAGAAGCTTTACTTATGTTTCCAACTATTATCTTCATTCAGTCAGTTAAATGCCATACGTGATACACGTTTGGGCGATCTTGTCTCGAATGAGACATGACTGACTGGGCAGAAGATTATTCCGCAGGAGGTTGTCATTACTTTCTGCGGTAGCCTGGTTGCCATCCAAGGCTATAGAACCCAATCTCTTTTATTATTTAACCCATAACTAGAAAGAAGAGACGGATACATACACAAATCTATTCTATTTTATTTAAGTACCAACTTCTTTTTTGAAAATTCTAAGATTAAATACATTAATTCTTGAGAAAAGGTAAACTCAACACCAGTTTAGAATCAGTCAGTTTAGTACCATACGTGATACACGCTTTGAGCGATCATGTCTCGAAAGAGACATGAGTTACTGGGCTGAAGATTATTCCGTAGTAGCCTGCCATTGCTTTCTGCGGTAGACTGGTTGCCAGCCAAGGCTGTAGAACCCAATCTGTCCTATTATTTAGTTATAACTCATAACTGGAGGGAAGAGACGGTTTAATACCTTTCCCAAGGGTATTTGTGCATAAGTGAATGCAAGGAATTAAACTAGAATTCGAACTCGGCACCCCGATTTGTCGTTCCCAGTCGATATCCACTGCACTACAACGCACAGCCATCTTTTACTTCATCTTAGATTGACTCCTGATATAACAGGCTGAGTGATTCAGATATGACCTCTTCAGATTCATTTGTCATCCGTGTGAAAAAATGATACTATGCCATTCGAAATAAAATGTTTATAGGATAGTTCATTTATATTTAATTTTAATAGATGGGGTTCATGAATATTTGCCTCATCAAATCTGAAAAGTTTGGAAACCCAAGGTGTAATCAATAACTTCTCGAAATTATAAAATAGAGAACTGACGTCTAATTTCAGTAATATTTATTATGTTCGCTATCCTCTTCCGTAACGTCAATGAGGTACGATACACCTTTTGGACACAATTGCGCTTATGGGATAGTGTCTGCAGCCCTATGTCCAGAATCTCGCAACTCGTTTCTTCTTTGACCGAGCCCTGGTGGATCAATAAAAAAGCACCGGTTTGTAACATTCAAAAAACAAATTACAGGTCCTTCTGAAGTGATTTATTCAAAGCACATAATTTTATATCCTTGGGACCAAAATAATATAATTAAACTTGAAAAGAATTTAAGTGGATATCAGCTCGGAACGAGAAATCGGGGAGCCGAGTTCGAATTCCAGTTGAATTCATTGCATTCACTTACGCGCAAATACCCTTGGGAAAGGTAATAATCCGTCTCTTCCTTCCAGTTATGGGTTAAATAGCAGGACAGATTGGGTTCTATAGCCTTGGCTGCTAACCAGTCTACCGCAGAAAGCAATGGCAACCTACTGCGGGATAATCTTCTGCCCAGTCAGACATGTCTCTTTTGAGACATGATCGCCCAAGCGTGTTTCACGTATGGCACTTAACTGACTGACTGAAAGTCAAAAAGAAAACATGTGATGATGAAAAGTATATTGTATCAAAAACGTCGGTTTAAGGTCACAAGATCACAAAAATATAAAACAATGGAATGTGGTCTGTGACCCACATAATATAATTTTATTAAAGTAATAGCAGCATAGCCCGGCGTTGCTCGGTGTAATGAAAGCTTTAAAACTAACCCATGCTCCTGGAGCTCAGACTCTTTGGACGTTGGCACTAAAGACTAAAAAGCAATAGTTGTTTCCAGTTAAAGCGAAGCCGTAGACTGAAAGAAAAATGAACGGATGTAAGTCAAATTTTGATTTCCTGGTATCCTGGTATGATATTTGCTGTTCATGCATTTATTTTATAAAGAGTGCTCGATACAACGTATATATATATATATATATATATTTTCACAAATGTAACCGGAAAACATTGTTGCTAAAATTACTGTACATTTTTCCTGCTTCATATAACGGTTGACAAACTGCTAGTACTTGAGTACCTGAAGAAATAAATGAAAATAACACCTATCGACATTACAGCTCATTTATGACATCTTTTGATTGTAATACACGAAAGATCATCCGTGAGTATGAACAGATTTGATAAAAATAAGTAAACATATTGTCAGCAATTTATTTAGTCTGACATGTTTAAAAATAAGATTTGCTGCCTAAATATGCAAATTATATATATATATTTTTTATTCATATATATATATATATATATATATATATATATATACGTATTTACAAATTCAGATTAAACTACATTATTCCCAGATATATATATATATATATATATATATATATATATATATATATATATAAAAATTAAAAATTAAAATAAACTTTCAAAATTCAAAAATGTTGAATGAACAGTTCAACATGAAATCCCTAAGAGAGATCTCACGCCTCCTCAGAATCAGTCAGTCTATATCAAAATGAGAATAAAAATATGATTAAAAAGTGAAAAAAAAAAAAAAAGAAATAAGAAATAATAAAAAAATAAATAACGGTTAAGATTTGAGAAATATACGTTACAAAAAAATGATTTTTTTTAAGAAAATCAGTCTATTTTTGGTTTTTACTTTGAGATAGAGTTGTAAGTGAAGAGATGGAAATTTGGAATGTCTAGTATAATAAACGAAAAGGGTTAAGGAATGGGAGGTCGTTAAATTGAGAATTCGGTTAAACAAAACAGAAGGGGCGGGATATAAAAAATGTATAGAGAAAAAATAAAGAAGGGAATAAAGAAAAGAAAGAAAAAGGAAAAATTTCAAAAAGAAACGCTCGATACGTGTCAAACAAATTTAACTTTAAATATGAATATTATCTGGGTAATAATGTAGTTATATATTCACGTTCTCTCCCTCTGAGTACTCTGGCGGAATGGTAGACTTTCAAAAAACAGTAGCTAGTCACCGTTATTTATCAATTGTCCAATCGTTCATAAATGAATTTGAACACTCACGGCTACTGGCGTGTGTTTACGTTGTGTATATAACACGATAAAGTCCGCCTTCCTCCACCGTTCATCAATAGCTTAAAGGTGAAATTTCCGACTAATTTAAAATCGGTTAAGTCTGAATCCTGGTTGAAAGCAATCGGATGTCTACTCGTACTGATGAGCTGTGATACTGCGAAACAGGGCTGACTTCAAATAATTATATATATATATATATATATATATATATATATATATATATATATACAAAGAATCTCAAGCTAGCCAAAACCTACCGCGGTTTCACACTACGGCTCGTCAGGGCCTGACGAGCCGTAGTGTGAAATCGCGGTAGGTTTTGGCTATTTCGATTCTTTGTGTGTCTTTGCTCTACTTTTGTATATCGTTTGTACTTTGTATCGAGCACTTTTTCTTGTGGTTGATTCCGTTTGGGTGTTTTTTTCTTTACTGCGGAGTATCGTATGTCTTGTCCTTATTCCGCGGATTTCTTTTTTTTCTCCCCTTTTATCCGACGCCTTAGTGCACCGGATTGTAACGGAATTAGGTTCTGTTTGTTAGTGGTTTTTCTAAAGGTTTATCTTAGTATAAATTTAGAACCTAAATACTTACAGAGTCTATTTAGTTATTATTTTGAGTATATATATATATATATATATATAATATACTTATTTATAAATGAGACTTTGTCCGTGTGTGTGTGTGTGTGTGTGTGTGTGTGTGTGTGTGTGTGTATGTCCGTTACTTATAGACTCCAAAACGGCTGAACCGAATTTCTTGAAAATTTACACTGTTGTACTATAAGCGTCTGCAAGTTGTTCTGAGCCAGGTTTTGTGTCGATCGTTTTTTAGAAGGAGTGGTCCGATTTTAATCAGATTTGATACACTCATAGACTACGACATACGAAACGATATTCAGAGGTTTCAATGTTGCAGTTCTTAAAATAGTGCAGAAAATCAATAATATATATAAAAGGCAATGTATGTCTGTATTTTTTCAGACCTTTTATTTTAGTTTTTGCTTCGAGTTTGGCTCTAAATAGGTATAATTGTAGTTCTTAGTCTCAGCCATGATACAACTGACTCAGAGAACTTATTTAGTCTTCAAAATTCGGTTAACGACGAAAAATCTATTTGATAACGATAGCAGGAAATAAAAATTTGACTTATATCCATTCATCTTTCTTTCAGTCTACGGTTTCGCTTTAAATGGAAACAGCGATTGCTTTTTAGTCTTTCGTGCCAACGTCCAAGCAGTCTGTGCTTCAGGACCATGGATTAGTTTTAAAGGTTTCATTACACCCGAGCAACGCCGGGCTATGCTGCTAGTACATATATATATATATATATATATATATATATATATATATATATATATATAAAAGAAAATAATTCAAATAGTGGATTTAGGAAAGTGAAAGATTACGCGTATATAAGACCAAAAATTATTGATAAATATTAGTGTGCCTGTGTGCATATATCGGCATGTACATGGGCAATTGAAAATGTAATTTTTTCGTTCATTGAAGTTTGCATTAAAATATTCATATGTCATCAACCGTTTGAATAGGTCGAAATAACTTTAAGAGCACTTCAACATTTGGTGAATTTACTGTTGATATTAGAATAAATTCCCATTATTTAATACGAATAAAAAAAATTAAAATATCTCGATCGTGGGATTGAAAAACGCGAAACAAATTAGTTTTTATTCAGTTGGCCCATTTCACGTTCCATATTGAGTTGGTGCTAGGCTGCCTGATTTTCTTGAGAGGACACCTAAAGTGGCAATGAGGTAAAAAGGAAAGGTAACCCTGGCTTAATCACTTCATGGCAATATCGATTTTCTGTACTGCAGGTAAATATTTAATGACAATATTCATTCTGAATATTGTACGTAATTTGATTCTTTGACTTGAGATGATCTCCTGTAGACAATAAAATAAAAAACAGGTGATATGTATATATATATATATATATATATATATATATAGTGATGATCATCCACGTATACTGTCTTAATATGTATTAATAATTTATATTAATAAAAAGTTTTGAATTTAAAAACGTACTTTTTTAAACAGTATTTGTTTATTTTTATAGTGTTTTATATTTCAGACCGAGGGCGGTCTGAAATATAAAACACTATAAAAATAAACAAATACTGTTTAAAAAAGTACGTTTTTAAATTCAAAACTTTTTATTAATATTCTTTCCTATATATATATATATATATATATATATATATATTTATATACGTTACTGTGTAAAATTATTAGGACAAAAACTATTTTATCTTTTATGAGGCGTCAAAATAAATTTTAATTTTACCCCTGTCCTAACAATTTTGCATACTTCTAAATTATGATATTTTAACATAAAATCGGTTGTGTCATTAGTAATCTTTTCCAACATCGCAAATTCCTAAAAATAAGAAAAGTGACATCAGACAATAAAATAAAAAAGGTGATATGTATATATATATATATATATATATATATATATATATATATATATATATATTTATATACGTTACTGTGCAAAAGTATGAAGACAAAAACTATTTTATCTTTTATGAGGAACCAAAATAAATTTTCAATTTACCCCTGTCCTAACACTTTTGTACACTACTAAATTATGATATTTTAACATAAAATCTGTTGTGTCATTAGTAATCTTTCCCAACATCGCAGATTGCTAAAAATAAGAAAAGTCTTGAGACAATAAAATAAAAAAGGTGATATATATATATATATATATATATATATATATATATACAATACTGTGCAAAAATATGAAGACAAAAACATTTTTATCTTTTATGAGGCACCAAAATAAATTTTAAATTTACCCCTGTCCTAACACTTTTGCACACTACCACACTATGATATTTTAACATAAAATATCATTAGTAATTTTTCCCAACATCGCAAATTGCTAAAAGTAAAAAGACCCACCTGGAATTACGAGACATTAGCCTTCAAGCGAGTCTGCCAAAACAAAAAGAGGATCATGGTTTCACTTCCGAGTTTAATGTACCGATGATGTGATGGTCATATAATCAAACATAACTGATCATACTTGAGATAATAATGATTTTGAACAAAAGATTAACATCCTCTATCAAGAGTTCCCAGAAACGGAATTCCAAACGCAGAAATTGTGAAGAGGAATTGGATAGAAACCAAAGAAGCCCAAGGGTTTTGGCAAAGCTCATCCCCCTTTGGACATGATAGTCTTGAGCTACAGAATCACAAAGATCTATACCAAATAACAGAAACCACATCAGTTGAGGACTACTAACAGCAGCAACAACGAAAGTTGATATGGCATACAACTCGTAGGGAAATAAAGATAAGAAATAAAAACCCCATTGATACGGGAAAGTGCGAAAAGTTATAAGAATTTGAAAGCCTATTGTTATATAATTATATACAACAAACACGCATATATATAAAAATATGAAGTGATATTTTTATTAATGACGATGAACCGTGTAGCCTAGGGAACAGAGAGTGAGAGAGCGCGCTTCTAATGGGTTGACGGGGGGGTCGTCGTATCTGTTGCTCCTCTCTCTCTCTACTGCTACTCTGGTCTGTCTACTCTGGTCTCCTACTCTGGTCTGGTGAATCCGTGCGCCGAGGTCTTTTTATAATCTCCAAACCGGGACTTCCGGATTTTGCCTCGCCCACGCATGCCCACGTAATTCTCAGAGACACCTGTTCTGTTTGCCTCTGTCCATTTCCGCTACTGCCGGAAATAAGGTCAAACAAACATCGGTTCCTTTCAACGACCGGAAAACAACCCCGCTTGCAACAGCCTTCTTCTCGGGTGGGGCCAGATTGTTATATTACACTATTTTTCTATAAAAAATGTTTAAATAGAAGGATTTTATAAATTGAAATCACTTCTGGGTGCTCAGTCAAAGAATTCGAAATGTTTTCTTGCGGGAAGACGTTTAATATTGACATTACCATTTGTGTAAAAGGGTTCTCGCTTTTAAAACGCCTTAGAGAAAAGTGATTTCAAATACACGTTTTTCACAACTGTTACAAATAAAATGTTTCATATCTGTCTTTTAAAAGCGTATCACTTGATTCATCAAACCCATCGTTTAGAATATACATCTCTTTTCTTGGAATATCATATTTTCAGTGTCAGTCGTCAATATCGGTTTCCTTTATTAAATTACTAGGAGTATAGCTCGGCGTTGCTCGGGTGTAATGAAAGCTTTAAAACTAATCCATGGTCCTGGAGCTCAGACTCAGCCGAAAGAATATTTGAAATAATAAAATAATTGCGACAATTTAACAATCGCACCTAATAAAAATATATATATATACACTAGCAGTATAGCCTGGCGTTGCTCGGGTGTAATGAAAGCTTTATTACTAATCCATGGTCCTGTAGCTCAGACTCTTTTGACGTTGGCACGAAAGACTAAAAAGCAATAGTTGTTTCCAGTTAAAGCGAAACCGTAGACTGAAAGAAAAATGAATGGATGTAAGTCAAATTTTGATTTCCTGGTATCGATATCAAATAAGTCTTTTTCGTCGTAAACTGAATTTTGAAGGCTAAATAAGTCCTCTGAGTAAATAGTATCACGACTGAAACTAAGAACCACAATTATACCTACTTTAGAGCCATACCCAAAGCTAAAACTAAAATAAAAGGGCTGAAAAAATACAGACATATAGGCAGATAAACACACACACACACAAACATCTTATCTTATCTATCTATCTATCTATCTATATATATATATATATATATATATTATCGATTTTCTGCACTATTCTGAGAATTGCAACCTTGAAACTTCTGAATATCGTTTCTTATGTTTTTCTCTATGAGTATATCAAATTTGATTAAAATCGAACCACTCCTTCTATAACCTGATTTTTTTGATTATCGGTTTTCGATATTTATCGGGTGTACCTTGACACAAAACCTAGGTAAGAACACTCGTAGACGCTTATAGTACAACTGTGTAAATTTTCAAGAAAATCGGTTCAGCCGTTTCGGAGTCTATAGGTAACGGACACACACACACAGACAAAGTTCCATTTATAAATAAGTTTAGATTGTTAGCTGTACTTAATAATGCTTTTTCTCAGATTGTTGCACATTCAGGAACCCATTGCGTCTAAGTGGCTTTATATATATATATATATATATATATATATATATATATATATATATATATATATATCCTGTCTTAACCCATCTTGCACATATTGGAGTAGATAGACTAAACTATCGCCCGGTTCACACTCCACCCACATCTATTGAACAGGCGAAGAGGCTCATCCATTGTTTCCTGTTTAGGATGCGGTTTCCGGTTTTCTCTTTTCCAATCTTTTCACTCTTTTCCTTTATTATTTTTTTTTTCAATTGGAGTAGATAGACTAAACTATCGCCCGGTTCACACTCCACCCACATCTATTGAACAGGTGAAGAGGCTCATCCCTTGTTTCCTGTTTAGGATGTAGTTTCCGGCTTTCTCTTTTCCATTCTTTTTACCCTTACGTAGCCCCCTGCGCATCAGTGGCATTACCGCCTTGCTTGGGGTGATATGATTAAAAAAAAAAATATAAATCTACCATCCGCTTGTGTATTGAATACTGCTGTTACATTTGGTCGGGTGACCCTGCTATTCACCTCGGTGTTCTTGACAAAATCCAGCAGAGGATCTGTAATGTGATCGATTCCAACTTGGCATCTTGGATGCAGTTGCTCTCTCACCGGCGTAATGTGGGATCCTTATGTCTCTTCTACAAATATTTTCACGGCTTCTGCCCCGATGAACTTAGCTCACTGGTGCCCCCTAGATATAAATTTAGTCGAGCTATTAGATTAGCAAATAGGTCCCACCATTTTACAGTGAACAATAAAATGTAACCCCCAATTTCTACTCTAACAGCTTTTTTTTTATCTCATACTTCCCGCCTGTGGAATTCTCTTCCGTTTACTTGCTTCCCCGACAGCTACAATCTCCAATAATTTAAATGTAAGGTCAATAGTCATCTCCTATCTTACCAACTTGCATCCTTTCTCTCAAGCACTTTTCTCCATCCACTCCACCCTAATCACACCAATATTCCCATATTTCTATTATCCTCCTCCTGACACAGCTTTAACCTATCCCTCTTTCTCATGATTTTCCCTCTACGAAACCCCCTGCTCAACAGTGGCAGTAAAACTGCCTAGTTTGGGATGAAATGGTTAAATAAAATTAGAAAGTTTAGGGTTAGAATTCCCGGGTTTGGTGGCCCTTTTCCAAATCTCAAGGGGAAGAGAAAACAGATACTTCGTTTTGTTCCATGATCAATCTCCAGAAGCAATTGGCACCGCAATAAATAAATAAATAAAACACTGTTATTATAAACAGAGCAAAAAGGAAGTACGTGCCGCAGCGGTAGTCTCCCGTGTTTGGTGGCCTTATTAAATCTCAAAGGAAGATAAAACAATTTTTTTTTTTTAAATCATTTCACCCCGAGCAAGGCAGAAACGCCACTGATGTGCAGAGGGTTACATAAATGTAGAAAGATTAATTAGAAAAGAGTGAGGAGTACAAACTAGTTAGAAAGGAACAATAGAAAGCTGAGAAAGCAGGTGCGATGACAGATACATAGGTGGAGAGAAAGGGAAGGTTATACAGGGGAGGGGAGAGAGCTAGAGTCCACTGGTTAGTAGGTGATTATTAACTTTGCTTTTAAATTTCTGGAGGTCGTAGCCGTCAGGAAAGCAAGAATACGGGAGTGAGTTCCACAGGCGGGAAGTGCGAGAGAGGAAGCTGCAGGAGTAGAATTGTCGTCTGCATTTGGCTAACCTGACTGTGAATGGGTGGGACCCAGTTGCCAGTCTGGTTGCACGGGTAAACACCTGTTGAGGAGGCATCAGTGACTTAAGCTCATCCGAGCAGAAGCCATGAAAGTATTTATAGAACAGACAGAGGGAGGCCACATTTCGACGATGGGAAAGTGGCTGCAGTCGAGTCGCCAGATCAGTACCTATCACATTACAGACTCTCCTTTGGAGCTTGTCAAGAACACTGAGGTGAACGGCAGGGGCGCCTGACCATAAATGGCAGCAGTACTCCATGCACGGACAACGCTTTGGTGCCGGACCAAACTCGAGAAACAATGGCTAGAGCAATAAAAGTAAAAACAACAGTTAAGGCAAAGTCTATAAACCCTGTTCTATAAACAGACCAATAAGAAGGTTTGTCGTGTTTAGCGTTACAATCCCCGGGTTTAGTGGTTTTTTTAAACCTCAATTTAGAAGAGAAAAGACACTGCGCTTTTTGCCGAAACATGTTCAGAAAACATTGGTTAGCGCAATAAAAGTAAAAAAACAAATTAATGCATAGACCAAAATCACTATAGGTAGTTGATTTTCTAAGCGACGAAAGTATGGGGCACCCAGCTGGATCGGACACACTACTCAGCTGTAACTTGTTCAAACGAGACAAGCTTGCTAACCATTACACAACACCGAGGCACCCTAATAATGCAGATAGTGAAATAAGAAGGTTTGTGCTACTGCTTTATAATCCGTGAGTTTGCTGGGCTTTACAAACGTTAATTGAGAATAAAACATTTAGTGCAACATGATCCAGGGCCAAAATCGAAAATGGATGGCTATCATAATAAAAGTAAAAAATCAATTAAGGCAAAAGTTCAACACACAGCAGCTATAAATGATGCAAAAAGTAATTTTATAAAGAATTTGGTGGATGACAGAACAGATACTGCACTTTCATCTCGGGCCAACCTCGAAAAAAAGCTAGCTTCCGTTATATAAGAGTAGAAAATCAATTAAGGCAAATGCCAAAATCGATACTGCCATGAATAGCATAATATTGAAGCTTGTGCCACAGCGTTACAATCCCGGATTTGGTGGTGTTCTCAACTTTTAAAATGACGAGAAAACAGCTAATGCGGTTTGCGTGCTGACTAATCCAGAAAAGCAATGGCTACCACAATAAAATTAAAACATCAATTCAGGCAAAGGCCAAAAATATATTCCTATAATTAGCGCAAAAAGAAAGTTTGGTAAATTTTCGTTTTAGGCTCCGAAGGCATTTCCCCCTTCAAATTTATCCGAAATAGCATTATTTCTGTGCAAATGTATATGCTGAACTCAAATCAACAATTAGTTATTGAAGAAATCTTTATTGATCTTAACGACCAGAAAAAAAATCGAACTTCATCTCGCACTTTTTGTCTCCCGTAACTCTCACGAAGTCATGTAATTAACTGCAGAATGACTTTCGGCGTAGGCACAAATTTCAGCCTATTTACTTCCTTTACTGAAATTCCGCCTATTTACTTCCTGTAATGAAAGTAATACGCGTAGAAAAAATCGCGTATTAATTTCTTTACAGGAAGTAAATAGGCGGAAATTTCTTTACAGGAAGTAAATAGACGGAAATTTCAGTAAAGGAAGTAAATAGGCTGAAAATAGACCGAAATTTCTTTTCCTCCGCAGAAGGTCATTCAGCAGTTAATTACATGACTGCGTTAGAGTTACAGGAGACAAAATGTAGGTCGATTTTTTTCTAGACGTTCAGATCAATAAAGGTAGGTTTCTTCAATAACTAATTGTTGATTTGGGTTCAGCATATACATTTGCACAGAAATAATGCTGTTTTGGATAAATTTGAAGGGGGAAATGCCTTCGGGGCCTAAAACGAAAATTTACCGAAAGTTTTTACTGCAGGACCAGAATTCCCGAGATTTGTGGCCGTTCCCCATCTTAAATAAGCATAGATTAGCCGCTGAGTTAAGAAAATAAATCTGAGGAAACAATGGCTACTACAATAAAAGTAAAAAAAAAGGAATCGATTATTGCAAAATCCATAAACCTTGTTTCTATAAATAATGCAGTATGGAAGTTTGTGAAGTAGCGTTAAAATCCAAGAGTTTGGTGGCCTTCTCAAATGTCAAATGAATGCAAAAAAATCCTGCGTTTTCATACCGGACAATCCCAAGAAACAATGGTTACTCCAATAAAACAAAAATCATTTAGGTAAAGTGCGAAAACCCTGTTTCTATAAATAGTGCAATAAGAAGTTTTGTGACGCAGCGTTCATGTCCGCAGGTTTAGTGTCTTTTACACATTTCAAATGAGGATATAACAAATATGCATTTTGAGCCTGGACTAATCTTGTAAAATGATGACTGCGGCAATAAAAGTAAAAAAAAAAAATTAAGACAAAAGGTCAAGAATTCTATCGCCATGATTAATGCAGTAAAGATGGTTTTGCCGCAGTGTTCGTCGTCGCCTTGCGGCCTTGGTCGAGATAGAACTCACTACACCCCTCCAGTATTCCCTGTACATTTGGAACCGTGGCGCAATTTGTAGCGAAATTCATAATCTTGTCAAATAGCTGAATACTTGATGCTTCGCCAGGACTACCAAGGGTGTTTTTATTGCGGGTTATTTATTGCCAATTAATTTATTTTTTATTCATTTATTGCTGGTAATACCTTTTTCTTTCAACAATTTATTGTTGTTTTTATATAAGTTTTGTGTCTAGTAATACTTTTTTCTTTTCGAGTATCAAGATTCATTGGGATTTGTTTTTAAGGGCAGGGTCCCCAAGTCCTACCCTGTTATTTAACCAATAACTGGAGGTAAGGGACGGATTAATACCTTTCCCAAGGGTATCTGTAGTGCTTAAATGAATGCAGGGTACTCAACTGGAACTCGAACTCGGCTCACCAGTTTCTTCTTCCAAGCCGACATCCACTGCACCACAACGCACATCCGTCACTGAACGCTTACAGCGCCTGGTATTCCCAAGCGGTCACCCATCTAAGTACTGACCAGGTTCACGTTGACTTCGGTGATCGAACGGGAACCGGTGTATTCAAGGTGATATGCCGCAGTGCTACAATACCCGTGTTTGGTAGCCTTATCAAATCTCAGATGAGGATAGAAGAGATATTGCGTGGACCAATCTCGAGAATGATGACAACCGTGGTTGATACTGACTTGGCAGACCGGTTGCAACCACTCTCTCACCGGCGTGATGTGGCTTCCCTGTGCCTCTTCGACAAGTACTTTCATGGCTTCTGCTCCGATGAACTTAGATCACTGGTGCCGCCTAAGCACGAATTTACACGAGATACTAGATTAGCAACTAGGTCCCACCCTTTTACAGTTAAACAGATAAGATGTAACCGTAAATTCTACTCCAACAGCTTCTTTACTCGCGCTTCCCGCCTGTGGAACTCCCTTCCACAAGTCTGCTTTCCCGACAGCTACAATTTCCAGGTGTTTAAATGTAGGGTCAATAGACACCTCCTGTCATACTAACTCCCAATTATTCTCAGAACACTCTCATCTACCCAACCCTCATTCTCGGTATCCTTACCCGCCTATCACCCACCCTCTGACATTTCCTATATTTAACCATTCTCGGTATCACTACCAGCCTATTAACCACCCTCTGACATTTCCTATATTTAACCATCCTTTCTCCACTCTATGTAGCCTCCTGCGCAGTAGTGGCAGTGACATGCCTTGCTCGGGGTGAAACGCTTATATAAAAAAACTGAAGACCTTTTTCCTATAAAAAATCCAATAAGGAAGTTTTTTTTTCCGTAGAGTTAGAATAATCGGGTTTAATGGCATTTTATAATCTCACATTAGGAAAAAAACAGCTTTGGTCCTGAACCAATCTCAAGAATTGAAGAATTCTTCGAGAAAACTAAAAAAAAATCAGTTAAAGCAAAGAACAATGGTCATGGGTATTGCAACAGAGCGGTTTGTGCTACAGCGTTCACATCTCCCGGTTTGATTGACTTTTCAAATCTTAAATGAGGAAAGAACAGATACTGCGCTTTGATCTCGGCAATCTGGAGAAGCAATGGCTATTGCAATAAAATGAATAATGGAACATAACCTCGCTGCTGATCTCGAAAAAGACCTCCACTCATTAGTGGACTGCGGCAAGAAGTGGCTTTGTAAATTTCAATGCTTCTAAAACGAAACTACTATCTGTCAAACATCACAGGCAATCTCTCCTGCACCCCATAAGCATGTACCAAGCGAGTCTCCCTGAAAGCAATATATTGCGCCTCCTCAGCTTACCCTATCTTCCGACATCAAGTGGAATCATTACATTGAGTCAATAGCTAAATCCACAATTGGAATGGTGGGTCAATGTGTCGAACCAGAACGTTGTTTCTGCCTGAATGCATCATGCACATATACAAATCAACCATCTAACCCTGCATAGAATACTGTTGTCTTATCTGGTCAGGCACCCCCGCAGTTCATCACAGTATTCTCGGCAGGCTCCAAAGGAGAATCTGTTATGTAACTGGTCCCGACCTGGCATCTCGACTTCAGTCATTTTCTCAGCAGCGGAATATAGCTTCCCTCTGTCATTTCTATAAATATTTTCATGTCTTCTGCTCTGCTGAACTTGGGTCACTGGTAATCCCTCCACAAGAATTAACTCGTGCAGCCAGACTAGCAACAAGGTCTCACTTTTTTTTACAGTTAAATCAACCAAATGCAGGCGACAATTCTTCTCCAGCAACTTCCTTTCTCGCTTATGGAACTCCCTTCCGTATACTTGCTTTCCTGGCGACTTCAACCTCCAGGAATTTAAATGCAATGTCAATTCCCATCTCTTATCCACTTAACTCCAGCCTTTCTCTTCACTCTCCTCTTGCCTAAACGTTTCTTCTCTTATGTAGCCCCCTAAGCATCAGTGGCGGTATTGCCTTGCTTGGTGTGAAATGATTAAAAAAAATCAAGCAGCTTTTCCTCATCAAAGCATTTTACAACAATCGACACTCAAATAATTATTGAATTCCAAATCAAGTGAATGTTACGAGTTAGGTAGAATAGACCGATCTAGTTGATTTTCTAAAGACCGCGTAGATGTGGCGCAAGGCCGAGAGTATGGGGTACCCAGAGAGGATCGAACTCACTACTCAGTCGTTATAGTAAAGCTTGCTAATCTTTACACCAGGTTGAGGTGCCCCAGCCCTTAGTTTATTGATTTATCCGGTAACTAGTGCGTCTTACTCTGCATTCAACTCCTGCCTAAAAATTTTACTCTCTTATGTAGCTCCCTGCGCATCAGTGGCGGTACCGCCTTGTTTGGGGTGAAATGATTAAAAACCAAACCAAAACAAAAAAAAAAAACAAGAAAGTTTGAGCCGCAGGATTAGAATCCTCGGGAATGTTGGTTTCTCCAAATCTCAAATACGAAGTGGCCAGATACTGGTTTTCTCCCTGACCAATCAAGAAGCATTGGCTGCCACAGTAGAAGTCAAATAACAATTAATGAAAGGCCAAAAACACTTTTGCTCTAAATAGTGCAATCCAGGATGTTTTTTCCACCTTAATCCATCCTGCATTTATACAAGTCAACCATCCGTCCGTGCATGAAGTACTGCTGCCATTTATGGTCAGGCACCCCTGCCGTTCTCCTCAGTATTCTTGACAGGCTCCAGAGGAGAGTCTGTAATGTGATAGGTACTCATCTGGCGGCTCGATTGCAGCCACTTCCCCACCGTCGAAATGTGGCTTCCCTTTGTCTGTTCTATAAATACTTTCATGGCTTCTGCTCCAACGAACTTAAGTCACTGGTGCCTCCTCAACAGGTGTTTACTCGTACAACCAGACTGGCAACTGGGTCCCACCCATTCACAGTCAGGTTAGCCAAATGCAGACGACAATTCTACTCCTGCAGCTTCTTCTCTCGCACTTCCCGCCTGTGGAACTCACTCCCGTATTCTTGCTTTCCTGACGGCTACAACCTCCAGAAATTTAAATGCAAAGTTAATACTCATCTACTAACCACTGGACTCTAGCTCTCTCCCCACCCCCGTATAACCTTCCCTTTCTCTCCACCTATGTATCTGTCATCGCACCTGCTTTCTCAGCTTTCTATTGTTCCTTTCTAACTAGTTTGTACTCCTCACTCTTTTCTAATTAATCTTTTTACATTTATGTAGCCCCCTGCACATCAGTGGCATTTCCGCCTTACTCGGGGTGAGATCATTAAAAAACAAAATAAATAAATAAAATAAAGAGGGATAGACAATATTGTGCTGAGACATGTTATTAGTAATAATATTGTAATAATATTGTAATAGTATTGTAATAGTATTGTAATAATATCCGTTTCCCTATTAGGAAACATTTAGCATTTATTGACTTAGCCTCTCGTACTGATTTAAGTTAAAATAACATTAATAATAATAATAAGTGCCAGTGATAGTAGGTGTACTTAAAATGATAAAAAAATGAAACAAAAAAAATAAAAACACATTGAAAGAATCCCTGGAAAACCCAGCTTAAGGGATATACAAAAAATTGTCTTGTTAAGTACAACCCACACACTAAGGAGAACTTTGTCTATGTAACGCTAGGGATGATAGGGGAGATAGAAAAAACATGAAATAGAGCCATAACAACACGCCACGACCTGCCTTAGGTAGTGCGACCATAGCAGAAATCGAAATATGATGAAAAATGACATAATAATAATGTTATGATGCCCTATTCTATAGGAATGGCCTCTTCCTCCGTCAAAAAATAATAACCTGCGTGACTTACGAGGACGCAACTGTGAGACAATCGCGTGAGTGCCTAGAGACTGTGATATGCAGCGTAACTCTACCGTTCGGACTTCTATATGTTGATTACTAACACTTTTACGTCCATATGTGTTCTATTTACTCTTATACACTGTTTGAACCTACCTTCTTGTTTCTGCGTCTTCCTTCCTGGCCCGGACAGGTCACAACAACTTGGCGACGAAGACTCACCACAACAATAATACTCAAAGACGGATAGGCGTCACAAAACAGTTGCACGGTAGTTGAAATTTTAGAAATTGAAAACAACAAGAACTCCAGTCATAGTAGGTGTACTTAGAATGATTTAAATAGGAACACAACACATTGAAACAATTCCCTGGAAATCCCAAAATGTAAATAACAGAATTTTCGTGATAAGTACAGCCCCCAACACTATGATGAACTTAGTCCCCTTGACGCTAGTAATAATGGGAGATAGAAAAATAAATAACCCTAACCCTAACCCTAAACTCTAGCAATGCACGACAGCTTGCCTTAGTACTTCTTGTAGAATTAGTGGGTAGTGTGATTGTGGCAGAAATCAAAATATAATAATAATAATAATAATAATAATAATAATAATAATAATAATAACTGACATTACTGTTAAAAACCAGAAGGAGAAAACTTGTCTATTAATTGATATGGCTTGTCCAGCGGATTGTAACATAGCAATCAAGGAATTTGAAAAACTGTCAAAATATAAAGACCTGGAAATTGAAATAGAAAAAATGTGGAAATTGAAAACAAGAGTTGTGCCAGTGATAGTAGGTGCACTTGGAATGATAAAAAATGGAACAAAACAACACATTGAAAGAATCCCTGGAAACCCCAGCTTAAGAGATATACAAAAAATTGTCTTATTAAGTACAGCCAACACACTAAGGAAAATTCTATCTATGTAATGCTAGGGATGATAGGGAAGATAGAAAAACATGAAATGGAGCCATAACAACACGCCACGACCTGCCTTAGGTCTCCCCGCAGACTTGGTTGGTAGTGAGACCAAAGCAGAAATCGAAATATGATGAAAAATGACACAATAATAATAATAATTACCCTGTTGCTACAACAGGAAGAAATTTGATAGATTCTGATCCTAATCTTATGTTTTGGTGAATTATGATCGGCTACTTTAAATAAGATCTTTTTTTTTTGTAATCCTATCGCCCCAAGCAAGGCATTTTACTGCCACTGTTTTGCAGGGGGTTACATAGTAGGAAAGTTAGGAGAAAGAGTGACAGGTTATATAGAAAGTGTCAGAAAGTGGGTAAGAGAAGGATGACTGTAGCCATAAAGTGAGGGATCAGTTTATATATTGATTGTAATGTAGAATTGATCACCCACTTTATATCCACATTATAATAGTAAAGAATTTTGTTTTATAATCATATCGCCCCAAGCAAGGCATTTTACTGCCACTGTTTTGCAGGGGGTTACATAGTAGGAAAGTTATGAGAAAGAGTGACAGGTTATATAGAAGGTGTCAGAAAGTGTGTAAGAGAAGGATGACTGTAGCCATAAAGTGAGGGATCAGTTTATATATTGATTGTAATGTAGAATTGATCACCCACTTTATATCCACATTATAATAGTAAAGAATTTTTGTTTTATAATCCTATCGCCCCAAGCAAGGGATTTTACTGCCACTGTTTTGCAGGGGGTTACATAGAAGGAAAGTTAGGAGAAAGAGTGACAGGTTATATAGAAGGTGTCAGGAAGTGGGTAAGAGAAGGATGACTGTAGCCATAAAGTGAGGGATCAGTTTATATATTGATTGTAATGTAGAATTGATCACCCACTTTATAACCACATTATAATAGTAAATAATTTTTTTTTATAATCAGATTGCTCCAAGCAAGACATTTTACTGCCACTGTTTTGCAGGGGGTTACATAGAAGGAAAGTTATGAGAAAGAGTGACAGGTTATAGCGGGTGTCAGGAAGTGGGTAAGAGAACGATGAGAAGTCTGATGAGAGTGGAGTGAACGGAGAAAGAAGCATGAGAGAGAGAGGTTAGTGACATAGTATTGACTTTATATTTAAATTCTTGGAGATTGTAGCTGTTGGGGAGACAAGTAAACGGAAGGAAATTATACAGGCGGGAAGTGCGAGAGAAGCTGATGAAGTAGAATTTGCTTTTACATTTTATTGGTATCACAGTAAAAGGGTGTGACCTATTTGCTAATCTTGTGGCTCCAGTAAATTCATATATAGGGCCACCTGTGAGCTAAGTTCAAGTATTTGTATTTGTATTCAAGTAGAAGAGACACAGGGAAGCCACATTGCTCCGGTGAGAAAGTGACTGTATGTGAGTTGCCAAGTCGTGATCGATTACATTAAAGATTCTCCGTTGGATTTTGTGAGATGTGCGTGTGTAATAGATAACGGTTCGGAAATATAAGTCTGAGAGCCGAGCACACATTCCAGTTGAGTTCATTAAATGAAAAAGGACACGAATACATCTCTTTTCATATTGAATCCTATGATAAACTGGTTCTTGTAGCCTTAGTTGGCCACCAGTCAACCACAGAAAGAAATTGCCACCTACTGCGGGAATATCTTTTGCCTAATCGGCCATGAAACGAAAGAGATTTGATTTTCCAAGCGTGAAAGAAAATGCTATAAGATTACTTGTTAAAGGCTTGGTCTTATTTTGTTGATTATATCCGCCCCATCTGACAGAATAAAGCCTTCAGTCTCAGACTTTAATCCAGATGCACGTAACCATCGATGAGTATTAACTTTATCAACATTGCATTTATTGGCACGTTCTGGATATTGGCCATGCAGAGGTTTGTCTTGCCAGCGTTGTTTCATCTGTTCAAGAGCTTTATCTTTGGCTTTCATTTTCATATTTTTGGCCGCAATAATTGGTTCTTGGCTTCTGTTTTGCTTTTCTACAGAATCTACTAAATTTAAATCTTGTTTGTATTTACTGCTTTCTTTTATTATTGAATAATTTTTCTTTCTTCATGTTGCTTGAATAATTGTATCATCCAGTCCTTTGTTGTTTCTATGTTAGTAAGCCAATAGTTTTGTCTTGTATGACAATTCTAGCTGAATAAAACCTCTTCCATCTTCATTACGGGGTATGTATAGACGGTCTACATCAGCCTTTGAATGATGCATTTTATTCGTAGTTAAGAAGATTTCTTGTTTTAGAATCCATTCGCCTGATGTTGTTTACAGTCCAGTTTAAGATGTTGAAACTATATTGGACAAATATAGTTGAAACTATGGACAACTCGGATTGCAAGGCTATTAATGGCCATAATACTGTTCTGAGAATTCAATTCAGTTTTTAATATCAGTCGTAGCCTTTTATAGTACTCCTTTACGCACTATTTCTTTCATTTTTTATGGTGGGTTTTTTATCTCTCATTTGCACCTAGGTATTTATAAGCTTCTTCTGGTTTCAATTCATTTATTGTTACAGCAGGGTCTAAGCTAATTGAGGATGTTTCTTGTATTGATCCACGTAAAACTGTAGCTTTAGCACATTTATTCAAATTGAATTTCATTCCAATGTCTTCGCTGAAGCATTTTACAGTTTGCAGAAGACCTTCCAGCTCATTACCATCTTAGCATATAACTTTAAGTCATCCATGTAAAATAGATGGCTTATTTAGCTGAGGTAGTTACAATTTTTGCTTATAAGTGAGAGTATTGACGGAAGTCCGTTTGAAAGTTAAGTCAGCCGAGACAATTAAAAATCATATTTCCACCTTTGCTAAAGCATATCGATGTTTATTCTCAAGTTCCTTGTTTGAGCTTTCAGACAGTTCCCTCTTTTGGTAATCGAAGAGTAGTCACCGGTGATTCTAAACCTGCGGCGGCACCTCCACATTGTACAAAAGGATGTGGTTGATAACTATCATTCCCATTTACACAGACTCAGGAACTCCCTTTCTTGTCTTATATATAGGGTTGCTCATTTTTTCTGTTGGTCGGAGTTTCCTGGGGTAAAGTGGATAGAGGTGACAAAGACCACCGCATAATCAAAGTTATTCTCGATAATATATTTACCCTACTCCCCCACAAGGTCTTTTTTTTAACGTGACCAGACCGCGTTCAGGCGGGCGTAGGAACAAAGATTCCCCAGTCCTCTCAGCCGCCGGTTGTGTTGGCCCCGGTGACGGGCACCTGGTTCACCCTCTGGTGCAATGAGGTGGTGGGGTTGCGTGAAACTGTTCACCGACGATGGGAATCCACTCAGAGTAATTTTTCTCATTTGCAACCCTGCCCTCGTGGACGGAGTAAAGACTGAGCCGCACTCCGACTTTGAGGACAGAGACGCAACTGAGAGATGAGTTTTTGTCCCTACCTGATTTATATCAGGTGTGGGAAGTGTTATAACAGAAGACGGAAAGTGCGACACAGAGATCCGAAGGCGAATTGGCATGGCGAAGGAAGTATTCCAGAAGTTGAGTAAGATATTAAGAAACAGGACAATTTCCCTGGAAACAAGGAAGAGTGTAGGAGAAGGAAGACAATACTGATGAGAGGGGTGAACGAAGAAAAGCATGAGAGAGAGAGAGAGAGAGAGAGAGAGAGAGAGAGAGAATGTAAGTTCGTGAAACAAGAGATGACTATTGACTTTACATTTAAATTCTTAGAGATTATTTATACTGTCGGTAAAGCAAGTATGCGGAAGGGAATTCTACAGTGGGGAAGTGCGAGAAAAGAAGATGATGGAGTAGAATTTGCGTTTACAATTTATTGGTTCCACAGTAAAACGGTGGGACCAATGTTGCTAATCTTGTGGCTCGAGGAAATTCGTGTATAGGGGGCACCAGAGAGCTAAGTTCATCGGAGCAGAAGCCGTGAAAGCATTTGTAGAAGAGACTCAGGGAAGCTACTCTGCGTCGGTGAGAAATGGACTGTATCCTAGCTGCCAAGTCAGGATCGATCACATTACCGATTCTCCGTTGGATTTGGTCGAGGACACCTAAGTGGATAGCAGGAGCACCCGACCAGATATGGCAGCAATATTCAATACACGGGCGGGTGGTAAATTTGTATATGTGCAAGATTGTTTTGGACGGAAAAAACTTCCTGGCCCTACACAGAAAACCGACTTTCTTAGCAGCGGATTTAGCTATGGATTCGATATAGTTATTCCACTTGAGGTCTGATGTGAGAGCTAATCAGAGGAGACGCAGCGTTTTACTTTCAGGGTGGGGAGAAGCCTGATCTATGTTAATGGGCGGGAGGAACGATTGTCTGTGGTGGTTATTAGATAGCAGCTTCGTATTGGAAGCAATAAATTTAACGAGCTATTTCTTACCTCAGTCCACCACAGATTGGAGGTCCTTTTCAAACTTGGCAGAAAGTTTGTTTTGTCAGCTTCGATAAATTTTTGATCGAGATTTGCTCGGAACGTGAAATCGGGGAGCCGAGTTTGAATTCCATTTGAATTCCTTCCGCACAAATACTATTGGGAGAAAGGTATCAATCCGCTTCTTCCCTCCAGTTATGACAGATTGGTTTCTATAGTCTTGATCGGCAACCAGTCAACCGCAAAAAGTAGTGAAGGAATAATATTCTACCCAGTCCGTCATGTTGTCATCAAGACATGATCGCCCAAACGTGTATCACGTATGACACTCTGGATGTGCGTTGTAGTGCAGTGGCTATCGGAATGCGAACGAGAAATCGCGGAGCCTAGTTCGACTTTCCAGTTGAATGACCTGCATTCACTTACGCGCAAATAGCCTTAGGTAAGGTTCTAATCCGTCCATTCCCTCCTGTTATAGGTCAAATAACAGGACAGATTGGGAGTCTATAGCCTTGGCCGGCGACCACTCTACAGCAGAAATAATGGCAACCTACTGATGGATAATCTTCTGCTAAGTTAGTCGTGTTTCTAAAAGAGACATGATCCCCCAAGTGTGTATCATGTATGGCACTTAAATGTCTGAAAACAGTATTGACTCTTACAAGATTACATACTTATTTAAAGATTAGCAGTATATCCGGCGTTGCTCGATCTCGGTGTAATGAAAGCTTTAACGCTAATCCATGGTCCTGGAGCTCAGACTTATTGGATGTTGGCACGAATGACTAAAAAGCAATATTGTTTTCAGTTAAAGCGAAACCGTAGACTGAAAGAAAAATAAATGGATGTAAGTCAAATTTTGATTTCCTGATATCGATATCAAATAAGTCTTTTTCGTCGTAAACGGAATTTTGAAGGCTAAATAAGTCCTCTGAGTAAATGGTATCATGGCTGAGACTAAGAACTATAATTACACCTACTTAGAGCTAAACCCGAAGCAAAAACTTAAATAAAAGGGATGATAAAAATGCAGACATACAGGCAGATAAACAGACACACGCACAACTATCTTGCCTTTTATATATATTATCGATTTTCTGCACTATTGTAAGAACTGCAACCTTGGAACTTCTGACTATCGTTTCTTATGTCTTTGTCTATGAGTGTATCAAATTTGATTAAAATCGGACCACTTCTTCTATAACGCTATTTATTCGATTGTCGATTTTCGATATTTATCGGGAGTACCTTGACACAAAACCTAGGTAAGAACACTCGCAGACGCTTACAGTACAACTGTGTAAATTTTCGAGAAAATCGGTTCAGCCGTTACGGGGTGTGTAGGTAACGGACACACACACACACACACACACACACACACACACACACACACACACACACACACACACAAATTTCCATTTATAAATAAGTTTAGATCGCATACTTATTTAAAACATAGCTATTTCGAATAGTTATCATTAAGTGTAGTTGTCCGTTCGATTAATTTCATTTAAACAATTGCAAGCAAATATTATACATAATAATGTGAATACAAAATGCAGGTTCTGTGATAAACACTAAGAAACAATAGACCATCTAATTTCATGGTGTTCTGTACTTGCCCCAAATGAATATAAAGATCGTCACGATAGAGTGGGGCAATATTTACATTGGACAATGTGCAAACACTTTGGAAAATATGTAAACAAACACTGGTATGAACATCACCCAGCTTCGGTTACAGAAATAGAAGATGTAACCATTCTATGGGATTACACC
Source organism: Ascarosepion bandense (assembly GCA_037127315.1). Lineage (NCBI taxonomy): Eukaryota > Metazoa > Mollusca > Cephalopoda > Sepiida > Sepiidae > Ascarosepion > Ascarosepion bandense. Next base: position 285,318 of record JBBBDQ010002250.1, on the reverse strand, counting down.
ATCTACACAGACAAAAAAATTGAAGCAAATAGGCCGGACATTATTGTTAAAAATCAGAAAGAAAAACCTTTACTATTAATTGATATGGCTTGTCCAGTGGATTGTAACATAACAACCAAGGAATTCGAAAACTGTCAAAATATAAAAACCTGGATATTGAAATAGAAAAAAATGTGGAAATTAAAAGCCAGTATCGTACCAGTGATAGTAGGTGCACTTGGAATGATAAAAAATGGAACAAAACAACACATTTAAAGTATCCCTGAGAACACCAGCTTCAGAGATATACAAAACATTGTCTTCTTAAGTACAGTCCACATACACTAGGAGAACTTTGTCTATGTGACGCTAGGGATGATAGGGAAGATATAAAAACACATGAAATGGAGCCATAACAACACGCCACTTCCTGCCTTAGGTCTTCCTGCAAACTTGGTAGGTAGTGCGACCATAGGAGAAATTGATTTATAATGACAAATGAAATAATAATAATAATAAAAAGAATAATAAAATAAAAATAATAACAATGAAAGAATTAAAGCCAGGAAAAACTTAAAATTACCTAGGTGTAAACGAGAGCGAAAAAATTCACCATAAAAAATGAACTATGTAACGCTAGGGAGGATAGGGAAGACATGAAAAAACATGAAATGGAGCCATAACAACACGCCACTACCTGCCTTAGGTCTTCCTGCAAACTTGCTAGGTAGTGCGACCATAGCAGAAATTAACCATGACCCTAACCCTAACCCTAACCCTGCCTTAGAAATAGATGATGTCACGATTCTCTGTGATTGCATCATTTGCATAGACAGGAAAATTGAAGCAAATAGTCCCAACATTATTGTCAAAAACTAGAAAGAAAAAAAAAACTTACCTACTAATTCATATGGCTCTCAGTCGGGTTGTAACATAGCAACCAAGGAATTTGGAAAACCATCAAAATATAAAACCTTTAAATTAAAATAGAAAAAATGTTGAAATTGAAATCAAGAATAGTACTATTGATAGTAGGTGCACTTGAAATGATAAAAAAGGAAACAAAACAACACACTGTGAGAATCCGTGGAAAGCCCGGCTTAAGAGATATACAAAAAAATGTCTTGTTAAGTACAGCCCACACACTAAGGAAAAGTTTTTTCATGTAACTAGTGATGTTGTGGGAGAGAGAAAAAAGTAAATGTAACCATAACAACAAACCAACACCTGCTTTAAATCTTTCCGCAGACTTGGTAGGTAGTGCGACCATAGCAGAAATCGAATTATGATGAAAAATGACATAATAATAATAATAATAATAATAATAATAATAATAATCGAACCTATAAGTCTGATGAAATAAACATCAAAAGAGGTATATTTCAAGGTGATTCTTTATCTCCCTTACTATTCTGCATATCATTAATAGCACTAACCAGTCAACTTAATAAGACAGAATGTGGTTATAAAATAGACCAAAAGAAAATAAGCCATCTATTTTACATGGATGACTTAAAGTTATATGCTAAGAATGATAATGAACTGGAAGGTCTTCTGCAAACTGTAAAATGCTTCAGCGAAGACATTGGAATGAAATTTAATTTGAATAAATGTGCTAAAGCTACAGTTTTACGTGGATCAATACAAGAAACATCCTCAATTAGCTTAGACCCTGCTGTAACAATAAAAGAATTGAAACCAGAAGAAGCTTATAAATACCTAGATGTAAATGAGAGCGAAAACATTCACCATAAAAAAATGAAAGAAATAGTGCGTAAAGAGTACTAAAGAAGGCTACGAATGATATTAAAAACTGAATTAAATTCACAGAACAGAGTTATGGCCATTAATAGCCTTGCAATCCCAGTTGTCCAATATAGCTTTAACATCTTAAACTGGACTCTAAACGACATCAGGCGGATGGATGCTAAAACAAGAAAGCTTCTTTCTAAGCATAAGATGCATCATCCAAAGGCTGATGTAGACCGTCTATACATACCCCGTAAAGAAGGTGGAAGAGGTCTTATTCAGCTGGAATTGTCATACAAGACAACAACTATTGGCTTACTAACATACATAGAAACAACAAAGGATTGGATGATACAATTAGTAAGGCAACATGAAGAAAGAAAGAAAAAATATTCAATAATAAAAGAAGGCAGTAAATACAAACAAGATTTACAGTTAGTAGATTCTGTAGAAAAGCAGAACGGAAGCCAAGAGCCGACTATTGCGGCAAAGAATATGAAAATGAAAGCCAAAGATAAAGCTCTTGAACAGATGAAACAGCGCTGGCAAGACAAACCTCTGCATGGCCAATATCCAGTACGTGCCAATAAATCCAATTTTGACAAAGTTAATACTCATCGATGGTTACGTGCATCTGGATTAAAGTCCGAAACTGAAGGCTTTATTCTTGCAGCACAAGACCAAAGTCTTTTCACGAGAAACTTTCAGGCAAATATTATGCATAATAATATGGATCCAAAATGCAGGTTTTGTGATAAACACCAAGAAACAATAAACCACCTAATCTCAGGCTGTTCTGTGCTTGCCCCAAATGAATATAAAAATCGCCACGATAGAGTTGGGCAATATTTACATTGGGCAATATGCAAACATTATGGAAAAGCTGTAGGCAAACACTGGTATGAACATCACCCAGAACCGGTTACAGAAATAGAAGATGTAACCATTCTATGGGATTACACCATCTACACAGACAGAAAAATTGAAGCAAACAGGCCAGACATTATTGTTAAAAACCAGGAGGAGAAAACTTGTCTATTAATTGATATGGCTTGTCCAGCGGATTGTAACATAGCAATCAAGGAATTTGAAAAACTGTCAAAATATAAAGACCTGGAAATTGAAATAGAAAAAATGTGGAAATTGAAAACAAGAGTTGTGCCAGTGATAGTAGGTGCACTTGGACTGATAAAAAATGGAACAAAACAACACATTGAAAGAATCCCTGGAAACCCCAGCTTAAGAGACATACAAAAAATTGTCTTATTAAGTACAGCCCACACACTAAGGAAAACTTTATCTATGTAATGCTGGAGATGATAGGGAAGATAGAAAAACATGAAATGGAGCCATAACAACACGCCACTACCTGCCTTAGGTCTCCCCGCAGACTTGGTTGGTAGTGAGACCAAAGCAGAAATCGAAATATGATGAAAAATGACATAATAATAATAATAATAATAATAATAATAATAATAATAATAATAATAACAACAATAATAACAATAATATGGATCCAAAATGCAGGTTTTGTGATAAACACCAAGAAAAAATAGACCATCTAATCTCAGGCTGTTCTGTGCTTGCCCCAAATGAATATAAAAATCGCCACGATAGAGTTGGGCAATATTTACATTGGACAATGTGCAAACACTATGGAAAATCTGTAAACAAACACTGGTATAAACATCATCCAGCACCGGTTACAGAAATAGAAGATTTCACCATTCTATGGGATTACACCATCTACACAGACAGAAAAATTGAAGCAAACAGGCCAGACATTATTGTTAAAAACCAGAAAGAGAAAACTTGTCTATTAATTGATATGGCTTGTCCAGCGGTTTGTAACATAGCAACCAAGGAATTTGAAAAACTGTCAAAATATAAAGACCTGGAAATTGAAATCAAAAAGACAAAAGGGAAAATGGAAACAAAAATGATAGTAGGTACGCTTGGAGTGATAAAGAGATTAACAAAACAAGACATTGAAAAAAATCCCTGGAAAATCCCAGCTTAAGAGAAATACAAAAAAATTGTCTTGATAATTCCATCCCACACACGAAGAAGAATTTTGCCAATGTAACGCTATTGATGCTATGGGAGGCAGAAAAATGTGCGTTGTGGTGCAGTAGATATCAGCTCGGTACGAGAAATCAAGAAGCAGAGTTCGAATTCCAGTTGAATTCCTTGCATTCACTTACGCACAGACACCCTTGGGAAAGGTATTAATCCGTCTCTTCCTTCCAGTTATGGGTTAAATAATAAAACAGATTGGCCTTGGTCGGCAACAAGTCAACCGCAGAAACCAATAGCAAACTACTGCGGGATAATCATCTGCCCAGTCAGTCATGTTTCTTTCAAGACATGATCGCCCAAGAGTGTATCACATATGGCACTTAACAGACTGATCCATAATAACACACCACTACTTGTCTTAGGTCTTTCCGCACACATTTTAGTTTGTGTGACCCTCGCAGAAATCGAAATATGATGAAAATGATATAATAATAATAATAATAATAATAATAATGATAATAATAATAATAATAATTAGAAGAAGAAGAAGAAGAAGAAGACGAAGAAGAAGAAGAAGAAGAAGAAGAAGAAGAAGAAGAAGAAGAAGAAGAAGAATGATATGTCTTGTCCAGTGGATTGTAACATAGCAACCAATGAACTGGAAAAACTGTCAGAACATACAAACTTAGAAATTGAAATAGAAAAAATGTGAAAATTGAAAACAAGAGTTGTGCCAGTGATAGTAGGTGCACTTGGACTGATAGAAAATGGAACAAAAGAACACATTGTAAGAATCCCTGGAAACTCCAGCTACCGATGTTAGGGGAGACAGAAAAAAAATGAAATGCATCCATAACAGCACACCATGACCTTAGGTCTTCGTAGGTAGTGCGACCATAGCAGAAATCGAAATATGATGGAAAATGACATAATAATAATAATAATAATAATAATAATAATAATAATAAGATAGAGTGGGGCAATATTTACATTGGACAATTTGCAAACATATGGAAAATCTGTAAACAAACACTGGTATGAACATCACCCAGCACCGGTTACAGAAATAGATGTCACCATTCTATGGGATTACACCATCTACACAGACAGAAAAATTGAAGCAAACAGGCCAGACATTATTGTTAAAAACCAGAAAGAGAAAACTTGTCTATTAATTGATATGGCTTGTCCAGCGGATTGTACATAGCAACCAAGGAATTCGAAAAACTGTCAAAATATAAAGACCTGGAAATTGAAATAGAAAACATGTGGAAATTGAAAAGAAGAGTTGTGCCAGTGATAGTAGGTGCACTTGGAATGATAAAAAATGGAACAAAACAACACATTGAAACAATCCCTGGAAACCCCAGCTTAAGAGATATACAAAAAATTGTCTTGTTAAGTACAGCCAACACACTAAGGAGAACTTTGTCTATGTAACGCTAGGGATGATGGGGAAGATAGAAAAAACATGAAATGGAGCCATAACAACACGCCACGACCTGCCTTAGGTCTTCCTGCAGACTTGGTTGGTAGTGCGACCATAGCAGAAATCGAATATGATGAAAAATGACAACATAATAATAATTATAAATTGTCTTGTTAAGTACAACCCACACACTTAGGAGAACTTTGTCTATGTAACGCTAGGGATGATAGGGAAGAAAGAAAAAACATGAAATGGAGCTATAAAAACACACTACGACCTGCCTTAGGTCTTCCTGCAGATTTGGTAGGTAGTGCGACGATAGCAGAAATCGAATAATAATAATAATAATAATAATAATAATAATAATAATTTTTTCTTATTAAGTACAGCCCACACACTAAGGAGAACTTTGTCCTTGTAACACTACGGACGTTAGGGGAGAAAGGAAAAAAAATTGAAATGGAGCCGTGACAACACATCACGACTTGTCTCAGGTCTTGGTAGGTAGTGCAACCATAGCAGAAATCAAATTATGATGACAATTGACGCAATAATATTAATAATAATGATAGTAATAAAAATAACTTTGAATAATTGATTGTAAAGATTTTGTGGACACAATCACTTTAAAGACATTGTAATAATTTAATTCTCCGCTGTACTTCCTCTGTTTTCAGGTTAATTCACAGGACAATTACATCGTGTCAATCGTTATTAAAAACAAATTACAAACATCATTATCATAATTAATGCACCTGCTTTCGACCGGTGCCATTGCTACAGTTGTTGCCACTCTCGTTCAGTTCACGCTGTTCCAATTATTAATGGAACAGAAAGGAAAGTGATTTCATTTAATGTGTTGCCGGCTCGTGATTCAGTTCCAACTTTCCCTCGACGTCATTTCCGGAAGCAACTGCCGCTCGTGGATTGGTGGCTGTTGAATCTTCTAGGCAGGCCCTGAGATGGCGCCGGCAGTGTTTGTGTGATGCAATTACCAGTGCACCTGCGTAGGAAGCTCAAGCAATTAGCGACCAATCACTGTTCACATATATCATGATTTACTCTTGTTCCTGTAGCACTAATCTCCAGGCACACTAAATAGAATGGACAAAGAGAAAACTATAAATGCTCACTCAAAGAGACTCGCATGCCTTCAACAAATTCTATATACACTAACACACAGAATTGACGACTATCCCAATATTTGTTGTTTTCACCAAAACGTTACAGCAGTTTTACTCGACGGTTATTTTATGTGTATCTCGTTGCATTCACTTACGCGCAAATACATTTGGGAAAGTTAATAATCCATCACTTCTCCCTCCAGCTATAGGTTAAATAGCAGAACAGATTTGGTTCAGTATCTTCGTTTGGCAACCGGTCTACCGTACAAAGTAATGACAATTCACTCAGTCTGTTAACTGCAATACAAGAAACACGCTTTAGGTGATCATGTCTCCAAAGATTCAGGATTGACTGGGCAGAAGATTTTCTATCCTGCTATTTAAACTATAGCTGAAACGAGAAGAGATGGATTGTATTAATAAGTAGTAATTGGTGAGTGGTCAGTTTATTACTTAATAACAATAGAAAACCGATACCCCGGTTTTTGTCCAGTAGGAGCTTTACTTATGTTTCAAACTACTATATTCAGTCAGTCAGTTAAGTGCCATACGTGATACACGCTTGGGTGATCATGTCTCGAAAGAGACATGACTGACTAGGCAGAAAATTTCTTATCCTGCTCTTTAAACTATAGTTGAAGGGAGAAGAGAAGGATTGTATTAATAAATAGTAATTAATGGGAGATTATTTTATTACTTAATACAAATATAAAACTGATCCCTCACTTTATGCCCAGTAGAAGCTTTATTTATGTTTCTAACTATTATATTCAGTCAGTCAGTTAAATGCCATACGTGATACACGCTTTGAGCGATCAATTCTCGAAAGAGACATGACTGACTGGGCAGAAGATTATCCCGCAGTTGGTTGCCATTGCTTTTAGTGGTAGACTGGTTGCCGATTAAGGCTATAGAACCCAATCTGTCCTGTTATTTGACTCATTGCTAGAGGGGTGAAGACATGTATTATATTATTATGTAGTAATTAGTGGGGGATCGGTTTCCTATTGTTATGAAGTAATAAACTGATCCCCCACTTTATGACCAGTAGAAGCCTTAAACATTATTCCAACTATTATATTCAGTCAGTCAGTTAAGTGCCATACGTGATACACGCTTGGGCGATCATGTCTCGAAAGAGACATGACTGACTGGGCAGAAGATTATCCCGCAGTAAGTTGTCATTGCTTTCTGCTGTAGACAGGTTGCTAGTCAAGGCTATAGAAGCCAATCTGTCCTATTATTTAACCCATAACAGGAGGAAAGAGACGGATTAATACGTTTCCCAAAAGAATTTGTGCGCAAGTGAATGCAAGGAATTTAAGTAAAATTCGAACTCTGCTCCCTGATTTCTCGTTCAAAGCCGATATCCACTGCACCACAACGCACATCCATGGCAATTCAGACAAACCTCTGCATGGCCAATATGCAAAACGTCCTAATAAATCCAGTGTTGATAAAGTTAATATTAATCGATGGTTACGTGCATTTGGATGAAAGCCTAAGACTGAAGGATTTATTCTTGCAGCGCAAGACCAAAGTCTTTTCACTAGGAACTTTCAGGCAAATACTATACATAATAATGTGGATCCAAAATGCAGGTTCTGTGATAAATACTAAGAAAAAATAGATCATCTAATCTCAGGATGTTCTGTACTTGCCCCAAATTAATATGAAAATCGTCACGATAGAGTGGGGCAATATTTAAATTGGACAATTTGCAAACACTATGGAAAATATGCAAACCAACCCTGGTATGAACACCACCCAGCTCCGGTTATAGAAATAGATGTCACCATTCTATGGGATTACACCATCTACACAGACATAAAAATTGAAGCAAACAGACCGGACATTATTGTTAAAAACCAGAAAGAAAAAACTTGCCTATTAATTGATGTGGCTTGTCCAGCGGATAGGAACATAGCAACCAAGGAATTCGGAAAACTATTTAAATATAAAAAGTGGAAATTGAAAACAGGAATCGTGCCAGTGATAGTAGGTTCAATTGGAATGATAAAAAAATAGAACAAAACAACATATTGAAAGAATCCCTGGAAACCACAGACTGGGGTAAGAAATGGCTCGTAAATTTTAATGCTTCTAAAACAAAGCTACTATCAATTAACCATCATAGACAATCGCACCTACCTCCCATTAGCATGGACCAGGCTTACCTCCCAGAGAGTAAAACACTACGCCTCCTTGGTCTCACACTTTCAGCGGACCTCAAGTGGAATGACTATATTGAATCCATTGCTAAATCCGCTACTATGAAAGTCGGTTCTCTGTGCAGGGCCCGTAGGTTTTTTCCGTCTGAATCTATCCTGCACATTTATAAATCTACCATCCGCCCGAGCATTGAATACTGTTGCCATATCTGGTCGGGTGCCCCTGCTATTCTCCTTGGGCTTCTCGACAAGGTACAGCGGAGGGTCTGTAATGTGATCGATGCTGACTTGGCAGACCGCCTGCAGTCTCTCTCTCACCGGCGCGACGTGGCTTCCCTGTGTCTCTTCTATAAATACTTTCATGTCTTCTGCTCTGATGAACTTAGATCACTGGTGCCCCCTAGGTTCGAATTTGCACGAGATACTAGATTAGCTAGATCCCACCCTTTTACAGTGAAACCGATAAAATGCAACCGCAACTTCTAATCCAACAGTTTCTTTTCTCGTACTTAACTGTGGAATTCCCTTCCACATGACTGCTTCCCCGATGGCTACAATCTCCAGGAGTTTAAATGTAAGGTCAATAGACACCTCCTAACACACTAACTCGCTTCCATTCTTTCAAACACTCTTCCTATCCTCCCAACTACCTATCACCCCCCCTTCTGACATTTCCTATATCTAACCACTCTTTCTGTTTACCTTCCCCTATTTAGCCCCATGCACAATAGTGGCAGTGGAATGCCTTGCTTGGAGTGAAACGATTAAAAAAAAAAAAGAGACGTACAAAAAAATTGTCTTGTTAAGCACAGCCCACACACAAGGAGAACTTTGTCTATATAACGCTAGGGATGATAGGGGAGATAGAAAAAACATGAAATGGAGACATAACGATAAACCACTACCTGCCTTAGGTCTTCCCGCAGACTTGATTGGCAGTGCGACCATAGCAGAAATAAAAATATGATGAAAAAATGACAACACAATAATATTAATAATATTAGCATACTGCAACTCGTTAGCTATAAACTTTCGGTGTTAAATAACCATAATCAGGCAGTAAATGATCATGGTGACTTAACATCCAAATTTTCTGTTCTTGTAGATTCCTTTCTGTGTCTGCTATCAGCACTATGTTATCTTCATATTGTTTGCTGTTTGGCTGTTGTGTCTTTTACTACTCCGAGAATCACATCACTGAATGCTTCTTCATGTACCCTCATGTTCCCTCAGAACGAAGACGCTTATGGACTTCCCCTTGTCTATGTCTCTTGTAGATCTCAAAAAAAATTCTCTTAATATGCCCCTCTAAGCCCTATCCGCCATCCATTTGCTCAGACCTAAGACTGCTTTCTCCTGTCTCTCCTTCCCTTTATCCGACCCGTGTGCATTAAATTCTCCGTATCCACCTTCCTCATTACGTGTTCAAGGAACCTCATTTGTCTCTTTCTGATATTTAGTATCAGTTTTCTTCTGCTTTGCATCCTTGCCAACACCTGATCGTTGCATACGTGCTCAGTCCATGGTATCCTCAGCATCTTTCTGTAAAACCACATTTTTACTGCCTCTCCTTCATCCTTTCTGAGATTGTCGAATATCTGTTAAAAATTTCTTCAGCGTGTTGATTCTGGTGGATACTTCGGGCCTATGCGTAATATTTCAAAACATTAAAGAACGACGCACAAAAAATTGTTTATAACATTACAAAATGTGGCCTTTGCACGTTAATAAGCTTTGCATAATTAGACTCATTCAACGTCAGCCATTATCAAAAAGGCGTCCGAATAACGAAAATTAATGATGATTCTTGTGTAATCGTAGGCGGTTAAGAAAATAACATCAGTTTCGATTAACAGTAATTAATATCGGTTTACAAAATTGTTATTTATTTAATTGAATATTTGAATTCTCGCTTTCTCTCTGTCGGTCATTTCCATTAAAAATGGTGGTGACGTTATTTCAATGCAGCTTTTATAAGAATCTCTCTTGAATTCATATGACTTGTTCTTTAATGGTTTACACCCATATCGCATTCTTCTTCTATGTGCCCTGTCCCTTCAGGACGTAGGCGATCATGGTTCTCCATGTTTCCCTATTCCTTAAATCACCAATTCTCAAACGATCACCGAAGTAAATAAACCTTGAGTTTGGTCATTACCTAGATGGGGGAACGCTTGGGAATATCACGTATGTTAAAGATGTATGTGCAAATGGTTTGTTGATTATGGCCATATCACGTTCAAACATTGATGCCAGTACAATCACAGAAGTTAAGCAACGTTTAATGCGGTTGTTACCTACACAGATGGCCGCTTGGGAATAACAGGTACCGTAAGCTTGGATTTAAGTGTATTGTAAAGGGCCACATCACATTAAATCATGATTTTGATGCAATCACCGAGGTTAAGCAACGTTGGATATGCCATTACTTAGATGACCGTTTCGGAATATTATGTATCCTAAGCTTGGTTTTAAGTGTATTGTAAAGGACCACATCACATTAAATCATGATTTTCATACAATCACCGATGTTAAGCAATGTTAGATATGCCATTACTTAGATGACCGTTTCGGAATATTATGTATCCTAAGCTTGGTTTTAAGTGTATTGTAAAGGACCACATCACATTAAATCATGATTTTCATACAATCACCGATGTTAAGCAATGTTGGATATGCCATTACTTAGATGACCATTTCGGAATATTATGTATCCTAAGCTTGGTTTTAAGTGTATTGTAAAGGACCACATCACATTAAATCATGATTTTCATACAATCACCGATGTTAAGCAACGTTGGATATGCCATTACTTAGATGACCGTTTCGGAATATTATGTATCCTAAGCTTGGTTTTAAGTGTATTGTAAAGGACCACATCACATTAAATCATGATTTTCATACAATCACCGATGTTGAGCAATGTTGGATATGCCATTACTTAGATGACCATTTCGGAATATTATGTATCCTAAGCTTGTGTTTAAGGATATTGTCAAAGAACATATTACATTAAATCATGATTTTCGTACAATCACCGAGGTTAAGCAACGTTGGATATGCCATTACTTAGATGACCGTTTCGGAATATCATGTATCCTAAGCTTGGGTTTAAGGATATTGTAAAGGAACCTATCACATTAAATCATGGTTTTTCGTATAATCACCGAATTTAAGCAAATTTGAATGTGTCCATTACCTAGATAGGGACCGCTTCGGAATATCAAGTACTGTAAGCTTGTGTTTAAAGATATTGTAAAGGAACATTTCACATTTAATCGTGGCTTTTCGTATAATCACCGAGGTTAAGCAACGTTGAATATGCCATTATTAAGATAGATGACGGAATATCAAGTACTGTAAGCTTGCATTTAAGGGTATTGTAAAGGAATATATCACATTAAATCGTGGCTTTTCGTATAATCATCGAAGTTAAGCAAAGTTGAATGGGCCATTAGCTAGATAGGGACCGCTTCGGAATATCAAGTACTGCAAAATTGAATGTGGAGGTGGTTTAATAATCTACAGCAATATCACATTAAAACCTTGGTTACTCTATGATCACCGAAGTAAAGCAACATCGAGCCTAGTCAGTAGCTTAATGGGTGACTCTGGGAATACCAAATGTAAACTTGGATGTGCTGGTGATGTAATAGGATTATAGTCATAACATTTTGAAACATCTGCTTCTTTATGAAGTTAAGTAAGTTAGAGCCTAGGCATTAGCTATATGGGTGACCGCTTATGAATATGACGTGCAGTAAGCTTGGATGTGTAATGGATAATGTCTGAGAATTTTAATCAGAGAAGCCAGTTCCAATTCGAGTTAGAACCGTTATATTCATTTATGCACAAGTACTGTCAAGAAATACATTTTTAAACTGACAACTTTATATATATATATATATATATATATATATATATCATAATGATGATCCACGTATACTGTCTTAATATGTATAGGAAAAACTACTAAAAAGTTGTCAATTTAAAAATGTATTTTTTGACAGTATTTATTTATTTCTTTTATTATACTCACGCAGAAAGAAAGAAAATACTGGATTTTAAAATTAAATACACACAGGCTAGAGTTAAATAGGGACTTAATTATTTTGAATCTTTATAAATATTTCAATGGTTAAACATTTCTTAGATACACTTAAAAACTTTTCTTTAAAGCAACATTTAAAAGTATTATTACAGTTAGATTTACGTTTAAAAATATTAAAAAAAACTCTATCGCTTTCTACATCACGTGATGTAAACATCTCGCAACAGACGCTTCTCACGACGAACGCTTCTAGTTTAAATTTTAAAATCATTTGTTTCTGATGAAAGGCCGAGGCCGGTCTGAAATATCAAATATATATATATATATATATAATAGAAATAAATAATTACTGTCAAAAAATACATTTTTAAACTTACAACTTTTTAGTAGTTTTTCCTATATATATATATATATATATATATATTTATATATATATATATAAAATTAAAGTAAATTTGTATTTTATTTAAAATAATTTAATTTACGTTGCAACATGGATTTTTCTGTTTTCAGAATTACCAAAATTTAATTTTTTTTGTCTTCCCCTCCATATTAACTTTTTAAATAGTAAGCATATTGTTTTTACATTCAGATATAAATCATTTTCACCAGAGTTATTAAACATTGCCTGATGACAAAATTAAAAAAAAATTTAAATCTCGAAACATAGAAATATCCGTGTCGCAATTTACATTAAAAAAATCAAATTTAATTATATTTTGCTCTATGATCCATATTGTATTGAGGGCATTTTTAAAAAAAGTAAATCAGGTACAAAAATTTAACTACCTGGGAAGCGTTATAACAGAAGACGGAAAGTGCGACACCGAGATCCGAAGGCGAATTTATATGGCGAAGGAAGCATTCCAGAAGTTGAGTAAAGTATTAAGAAACAGGACAATTTTGCTAGAAACAAAGAAGAGAGTACTGGATTGCTATGTGATGTCAGTTCTTCAATATGGCAGTGAATGCTGGACAATATCATCAAAGATGAAGGAAAGACTTGAAGCAACCGAAATGAGGTTCTACAGAAACATACTGGTTATAAAGTGTGGGATCAATTCCATATTACAATCTATATATAAACTGACCCCTCACTTTGTGGTCACAGGAATTTCTATACATGTATATTCCTGAGATCCAAAAGCACAAGGAAGCATTCCAGAAGTTGAGTAAAGTATTAAGAAACAGAACAATTTCGCTAGAAACAAAGAAGTGAGTACTGGATTGCTATGTGATGTCAGTTCTTCAATATGGCAGTGAATGCTGGGCAATATCATCAAAGATGAAGGACAATATCATCAAAGATGAAGGAAAAACGTGAAGCAACTGAAATGTGGTTCTGCAGAAGGATGCTGCGAATATCATTGATCGAGCATGTGAGCAATGATGAGGTCCTAGAAATGATGGAGAGAAAAAGGAAATAAATACTGAGCATCAGGAAGAGACAGCTGAAGTTCCTGGGACACGCAATGAGGAAGGAGGGCTTGGAGAATCTGATACTAACAGGCCAGCTAGAGGGAAAAAAGAGACAGGAGAAAGCAGCGGATAACATATTTGTACGACTTAATCAGGTGGATGACGGAACTAAGATTGCATGGTATAACAGGAGAAGACGTGCTCAGAGCCACCAGGGATAGGGAAACGTGGAAAGCCTACGTCCTGAAGTGACAGGGCACATAGAAGAAGAAGAAATGCCGGAGAACTCGGAGTTCTAAACCTGTGGGGGCTTCCTTTATGTGGATATATAGATATATATATGTCATTCGCAGATAGTTCTGTTTCGCTGTATCACAGCTCATCAATACGTTTAGACATCCGATGACTTCTAACCAGGATTGAAACCCGACCGAATTGACGTGTCAGCGATTCTACCTCTAAGGCGAACTTTAGCGTGTTATATACAATGTAAACAAACACCAGTAGTCGAGAGTGTTCAAATTCATTACTGAATGAACGATGCATAAATTCCTCCACACTGTTCAATCGATGTGAGAGTGTAAATAGGCATCTGGAAACAGATCTATTTCCCTGTATTACAGTTCATCAGTATGGTTAGACATCGGATTGCTTCTAGCCAGCATACATACATACATACATACATACACACATATATATATATATATATATATATATATATATATATATTCAACGAAGACGATCCCTCTCAGGAAGGCATTGGAAATGAGAAGAAAATAATTTTCAGTGGTATTAAGTGTTAATGCAGGCTAGCATAAAATCGGGGAATTAGATGTACAATGTAAATGCATTTCTAATAAATTTATTATAGAAAAGCACAGAAGAAAGGGATAGTCAATGTTCATGAATAAAGGTAAGCATTACTGTTAAAATAAATGTTTAATATAAATGCACTCATAATGATTTTAATTAGAAATGCATATAAAATCAGGCTGTTTGTTGTAAAGGCTGCGATGGGTAAATTGCCGTATTCCATTTTTATTATATCGTGCATACGTTTGGTGTTTTTTTTTTATTTTGTCGACTGCATGTTATAGTAAAGTTAGTTGGGGACCGTCTGTAAGGGAAGAAGCACCATGACGCAATCTGCCAGAAATTTGTAATCGGCATGCTGTACTGCTTGGCATTCGCACTGGAAGCTCCAATATGATTATTTCAGTTACGAAAGCATGGCAACTAGGAAAACGAACTGTGATCGAAAAAAAAAAAAGAAATCGCGAATTTGTTGGGCTGTGTAATGTGGATGACTGCTGAAAAACCCAATGCTTGACAACAGGCCTCTGCACCATGCCGCAAGAGTAAGTCCTAACTGTCAGAAAATTACTGCGACCACATCCCCCTTTACATATGACCACCTAACTTCCCAGAATGCACCCTATTATTATTATGCGTAGAGCACCGTTGAACGGGGGAACGAAAAAAAAACCCTTCTAGTACCAAAGATGAAAGTGAAGTTACACTTTATTATTTCAAGATATTTTGCCTATTTTATGCTATGTGCGTTGTGGTGCAGTAGATATCGCCTCAGAACGAGAAATCGGGGAATTCCAGTTGGTAATCTTCTGCTCAGTAAATCATGTCGCTTTCCGAGACATGATCGCCAAAGGATGTATCTCGTATGACACTTAACTGATTGAATGAAGATAATAGTTGGAAACATAAGTAAAGCTTCTACTGGGCAAAAAGTGGGGGGATCAGTTTTATATTGTTATTAAGTAATAAAATAGTCCCCCATTAATTACTACATATTAATACAGTCCGTCTCTTCTCCCTTCAGCTATAGTTTAAGGTGAGGATAGAAAATCTTCTGCCCAGTCAGCCATGTCTCTTTCGAGACATGATCACCAAAGCATGTATCTCGTATGGCACTTAACTGACTGACTGGTATCAGTTAAAATATGATATCAAATATTAAACTATCGCCCGGTTCACACTACACCCACGTCTGTTGAACAGGCGAAGAGGCTCATCCCTTGTTTCCTGTTTAGGATGCGGTTTCCGGTTTTCTCTTTTCCAATCTTCTCACCTTTTTTTTTTCAATTGGAGTAGATAGACTAAACTATCGCCCGGTTCACACTCCAACCACGTCTATTGAACAGGTGAAGAGGCTCATCTCTTGTTTCCTGTTAGGATGCGGTTTCCGGTTTTCTCTTTTCCAATCTTTTCACTCCTATGTAGCCCCCTGCACATCAGTAGCGTTACCGTCTTGATCGGGGTGATATGATTAAAAAAAAAATATTATTTTCATTTTTGCTCAATTTAGACGACAACTTGTTTATCGCACTCTGTAGATTTTAAATGCATTGCTAATATGATTACAATAGGAATACATACAATTCGGGAAGAAAGGGATTGTCAGTGGTCAGGAATTAAAGTAACTAATACTGATAGCATAGCACTGTCAGATGTATAGTAATTTTCTAAGCGTAGCTTAAATGTGGCACAAGGCCGAAATTATGGGACACCCAGTGAGGACCGAACTCACTAATCTTACTCTTGGAAGACAAGCTCGCTAACCATTACACTACCTCGTAGACTGTCAGATGTTTCAGTTTTGTTTAACGGCATATCAACACCTCTGTGGGTTATTTAATGCCAAAAAAGTGGGGTATTACAGTATTTTTTTTTAATGTTTAGTTATAGTGAGAAAGTTGATTTATTCAGATTTTGATGAAATTTTTATTTTTATTTCAGAAACTGAAGATGTCTGCTAGTTTTTTTATTCATAAATGAATTGCTGGTAGTATATTTTTTTCCTTCAAAAATGTATTATGGTGATTTTTTTTTCTTCAAAAATTATTTGTTGGTAATATTTTTCTATAAAATTTTATTTTTATGCTTTCATAGTGTTTTGACCCTAGTTTGAGGGTTAACTATTTGCCCATAGCTGGGATCCTAACAGGTGCTACCACTCCGAGTCAGAGTGGACTTGGGACCAACAGCAATTAAGAGATGGTTCCATGCTCTTCACAACCTTCCAACCAGAGGCCTTTCTGCCGGATGCAGTTTACCGTCATGCCCAGGACCACTGTTAGATGTAAATGCACTGCTAATAATTTTTCTATAGAAATGCATCGAAGACCAGAAAGAAAAATATTATTAGTTGTAGAAAGAAGAAAGCAAAAAAGACTATAATATTTACTCTGTGAACAAGGGTGTATAGCAAATAAATTTCAGTATGATGCAGTAATGGCCTAGGGACAAAATCAAGCCAATCAGCTACACAAAATATTTTGTTCACAGTACCCTAAAACATGTTATTTTCATGCTTCGGAACTCAATCTCATATTAAAGCACCCATTTTATTTACCTTGTTCGCGGGCTTAATTTGTCCAGTATAATTCATTGACGTTTAATGTAATATTCGGAAAACTGTATTTGAAATGCCATTCAAAATATGAGTTCAGATCAAAAACTATTCAGAATTTGTCTATATTACTTAGATAAGATAGTATTTACGGTATTTACATTATCCGAACTATTGTCCTCATCTTTCTTGCCATTTGTACGACGTTTCGGTCGCTGTACGCCCCGGCCTTCTTCAGGTGCTAGGAATTTCGCACCGAACCCTTTATTACAATCACTGGGGTATATCACTCCATTCCTTGCGTAGTAATAATACCACTTTTAGAGAGTTAAAGGGTGATACCTCATGACTTCCAAAAAAGTTATTACTACTACACAAGGAATAGAGTTCATATACCCCAGTGATTCTTTGCATGGAACAGACTTTCGA
The DNA here is from genome assembly GCA_037127315.1 of Ascarosepion bandense. NCBI lineage: Eukaryota > Metazoa > Mollusca > Cephalopoda > Sepiida > Sepiidae > Ascarosepion > Ascarosepion bandense. The sequence continues at coordinate 267,581 of JBBBDQ010002250.1, read as the reverse complement.
CTGTGAATTTTTCGGTATAAGGACTTCTAATAAAGATAGAAGCTTACTTTTTAAAAAAAAATCTTTCCTTTACTTCTTTTTCAAAGGGATTTAATTTTTTTGGCAGATTGAAAAAAAAGTTTGAGAGTTTTGGATATTAACAAAGATGGCCGACCAAGAAGCATGCTCCAGGAATGAACAAAAGTCAGTTATCAAGTATTTGGTTACTGAAGGGTGCAAACCAGTTGAAATTCATAGGAAAATGTCAACTGTGTATAGTGCCACATAGTTCAGCCAAAAAATATCTGAGCTACATTGTTTAAAGAATGACGGAGCAGTGTTGAAGATGAGGACAAGCCTGAGAGGCTTACAGAAGAGAGGTCCCCTGAGTTGATCGAATCAGTCTATGACAACATTCAGTCTGACAGAAGGGTGACAGTGGATGATATTGCAAGGACTTTGAGCCTATCTGTTGGGACAGCTCACAAAATTGTCCATGATGACCTTCCCTACTCGAAGGTCAGCTGCAAGGCCTCACACCGCAGCCCAAACGGTGCAGACTATAATCGAGCTGGGCTGGGAACTGCTTCCTCATCCCCCTTACAGCCAAGACTTTGACCCTTCAGACTTTCACCTGTTTGGTCCCTTGAAAGCGTTCACAAGAGGCACGAAGTTTGAAAGTGACGATGAAGTCGAAAGTGCTGTGAGCGATTGGCTGAGACATCAGTCCAAAGTTTTTTACGCTGTGGGAAGCTTGTGCACAGATGGAAAAAGTGCGTGACACTGCTGGGAAACTACGTTGAAAAATTAAAAAAAATTAAGCTTCTATATGTATTAGACGTCCTTATACCAAACAATTCACCTTATTTATTGAATGACCATATCAGTTAGTAGGCAAGTTTGTTTTTTTTTTTGGGTGGGGGGTTGACAATATTGTCCGGCTTATTTGTTTCAATATTCTTGCCTGTGTAGATGATTTTTCATTATAAATTGATTTCTGCATTGGTCTCACTCCCTACCAAGTCTGCAGGAAGATCTAAGGCAGGTTGTGGTGTGTTGTTATGGCTCCATTTCATGTTTTTTCTTATCTCCCTAACATCCCTAGCGTAAGATAGACAAAGTTTTCATTAGTGTGTAGGCTGTACTTAACAAGACAATTTTATGTATATCCCTTAAGCTGGGGTTTCAAAGGATTCTTTCAGTGCGTTCTTTTGTTCCATTGTTTATCTTTCCAAGGGGACCACTTTCACTGTCACGATTCTTGTTTGCAATTTCCACTTTTTTCTATTTCAATTTCCAGATCTATATATTTTGACAATTTTTCGAATTCTTTGATTGTTATGTTACAATCACCTGGACAAACCATATTAATTAATAGACAAGTTTTTCTTTCTGGTTTTTAACAATAATGTCTAGCCTATTTGCTTTAATTTTTTGTCTGTATAGATGGTGTAATCCTATAGAATGGTGACATCTATCTCTGTAACCGGTGCTGGGTGGTGTTCATACTAGTGTTTGTTTTCATATTTTCCATAGTATTTGCACACTGTCCAGTGCAACTATTGTCCCACTCTATCGTGACGATTTTTATATTCATTTGGGGCAAGTACAGAACACCCTAAGATTAGATGGTCTATTGTTTCTTGGTGTTTATCACAGAACCTGCATTTTGGATTCACATCATTATGTATAATATTTGCCTGAAAGTTCCTAGTGAAAAGACTTTGTTCTTGCGCTGCAAGAATAAAGCCTTCAGGCTCAGATTTTAATCCAGATGGACGTAACCATCGATGAGTATTAATTTTATCAACATTGGATTTATTAGCACGTTCATGGTCATCAGCAAAGAGAGCAACTCAAAATGCCAAATACAGGTGGGGGATACTAGAATCAAGCTTGTACAAAAATTTACATACCTAAGAAGTGTTCTAACAGGAGATAGAAAGTACGACACAGAGATCCGAAGGCGAATTGTCATGGCAAAGAATGCGTTATAGAAGCTGAATAAAGTACTAAGACACAGGAAAATTTCACTAGAAAAAAAGAAAAGAGTGATAGATTGCTATGTGATATCAGTTCTTTAATATGGCAGTGAATGCTGGACAATATCATCGAAGATGAAGGAAAAACATGAAGCAACTGAAATGTGGTTCTACAGAAGGATGATGTGGATAGCATGTGAGCAATGATAAGGCGTTAGAATGGATGGCAACGAAAAGAAAATTAATAGTGAAGAGACAACTGAAGCTCCTGGGACATGCAATGAGGAAAGAGGGCTTGGAGAACCTGATACTGACAGGCCAGATAGAGGGAAAAAGAGACAGAGGAAAGCAGTGGATAATATATTTAAAGGGCCTGAGCAGGTGGATAACGGAACGAGGGTTGCGTGGTGTAGCAGGAGAAAATGTACTAAGAGCCACCAGAGATAAAGAGACGTGGAAATACATGATCGCCTACGTCTTAAAAGTGCAGTACACATAGAAGATTATTATTATTAGTAGTAGTAGTATTAGTATTATTGTTGTTGTTATTCTTTTAGGACTTGTTTAGTTTTTTCTGCACTGTAATTAGTAATTTTGGACTAAATCTGAAAAAGAATCTGCAATGGTTTAAGGCTAACACACAACATTTAGGCTTCTCTCATTTCTTAACCGCTTGAATGTAATTTCCTTTTCTCTTCAATATAAATATTTTCAACTTTTCACTTTATGACCTACTAGCAGTATAGTCCGGCGTTGCTCGGGTGTAATGAAAGCTTTAAAACTAATCCATGGTCCTGGAGCTCACACTCTTTGGACGTTGACACGAAAGACTAAAAAGCAATAGTTGTTTCCAGTTAAAGCGAAACCCTAGACTGAAAGAAAAATAAATAGATGTAAATCAAATTTTGATTTCCTGGTATCGATATCAAATAAGTTTTTTTCGTCGTAAACTGAATTTTGAAGGCTAAATAAGTCCTCTGAGTAAATGGTACCATGGCTGAGGCTAAGAACTACAATCATATCTACTTAGTGCCAAACCCAAAGCAAAAACTAAAATAAAAGGGCTGAAAAAAATACAAACGTACAGGCAGATACACAGACACACACATAAACATCTTGCCTTTTATAGATATATATAATCGATTTTCTGCACTATTGTAAGAACTGCAACCTTGAAACATTCTGAATATCGTTTCTTATGTCTTTGTCTACGGGTGTATCAAATTTGATTAAAATCGGATCACTCTTTCTATAAGCCGATTTTTTCGATTATCGATTTTCGATATTTATCGGGGGTACCTCGACACAAAACCCAGCTAAAAACACTCGCAGACGCTTATAGTACAACTGTGTAAATTTTCAAGAAAGTTGGTTCAGCCATTTCGCAGTCTATAGGTAACGGATACACAAACAAACACATCCAAACACAGAGACAAAGTTCCGTTTATAAATAAGTTTAGATGTAATCAATTCTTGTACTTAACTGGCAGTTAGGTCTCCTCATTTGATAGTTGAAATTTTAGCTATTCAGCTAATATCCTTATCTCGCATGTTACAGTAACAATGTTTCAAACATCGTACTCGCTGAGTTTTTTTCCCGGTTATCTACGGGGTTTGAATCTATTTGGGCTGGTACTCCGATCTTGGCTGTGGTCATAAAAATTCTAATTTTTATTCTATTTCGTCGTATATCTGTCGTATTCGAAGTGCACCTCGACGTGGTGTAATGGTTAATAAACATGTTTTGCTCGAACTTATTGTAGCTGAATCGTGAGTTTGATTCACACTGGGCACGCCATACTTTCAGCCTTGTGCCAGATCTAACCAGCGCTGAATAAACCGATGTCTGTAGTATTCGATGAGAACTAAGTCTTTCAAAAATACTTCATTCCAACTATTCGAAAATGAATATCATATTATTTCTATGTTACGCTTTGCAAGCAAAACTGGAATCAATAACTATTGGTCAGCCGACATTATAGAAGAATCTCCTCTATCAACTCAGAGTAATATAATAGACATATTATATCAACAAATATATGAAGAAAGGCGACAGCATGAAAGTTGTTATTTTATTTTCATCATACGAGGGTCATTCAATAAATGAGGTGCATTTTTCGGTATAAGGATTTCTACGAGGGTCATTCAATAAATATGGTGGATTTTTCGGTATAAGGACTTCTACGAGGGTCATTAAATAAATAAGGTGAATTTTTCGGTATAAGGACTTCTACGAGGGTCATTCAATAAATAAGGTGAATTTTTCGGTATAAGGACTTCTACGAGGGTCATTCAATAAATAAGGTGAATTTTTCGGTATAAGGACTTCTACGAGGGTCATTAAATAAATAAGGTGAATTTTTCGGTATAAGGACTTCTACGAGGGTCATTAAATAAATAAGGTGAATTTTTCGGTATAAGGACTTCTACGAGGGTCATTAAATAAATAAGGTGAATTTTTCGGTATAAGGACTTCTACGAGGGTCATTCAATAAATAAGGTGAATTTTTCGGTATAAGGACTTCTACGAGGGTCATTCAATAAATAAGGTGAATTTTTCGGTATAAGGATTTCTCCGAGGGTCATTCAATAAATAAGGTGAATTTTTCGGTATAAGGACTTCTACGAGGGTCATTCAATAAATAAGGTGAATTTTTCGGTATAAGGACTTCTACGAGGGTCATTAAATAAATAAGGTGAATTTTTCGGTATAAGGACTTTTACGAGGGTCATTCAATAAATAAGGTGAATTTTTCGGTATAATGACTTCTACGAGGGTCATTCAATAAATGAGGTGCATTTTTCGGTATAAGGACTTCTACGAGGGTCATTAAATAAATAAGGTGAATTTTTCGGTATAAGGACTTCTACGAGGGTCATTAAATAAATAAGGTGTATTTTTCGGTATAAGGACTTCTACGAGGGTCATTCAATAAATAAGGTGAACTTTTCGGTATAAGGACTTCTACGAGGGTCATTCAATAAATAAGGTGAATTTTTCGGTATAAGGACTTCTACGAGGGTCATTCAATAAATAAGGTGAATTTTTCGGTATAAGGACTTCTACGAGGGTCATTCAATAAATAAGGTGAATTTTTCCGTATAAGTACTTCTACGAGGGTCATTGAATAAATAAGGTGAATTTTTCGGTATAAGGACTTCTGCGAGGGTCATTCAATAAATAAGGTGAATTTTTCGGTATAAGGACTTCTACGAGGGTCATTCAATAAATAAGGTGAATTTTTCCGTATAAGGACTTCTACGAGATTCATTCAATAAATAAGGTGAATTTTTCGGTATAAGGACTTCTACGAGGGTCATTCAATAAATATGGTGAATTTTTCCGTATAAGGACTTCTACGAGGGTCATTCAATAAATAGGTGAATTTTTCGGTATAAGGATTTCTACGAGGGTCATTAAATAAATAAGGTGTATTTTTCGGTATAAGGACTTCTACGAGGGTCATTCAATAAATAAGGTGTATTTTTCGGTATAAGGATTTCTCCGAGGGTCATTCAATAAATAAGGTGAATTTTTCGGTATAAGGATTTCTACGAGGGTCATTAAATAAATAAGGTGTATTTTTCGGTATAAGGACTTCTACGAGGGTCATTCAATAAATATGGTGAATTTTTCCGTATAAGGACTTCTACGAGGGTCATTCAATAAATAGGTGAATTTTTCGGTATAAGGATTTCTACGAGGGTCATTAAATAAATAAGGTGTATTTTTCGGTATAAGGACTTCTACGAGGGTCATTCAATAAATAAGGTGAATTTTTCGGTATAAGGACTTCTACGAGGGTCATTCAATAAATATGGTGAATTTTTCCGTATAAGGACTTCTACGAGGGTCATTCAATAAATAGGTGAATTTTTCGGTATAAGGATTTCTACGAGGGTCATTAAATAAATAAGGTGTATTTTTCGGTATAAGGACTTCTACGAGGGTCATTCAATAAATAAGGTGAATTTTTCGGTATAAGGATTTCTCCGAGGGTCATTCAATAAATAAGGTGAATTTTTCGGTATAAGGACTTCTACGAGGGTCATTCAATAAATAAGGTGAATTTTTCGGTATAAGGACTTCTACGAGGGTCATTCAATAAATAAGGTGAATTTTTCCGTATAAGTACTTCTACGAGGGTCATTGAATAAATAAGGTGAATTTTTCGGTATAAGGACTTCTGCGAGGGTCATTCAATAAATAAGGTGAATTTTTCGGTATAAGGACTTCTACGAGGGTCATTCAATAAATAAGGTGAATTTTTCCGTATAAGGACTTCTACGAGATTCATTCAATAAATAAGGTGAATTTTTCGGTATAAGGACTTCTACGAGGGTCATTCAATAAATATGGTGAATTTTTCCGTATAAGGACTTCTACGAGGGTCATTCAATAAATAGGTGAATTTTTCGGTATAAGGATTTCTACGAGGGTCATTAAATAAATAAGGTGTATTTTTCGGTATAAGGACTTCTACGAGGGTCATTAAATAAATAAGGTGTATTTTTCGGTATAAGGACTTCTACGAGGGTCATTAAATAAATAAGGTGTATTTTTCGGTATAAGGACTTCTACGAGGGTCATTCAATAAATAAGGTGAACTTTTCGGTATAAGGACTTCTACGAGGGTCATTCAATAAATAAGGTGAATTTTTCGGTATAAGGATTTCTCCGAGGGTCATTCAATAAATAAGGTGAATTTTTCGGTATAAGGACTTCTACGAGGGTCATTCAATAAATAAGGTGAATTTTTCGGTATAAGGACTTCTACGAGGGTCATTCAATAAATAAGGTGAATTTTTCGGTATAAGGACTTTTACGAGGGTCATTCAATAAATAAGGTGAATTTTTCGGTATAAGGATTTCTCCGAGGGTCATTCAATAAATAAGGTGAATTTTTCGGTAGAAGGACTTCCAATGCTTACTTTTTTTTCTCCCAGCAGTGTCACACATTTTTCCTATCTGTGCACAAGTTTGCCTATTCTTTTAGTGTAAAAATCTTTTTCACAGCACTTTTGACTTTATCGTCACTTTCACACTTCGTGCCTCTTGTGAACGCTTTCAAGGGACCAACGTTTTGCAATGACTTTTCGTTTTTGTGTTCAGGATAGCATTCTTCCATGTGTAATTTCCATTCAATACGTGAACGATTATGACTCTCCACAAATTTCCTTGTAGCTCTTGGTAAATTTGACGTTTTCATATCTCGCTTAACCATTTACACAGGATCGTTCTTCTTCTAAGTGACGGGAAATGGTAAGCATGAGATCGACCATGGCTCTCCACAACTTGCTGTCTTTAGTAACTCTTAATAAAGATTATTTTTGGGTGCCTTACATGTCTCAGTGGTCTTGGCTCTCCGCGATTTCTAATCTTAATAAACTTTTGTATTTATGCTATCTCTCCTAATTCCTGTTCTGCCAATCATTTCTACTTTATTGTTCGATTGTTAATAAGTGCAGAGACACCTTCCAGATCTCAATGGTTATGGCTCTTCCCAACTTCCTGGTTAATAAAGTTTGTATTTTTGCTATCTCTCCTAATCCCTGTTCTGCCAATCATTTGCACATTATGGTTCAACTGTTACTAAGTGCAGAAACACCTTACATGTCTCAGTGTTCTTGGCCCTCCCCGATTTCCTGTGTTAATGAAAGTTGTATTTTTGCTATCTCTCCTAATCCGTGTTCTGCCTATCATTTCCACATTATCGTTTTACTGCTACTAAGTTCAGAGACACCTTCCATATCTCAGCGGTCATGGCTCTCCCCAACTTCCTGGTTAGTAATGTTTGTATCTTTCCTTATCTCTCCTAATTTCTGTTCTGCCAATCATTTACACATTATCGTTCTACTGTTAGTAAGTGCAGTGACATCTTCCATGTCTCAGTGGTCATGGCTCTCCCCAACTTTCTATCTTAATAAAGTTTGTATTTTTGCTATCTCTCCTAATCCATGTTCTGCCAATCATTTCCACATTATCGTTCTACTGTTAGTAAGTGCAGTGACATCTTCCATGTCTCAGTGGTCATGGCTCTCCCCAACTTTCTATCTTAATAAAGTTTGTATTTTTGCTATCTCTCTTAATCCCTGTTCTGCCAATCATTTCCACATTATCGTTTTACTGTTACTAAGTTCAGAGACACCTTACATGTCTCAGTGGTCATGGCTCTCCCCAACTTCCTGCCTTAATGAATTTTGTATTTTTGCTATCTCACCTAATTTGTGTTCTGCCAATTATTTACAGTAGATCGTTCTTCTTCGATGTGCTTTGACTTTGTCAAGGAGTGTACGATCATGTCTCTCCACAATTTCCTATATTTGTAGACCTTAATGTTTATCTTTTTGGTAGGTCACCTAATCTCTATTTTCTCAACCATTTACACAATATCGTCCTTCTTCTTATATGTGTTGTGTCTCCCTCAGGATACGATCAGTCATGTCTCTCCATTTTCCATTTCTTAGTAATGTAATTTTTGCTATATCCCCTTTTCGCTGATCTCTCTTCAACACTTACGCAAAAACGTTCTTCTTGGACTGTACCGTGGTAGTTAAGAATGTGAAGAGCAATCGCGGCTCTCCACATTTTCATTTCTTGGTAAATGTAATTTTTGCTATATCCTTTTCGCTGATCTCTCTCCACCAACACTTACACAAAAACGTTCTTCTTGGACTTTGTGCCGTGACAAGTTAAGAATGTGAGCAATCACGGCTCTCCACATTTTCCATTTCTTAGTAAATGTAATTTTGCTATATCCCCTTTTCGCTGATCTCTCTCCACCAACACTTACGCAAAAACGTTCTTCTTGGACTTTGTGCCGTGACAAGTTAAGAATGTGAGCAATCACGGCTCTCCACATTTTCCATTTCTTAGTAAATGTAATTTTGCTATATCCCCTTTTCGCTGATCTCTCTTCACCAACACTTACGCAAAAACGTTCTTCTTGGACTTTGTGCCGTGACAAGTTAAGAATGTGAGCAATCACGGCTCTCCACATTTTCCATTTCTTAGTAAATGTAATTTTGCTATATCCCCTTTTCGCTGATCTCTCTCCACCAACACTTACGCAAAAACGTTCTTCTTGGACTTTGTGCCGTGACAAGTTAAGAATGTGAGCAATCACGGCTCTCCACATTTTCCATTTCTTAGTAAATGTAATTTTGCTATATCCCCTTTTCGCTGATCTCTCGTCACCAACCCTTACGCAAAAACGTTCTTCTTGGACTTTGTGCCGTGACAAGTTAAGAATGTGAGCAATCACGGCTCTCCACATTTTCCATTTCTTAGTAAATGTAATTTTGCTATATCCCCTTTTCGCTGATCTCTCGTCACCAACACTTACGCAAAAACGTTCTTCTTGGACTTTGTGCCGTGACAAGTTAAGAATGTGAGCAATCACGGCTCTCCACATTTTCCATTTCTTAGTAAATGTAATTTTGCTATATCCCCTTTTCGCTGATCTCTCTCCACCAACACTTACGCAAAAACGTTCTTCTTGGACTTTGTGCCGTGACAAGTTAAGAATGTGAGCAATCACGGCTCTCCACATTTTCCATTTCTTAGTAAATGTAATTTTGCTATATCCCCTTTTCGCTGATCTCTCGTCACCAACACTTACGCAAAAACGTTCTTCTTGGACTTTGTGCCGTGACAAGTTAAGAATGTGAGCAATCACGGCTCTCCACATTTTCCATTTCTTAGTAAATGTAATTTTGCTATATCCCCTTTTCGCTGATCTCTCTCCACCAACACTTACGCAAAAACGTTCTTCTTGGACTTTGTGCCGTGACAAGTTAAGAATGTGAGCAATCACGGCTCTCCACATTTTCCATTTCTTAGTAAATGTAATTTTGCTATATCCCCTTTTCCTGATCTCTCTCCACCAACACTTACGCAAAAACGTTCTTCTTGGACTTTGTGCCGTGACAAGTTAAGAAGGTGAGCAATCACGGCTCTCCACATTTTCCATTTCTTAGTAAATGTAATTTTGCTATATCCCCTTTTCGCTGATCTCTCTTCACCAACACTTACGCAAAAACGTTCTTCTTGGACTTTGTGCCGTGACAAGTTAAGAATGTGAGCAATCACGGCTCTCCACATTTTCCATTTCTTAGTAAATATAATTTTGCTATATCCCCTTTTCGCTGATCTCTCTCCACCAACACTTACGCAAAAACGTTCTTCTTGGACTTTGTGCCGTGACAAGTTAAGAATGTGAGCAATCACGGCTCTCCACATTTTCCATTTCTTAGTAAATGTAATTTTGCTATATCCCCTTTTCGCTGATCTCTCTTCACCAACACTTACGCAAAAACGTTCTTCTTGGACTTTGTGCCGTGACAAGTTAAGAATGTGAGCAATCACGGCTCTCCACATTTTCCATTTCTTAGTAAATGTAATTTTGCTATATACATTTTCGCTGATCTCTCTTCACCAACACTTACGCAAAAACGTTCTTCTTGGACTTTGCGCCGTGACAAGTTATGAATGTGAGCAATCACGGCTCTCCACATTTTCCATTTCTTAGTAAATGTAATTTTGCTATATCCCCTTTTCCTGATCTCTCTCCACCAACACTTACGCAAAAACGTTCTTCTTGGACTTTGTGCCGTGACAAGTTAAGAAGGTGAGCAATCACGGCTCTCCACATTTTCCATTTCTTAGTAAATGTAATTTTGCTATATCCCCTTTTCGCTGATCTCTCTCCACCAACACTTACGCAAAAACGTTCTTCTTGGACTTTGTGCCGTGACAAGTTATGAATGTGAGCAATCACGGCTCTCCACATTTTCCATTTCTTAGTAAATGTAATTTTGCTATATCCCCTTTTCGCTGATCTCTCTTCACCAACACTTACGCAAAAACGTTCTTCTTGGACTTTGTGCCGTGACAAGTTAAGAATGTGAGCAATCACGGCTCTCCACATTTTCCATTTCTTAGTAAATGTAATTTTGCTATATACATTTTTGCTGATCTCTCTTCACCAACACTTACACAAAAACGTTCTTCTTGGACTTTGTGCCGTGACAAGTTAAGAATGTGAGCAATCACGGCTCTCCACATTTTCCATTTCTTAGTAAATGTAATTTTGCTATATCCCCTTTTCGCTGATCTCTCTTCACCAACACTTACGCAAAAACGTTCTTCTTGGACTTTGTGCCGTGACAAGTTAAGAATGTGAGCAATCACGGCTCTCCACATTTTCCATTTCTTAGTAAATGTAATTTTGCTATATCCCCTTTTCGCTGATCTCTCTCCACCAACACTTACGCAAAAACGTTCTTCTTGGACTTTGTGCCGTGACAAGTTAAGAATGTGAGCAATCACGGCTCTCCACATTTTCCATTTCTTAGTAAATGTAATTTTGCTATATCCCCTTTTCGCTGATCTCTCTCCACCAACACTTACGCAAAAACGTTCTTCTTGGACTTTGTGCCGTGACAAGTTAAGAATGTGAGCAATCACGGCTCTCCACATTTTCCATTTCTTAGTAAATGTAATTTTGCTATATCCCCTTTTCGCTGATCTCTCTCCACCAAAACTTACGCAAAAACGTTCTTCTTGGACTTTGTGCCGTGACAAGTTAAGAATGTGAGCAATCACGGCTCTCCACATTTTCCATTTCTTAGTAAATGTAATTTTGCTATATCCCCTTTTCGCTGATCTCTCTCCACCAACACTTACGCAAAAACGTTCTTCTTGGACTTTGTGCCGTGACAAGTTAAGAATGTGAGCAATCACGGCTCTCCACAATTTCCTTTCTTTCCGTATAATATCCATATAATACTAATTCACATTGCGCAGAATTATACAAATCGTCACAGAAATTTTTCATTCGTTTTTCTTACCTCATATTGCAATTTCGTTGTTTTTTTTTTTTACTTTTTTTAAATTTCATATCTGAGTTTTTCACTTTTTTCGTTCTATTTACGTCGTTGTATTATTCTGACTTATTTTATTTTTGCCCTACATCATTTTTTACTGTTTTTTATCGTTTAATTTTTTTTTGCTTGCGATCATTCAATCTAAGCAACATCAAACTTTTTGTGTGCAATGGGCTGTGTAACGGATAATGCCTCCAAATTGATATTCGGTTTGTCAAGTTTCAATTCCTGTCAGGTTCTTTGTATTCACTTAATCGCAAATTACCTTGGGAAAGGTGTGAATCCACTTCAACTCGCCAAACTACTAATTATTACTTGTTATTAATGTAATAATATAATCCGTCTCTTCTCTTTTCAACTATGGGTTAAATAGCAGAAAATATTGAATTCTATAGCCTTTGTTGGAAACCAGTCTACGGCTAAAACCACTTACAGGAGAATCTTCTGCCCATCCTGTCATGTCTCTTTCGAGACATGATTGCTCAAAGCGTTTATCACGTATAGCGCTTAACTGACTGAATGAAGATAATAGTTGGAAATATAAGTAAAGATTCTACTGGACAAAAAGTGGGGGATCAGTTTTCTGTTGTTATTAAGTAATAAACTGATCCCCCACTAATTACTACTTATTATTACAATCCGTCTCTTCACCCTTTAGCTATAGTTTAAAGAGCAGGATAGAAAATCTTCTGCCCAGTCAGTCATGTATCTTTCGAGACATGATCGCCCAAAGAGTGTCTCACGTATGGCACTTAACTGACTGACTGAAGATAATAGTTGGAAACATGATTAAGGCTTCTACTGGTCATAAAGTGGAGGATCAGTTTATTAATTCATAACAATAGGAAACTGATCCCCCACTAGTTAGTATTTATTAATGCAATCCGTCTCTTCTCCCTTTCAGCTATAGCTTAAAGCGCAGGATAGAAAATCTTCTGTCCAGTCAGATATCGCGCTATTCCATAAACACTTTTTTTCAAGGGTACATTTTTCTGGTAGATGGTTAATGATATCAAGCTTTTCCGCTTTCAGGTGTCGGAGCTTCAAAAATATGCTCTATGAAAGCACTGATTACCAGTAAAACCCACCGTTTTTGTAGTCTTCATGTCCCTTTCATAGAAGGTTCTGATATATTATACGCTGGGAAATTTTTGGTACATTTTTGCAAAACTAGGTAACAAAAGAACACACACACACACACACACACACACACACACACACACACACACACACACAAACAAATATATATATATATATATATATTAAAAATCAAGTTCCAAAAGGACACACACACACACACACACACACACATATATATATATATATATATATATATATATATATATATATAAAGCTTAGAAGAAAACCAATAAATAATTATCCAAATGTTGGAGAATTTTTGTCTTTATTTTCAACTGAAATTAAAGCCAAAATACGACATTTAGAACGGCTCATGATTTAACATAATTGAGCTTCATTGTCTCTTATATTTAATAGCATATGTTTAGAAAATATATATACATATATATATATATATAGAGAGAGAGAGAGAGAGAAAGAGAAGCATATACTTATTGATTTATACATATTTATATATATTTTGATTTATATATATTTATATATGTAAATCAAGTACCATATATATATATATATATATATATATATATATATATATATATATATTTAATGCAGGTTTCATTGAATAATATAGACAAGTTTTGTCTATTAATTTTGTGTAGGATCCGTTCATACCGTCTGATATACTTGATGGTGATGTCGTTAAAAGACAACAAAAAATCACAGTAATTTTTTGAATTTTTTATCAGGTCTAAGCTTTCGGCTCACATAAGCCATTATCAAAGAGTAAATAATAACACACAGTAAACATAGAACATTTAAGCTATTAACAATAAAGATAATTGAATTGAAAATATAAGTCCATCCCTACCGTGGCGGATGGCCGAAGACAGTGACAAAATAGTGGTGTTGTGGTCCCTGGTCTGATTACAGACATTTGAGTACGTTGTTGGAAATATCGAAATTGATTGTATTCAAACCAGGTTTAAACTGTTTAATGTAGATTGCTTCGAGGATTTTTAGTTTCTGCTTATTATTTTCTTGTTTGAGTATGTACGTGTTATCAACAAGCGTTTTTCTCAGAAGTGTGCGTTGATAACCGTGTTGTTCTAAATGACGGAATATATTTGAATTTTTATTTAAGTGCAACGTCAGACGCCGTGAGAGCGAATTTGTGGTGTGGCCGATGTAGATATTATTGAGGTTGTTAGAGATACATTCTCTAAATGGACATATGAATTTATATACTACATTGGTCTTTTGCAAATCACTAACGGTGGGGGAAGAGTCGTTGCGGACAAATGAATTAGATGTAGTGGATTTAGTGTAATATATAATGAACTTAATTCTTTTGTTAGAGTCTGTCGGAGAAATATTAGTATTTATGAGTTTTTTTAGGATGTTTTCATCTAGTTGGTAGTTGGAGTGCATCTGGCTACGGTATAAGAGAGTGATATGTTTAGGATTGGTTGGGTTAGTATCATGTGTTGTTTTTTCCATGTTAAGCTTTTTAAGAAAGTAATGTGTTTGTTCATCAACTATGTAGTTGGGAAAATTATTATTGATGAGTGTCTGTTTTATGTTTTTTAGTTCACTGTAGAAGATCTGATTTGTAGATGAATTGACTTTTGCACGGTATAATAGATTTTTTATAATGGCTATTTTGTAATAGTGGGGGCATTCACTAATATAATTGAGTGTGGAGGGATTTTTATTAGTAGGTTTTTGATACGGTGAGATAGTAAATTTATTGTTGTCAGTGTTAATTAATATATCAAGAAAAGGAATTTTGTTATCTTTGCTAAGTTCATAAGTAAATTTTAAAACTGAGTTATTTTGAAACTGTTTTTGAAGTTGTAAGATTTCATTAGTATTTTTAATTGATAGTAGGATATCATCAACATATCTTAGATATATTGATGGTTTTGTAAATTTTGCAAAGGTAGTATTTTCAAGGTTAGACAGTATATATACAGTACTGTGCAAAAGTATTAGGACAAGAACTATTTTATCTTTTATGAGGAATATTGACAGAAAAAAAAAACAATTCAATTAAAGTAATTTATTTGATTTATTCAACAAATGCTTTAACAAGAAAAAGATACTTGTTACAAAATAAATTTAATGTTTAATATAATACCATTTTGCTTTGATCACAGCCGTCATTCTGTCAGTCATTGACATCACAAGCTTCTTCAATGTATCGAATGGTATTTCCTGCCAAGCAGCTTGTATTTGTTCCCAAAGTGTGCCTTGCGAAGTTACATTAGATTTAACAATTTATTTATCCAAAATATCCCATAGATGTCCAATTGGATTTAGATCAGGGATTTGTGGGGGCCAATTCAAATTCCGAAGTTTTCTCTCCTCTTTCGTTTTAGTTAAATACTCCTTACAAAGTTTTGCCTTTTAACCCTATATTTGTATTTCAATCAGGATTTTAGAAAAATCTTCCTTGTCCTAATAATTTTGCACACTACCGGTAGTGTGCAAATCGTTTGGACAGGAGTGATTTTAAACTTGATTTTTATTCCTCATAAAATATAAAATAGTTCTTGTCTTAATACTTTTGCGCAGTTCTGTATGTATGTAATTATATGTGATAATGTTTATATGTATGCATATGTATGTATGTATATATATATATATATTATCCTACGTCTATAGCATGACTTGGAGTTGCATGCATTATGCAATCATCAGATGCATCAGGTAAATTAAATTAGACTTTTATCCCTAAACAATTATTATCTGAAAAAAAAAAAAATAACAATTCGAACAAATTAAGACTATTTTCTGGCTTGAAATAACCTTGCTAAGCATGCTAAACTTTAGAAAACAATGCAATCAATCAAAGAAATACTGCAAACGGGGTCCTAGGCATGACCGTAAGCTGCATCTGGCAGCATGGCCTCTGATAGGAAGGTTGTGAGGGACATGGAAACACCTCTCAATTGCTGTTTGTCCCAGGTCCACCCCGACCCGGGCTGGTAGCACCTGGTAGGGTCTCTGCTATGGGCAAACAGTTAACCGCCAAACTGATGTCAAAAGACTATGTAAGTATAAAAATACACTTATATATATATATATATATATATATATATATATATATATATATATAATTGGAGTAGATAGACTAAACTATCGCCCGGTTCACACTCCACCCACGTCTATTGAACAGGTGAAGAGGTTCATCCCTTGTTTCCTGTTTAGGATGCAGTTTCCGGTTTTTTTCTTTTTTCAATCTTTTCACTCTGCGCATCAGTGGCGTTTTCGCCTTGCTTGGGGTGATATGATTAAAAAATGTAACGAAAATTAACGAAGATTAACGAAAATTATAAACAACCGACAATTTGAAATGATTTGTTTGAACATTATTAAATATGAGTATCGATCAAAAATAATGTTCAAACAAATCATTTCATATATATATATATATATATATATATATATATATAAATTTTTATTGAAAATATATATTTTTGAAGGAAAACTGTTATCAACAATGTTTTTTTGAAGAAAAAAATATTACCATAACACAGTTTTGGAGGAAAAAAGTCTCTGCAAAGCATTTTCGAACACAAAACTAGAAGACATTTTCAGTTTTCTAAAATAACAGCAATTAAGGGTTAGTTTCACACTTTTCACAACTTCTCAATCAGAGGCCTTGCTGCCGGATGCAGTTTACCGTCATGCTCAGGACCTGAGGGTTTTTTACTTCGCATAATTGTTACTTTACTTCGAATATATTTTTTTGGACCTAAGTCTTTTTCCTTCTTTTTTTTTATTTCATTCCTTTAATTTTTTTCGCATATTTTTTCTTTCGACCTGCCGCATTCTTTTTCTTTTAGATACCATTATTATATTTCCTAGTGCGTTAGTTTCAAAACCCCACATAAAATATCTAAATTGTCTCCTGCGGCCACTGAGCATGGCGCTGATCAACAGCTTTGTGTCAAACCAGCGTGTCCGCCTGGAGACATAGACTTTTTTTTGCCTCTTTTCCGGAGCCAGACGCCGAGTTCCACACGTTCGTGAGCAGATCATTAAAATTGCATATAGAAGAGAGAACGAAAACCCACTGCAATTACAAAATGATTTCTCTTGTGTAAACACACTGTCAACACTCGTCAATGGTGACGCGTGTTGTTTTGAACAAAGATTATATAGATGTAAATAGCAGTGTGGCCTAAACGATGAAACTGGACGGGATTTCGAATCCAAGGTGGAGATATTAAATATGTGTTGTATTTATTTATTTACTTATTTAGAGTGAGACGGAACCATTCTTCAGTAATTGAGACAGTGCCGAGTAATAGACAGTGGCTTTGATTGAGTTCGAATTCCAGTCGAGTTCATTACATTCACTTGCGTGCTAATTTCCTTGAGGAAGGCTTAGGGCTATATCAAGTCGAAACACCAATTCTGGTACGATCACCCAAATTAAGCAACGTCGAACCTAGTGTGGCTGCCGCCAAGTTTCCCTAAATTCTTGTTGCGACAAGATCCCTTTTTTGTAAAATCTTCAGGTTCGTTTCTCGGCAAAGCCAGCCCTGTATTCCATTACCAGTGGCTTTGTTACCCCTTAGGATAATATTACCAGACAAATTAGTACCCTTCTTTGCCCTATACTGCTATAAAGGGTTGACCACTTCTTTATACCTCCGGCGTAGGAATACACAGTCGTTGTTCTCAGGCCAAATGCTTAAAAAGACCTTTTCAGATCCGGACAGTAAAGAGGTATGGTCACACTATAGTTTTTCTCCTTGCTACTAGACACTAGTTCTATTTAACGGCCACTAGCAGTGTGCAGGAAAAGGTAAATTCTTTCTTCGTTTTTTCCCTAAAGTTAAGTTTAAGCTAAGTATTTTTTAGCACCTTATAAATGTATTTTTAACACTTTGCTATTATTTTCTAATAATATTTTCTACCCTTCTTCGTAAATGTTAAAACCCAAAACTTGCCTACTGATTTTCCTATTTATAAAAACTCTCATTCATCGTTTCTTAAGTATAAAACTTTCCTAAAAGTTTTAATTGCGTTTAACCCTCTAGGGCCATTCGTATCATATTATATTAATAAGTAGTAATTAGTGGGGGATCAGTTTATTACTTCATGACAATAGAAAACCGATCACCCACTTTATGCCCAGTATAAGCCTTAACCCTCTAGGGCCATTCGTATCATATTTGATACAGTATGAAAACAAGCCTTGAAAGAAATATTTTCCTGAAAAATTTTTTAAGAGAAATATTTTATAAATTTCAAATGAAAGCAGTACTGACTGCTCAGTCAATGAATACCAAACATTTCCTTATAGGGAAATACCAAATGTTTCCTTATAGGGAAATACTGTATCAAATATGATACGAATGGCCCGAGAGGGTTAATGTTTTTTTTTTGTATTTTCAAAATGTATTGTTTTTTTTGTATTTTATTTAATGTTCGTTTTTTAATTTGTTGCAGTTTTCACTAGGCTGCATTTATAAGTAAAATAAATGTTGTTTTTACATATTATGTGGCTTTCGTCAGTCACTTTAATCACACCACCATGGATTGATAGACGGCCGTCACACCTAAACCGCACCTACATGGGGGACTGCTTGAGGATACCAAGTGCTGTATTCTTGGAAATGCGGGTGGTACAATGGGATAAGTACCCGGAAGGACTAAGGGTCGAATTTCAGTCCCCTTGGGGATAATTATATTCACTTAAGAACAAAAGCCCCCTAGCAAATCTATAAATCCACCCTTTATCCCTTACACGTTATTAAGGTAATTATTAAGATTTGTAACACTAAACCATTATTATTTTTACCTGAACTACTAATTGTTGATAAGCCGTATAAAACGACCTATCCATCAAATAATAGCTAAGTATTATAATGAAACTCACCTATTCCTCAGATAATGGACTCTCCCTCCTATATTAATAAGAGTTAACAGGCAGTTAACGGAAGCAAGTCTTAGGAGTTCTAGAGAGTACTTTAGAGTTCTATTGGGGTTCAGTAGACATACTAGGCTGTTGATATTAGTCGGTAGTTAGCCGAACACTAAGGAGTCAGCTTTCAGTTTGAAGATTACCAAGTTCCTAAAATTTTGGGTGCGTTAAGTCGATTAGCAACTGACACAGCACGATTATAACCTTCAGTGCGAAAACTACTCCACAACACTAAGAAAATAAATTTTAGTCCACAGGATTATTGGCTGCTCGGTCAATAATATCCCCCAGCCACCTTAAAAATCTAAAAATATTTTCTGGGTTTAAATAACCTGCAAAAGGTTGATAAGCCGTAGAAAACAAATCAATCAGTGAAATGTTAATGTATATGTGTGTTTTTGTGTATGTGTTTATTATTTTGGTTAGTTGATTTTGTTTTGCGGCGTATCAAACATTCTCCAATTATTTAATACCGAAATCGAAGTAATTTTATGAAAAGTTTTTTTTATAAATAATAATTAATTAAAGACATAAGTATTACTATTTGACCCATAGTCTGGGAAAAGAGGAGGATTCATACCATTCTCAAGTGCGACACAAAACATGGACCTGTCTAATTTTCTCTGTATAACTCCACTCTGTTAATAATTTAAATGTTCTATGTTCACTGAACATTAAATGTTCATCCTTTGATAATGGCTTATGTAAGCCGAATGCTCAGACATGATAAAAAATCAACAATTATTGCGATTTCGTCTTTCCATGACAACACTATCAAGCTAATCAGATCATACGAACGGATCTTACACAAAATAAATAGACAGAACTTGTCTATATTATTCAATGAAACCTGTATTAATGAAAAAATGCTGCCAAAATACACACAATATATATATATATATATATATTCGATTATCTGTACTATTGTAAGAACTGCAAGCTTGAAACTTCTGAATATCGTTTCTTATGTCTTTGTCTATGAGTGTATCAAATTTGATTAAAATCGGACCACTCCTTCTATAACCTGATTTTTTCGATTATCGATTTTCAGTATTTATCGGGGGTACCTCGACACAAAACCTAGCTAAGAACACTCGCAGTCGTTTATAGTACACCTGTGTAAATTTTCAAGAAAATAGTTTCAGCCGTTTCGGAGTCTATAGGTAACGGACACACACACACACACACACACACACACACACACACACACACACACACACACACAGACAATGTTCCATGTATAAATGAGTTTAGATTTAGCGGTGTACGCACAGAGAATAACCAAAATACTGTACGCTATTTTGTGAGATATTTTGAAAGAGAAAAAGTTTTTTTTTATTACTGAAAAATCATGGCTCCTGTGTTTATTGTAAACAGAAAAGACCAACTGAGTAATGGTCAAGAGTGTAGAGACCAGAAATGTCGTTATTAGGCCGTGTGATACGACAACAAACCTACCTATTTTTACTATATTATTACAGTACACACACACACACACACACACACACACACACACACACACACACACACACATATATATATATATATATACATATATATATATATATATATATATATATATATATATATACACACAATCACTGCTAAAACCACCAGCTTTTGCTGCTACTGCTACGGTAATGCTATAGGCTCTCGACTCCTACTCTCTCACTCTTTACTCCCCATCCGTTTAGCAAAGGTGAGAGAAAGGCTAAGGAGAGCAGCGTTTATAGATTACCAAAAGATAAAGATTAAGGAAAAGCTCGTGTTGAGAGTGTGCTATCTTTCTTTAGTGGCGTAACGGACAGAGGAAATAAGTAACTAACTCAGTAACTAACTAACTAAGGAAGGAACAAGCAGAATTATTATATGATAATTATGAACGAAATTTTTAAAATCCACGCTTTTCATTTTTCGTTTTTCACGAGAGACGCTAGCTTAGGAAAAAGTAATTAATTTTTTATTAATTATTCAAACAAATGTACATACATACATTACATTCTTTCGTTTTTAGATCTGATGAAGCCTTCAATGGCAAAATGCATCTGTTTATCAAAACTCTTTATAAGTAACATTTCCAGTTATCAAATTTGAAGCTTTGTCAGAATTTTAATTTTTAATAACACATAGATATAATGTTACGGAAAATCCTGAAGATTAACGAAATGGTTTTAAACAACCGACATAATGAAATTATTTGTTTGAACATTATTTTTGATCGATACTCGCATTTAAGTAGATATTCTGTTTTTAATGAAACAGTATATTCATATATTTATTTCTACCGGTCTGATTATTTAAGATAAAGTTTTGAACGAAAATGTGCGTCATTTGACAGCATATAAGCAAAAACAATTGTTTTATTTGACTCATTGGGAATGTAACAAATACAGGGTGGCCCCAAAAAGAGTTCTTGATCGAGTTGTGTCACTTTATTCTTGAGATAGCCCCACAATAAAAAAAAATCTGTTGTTAAGATTCTTCATTGACCGCTGCAACATCTCAGCTGGGATTCAGTGAATTTCATCCTGATTCTCTGTTTTAACTCATCCAGAGTTCTTGGTCGAGTCGTGTACACATTCCTCTTGAGATGGCCCCACAAGAGAAAATTCTGCTGTTGAGATTCCTCATTGACCGCTGCAACATCTCAGCTGGGATTCAGTGAATTTCATCCTGAATTCTCTGTTTTAACTCATCCAGAGTTCTTGGTCGAGTCGTGTACACATTCCTCTTGAGATAGCCCCACAAGAAAAAAATCACTAACGGAGACACAAAAATTTTCCGTTTTTTTTTGGGTCACCCTGTATATCTAAAATGGATCGACTAAAGACCAAATGAAAACAGAAATAATAATATAGCACCTCTAAAATACTAAGGTAATAAGCGTAACTTAGATGTGGCACATCGCCGAAATTGGCACGAGAAGCCGAACAGGTGGTTACCGCTTCTGTTTCGAAGAGGTGGTCTGATATCGAGGTTCGAAGCGCCCATTAACAAGAAGAAGAAACGTCACTAATTAAGAGGGGAAGTGTATGTCACGAATGTATAATGATTTTTATCTGCAAATCGACAACTTGTTTGAAAAATTGTAATTTAAAATTTTAATGTTTCCTGACACGACACGTTAACTTTAAGTGGAAAATGTTTTCTGGTTGTGTTTTCCACCTAAAAATTTGTCTCCTGATGCAGAAAGTTCAAATTAATGAAGATGTTTCTGACATTGATGGCTTTGTGGACATTAAAACTGATGAATTTTTAAATATTTTCAAGAAGACACCGAAGAAACCGTACTTTATTTAAAATAAATATTCGCCCAATACAAGAGCCAAGAGTCTCTCAAGGTAGAGGTTTACTTTATAATGTTGTAAAAGAGGATGAAAAGGCAAGAAGTAGAGTGCACGTGGCTATGGGGGAAAGATAAATGTTAACTATAGATTTTTTTATTTAATCATTTCACCCCAAAAACAGCGGTACCGTCACTGATGTGCAAGGGGCTACATAAGAGAGTAAAAGTTTTAGGCAGGAGGAGAATGACGACAAAGACGAACCAGCTACATGGGGTGAAAGAGAAAGAGCAAGAGGAAGATGAGAACACAGGAGTGAAAACAGTTGAGAAGGTAGAGAGAAAAGAAAAATACAAGATACACGGGGAGATGTAGAAAGGGCTGGAGTTACATAAGAGAGTTAAGGTTTTAGGCAGGAGGCGAGTGAAGAGTAAGACGAACCAGCTACAGTGGGTGAAAGAGAAAAAGCAAGATAAGGATGTGAACACAGGAGTGAAGACAGTTGCGAAAGAAGAGAGAAAGGAAGAAACAAGAAACACGGGGCGATGTGAAAAGGGCTGGAGTTAAGTGGATAAGAGATAGGAATTGACAATGCATTTAAATTCTTAGATGTTGCATCCGTCAGGAAAGCAAGTATATGGAAGGGAGTTCCACAGGCGGGAAACGTGAGAAAAGAAAATGATGGAGTAGAATTGTCGCCAGCATTTGGTTGATTTAACTTTATATTGATTTAACTGTATATATTGCTGCCATTTTGGTTGCCCGAGTAAATTCCTGTGGAGGGGGCAGCAGTGACCTAATTTCGTCGGAGCAGAAGCAATGATAATATTTACAGAAGAGGCAGAGAGAAGTCAAAACTCGCCGGTGAGAAAATGGCTGAAGTCGTTCTGGAGTCGAGACCTATCACATTACAGATTATTCTATGGAGCCTGTCGAGAACCCTGAAACGAAAAGCAGGGGCGCCGGACCAGATATGACAACAGTATTTCATGCACGGTCGGATGTTTGATTAAAGAGGTCAAGATTGTAGTGATTGGGAAAACGTACAAGCGAATATCTGTTTCACAAGGCAATAGTTAATTATAAGAAATATGTTACTTCCTCTTTGCTAATGGAATATGAAGTAAATAAAGATTATTTACACTTGTGTACATCGTAATTCCCAGAATAAAAGGTTAGAAGTACGACTAAGGTTAGAACACATGGCTTGGAAACAGCTAGGGAGCAGGATTGACCCGCTACGATTTCATTGTGAGAAACGTGTTTTATGATAAAATAAAATTAAAAAAATCAACGCACATACAGGGACACACATAAGTGTTGGATACATGTTATTATTTTTTTTTATAAGCGTTTCACTCCGAGCAAGGCATATCACTGCCACTACTGCGCAGGGGGCTACATAGAGTCGTGAAAGGATGATTAAATATAGCAAATGACAGAGGGTGGGTGATAGGCGGGTAAGAATACTGAGAATGAGGGTTGGGTAGATGAGACTTCTGAGAATAATTGGGAGTTAGTGTGATAGGAGGTGTCTATTGACCCTACATTTAAACACCTGGAGATTGTAACTATCGGGAAAGCAGACTTGTGGAAGGGAGTTCCACAGGCGGGAAGCGCGAGAAAAGAAGCTGTTGGAGTAGAATTTACGGTTACATCTTATTTGTTTAACTGTAAAAGGGTGGGACCTAGTTGCTAATCTAGTATCTCGTGTAAATTCGTGCTTAGGCGGCACCAGTGATCTAAGCTTATCGAAGCAGAAGCCATGAAAGTACTTGTAGAAGAGGCACAGGGAAGCCACATCACGCCGGTGAGAGAGTGGTTGCAACCGGTCTGCCAAGTCAGTATCAACGACGTTACAGATCCTCCTTTGTATTTTGTCAAGAAGCCCATACAACTGTAGTTTATGTTCGCCATTTTGCCTGATATTTGGTAAGTAATATTTCGTAAAGTTGTTTTAGTTGTATGTGGAAGGAAAATTATAAACTCATAGTTGAATCCATTTTTTTAAAAATCAAAGTTCAAAATTATCCTATGCAAAAGTATTGGATACATGACACTTTTTCAAATTTCCAATCGAAACTTTGTATTTTAAAAGACTTTAAATATTCAAATTTTCGATAGTGTAACACTTTCGGCCGGGGCTGGCCGTTTGTTGTGACGTTTGTTCTCGCCGATGGTCGTAACGATCACAGTTGTGATGTTGCCAACCGGCTGGCCGGTTGGTTCGGTCGCTGTTGCTGGTCGTGACGACCTCGTCCGATGATGTCACAAAAGCTGGTTTACAAGACGTCTTTTGCAACAATGCGCCACTGCCCCACGTTGTGAATTGATCCAGAGGTCGCGTCGTGCAATTTTAGTAGTCGCTTTGCTATCAGAGCCAGTCCGGACACTGGTGCACACTTGTGGTTAAAAACATAAATACGGCACAAAAAAAAAAAAAAAAAATTAATAAAATAAATGAACAAGGTCGAAAACGCCTGGAGAGTTACGAAGAATATCTTTATATAAAAAAAAACAATGTTTTTCTTTTTAGGAGTAGATAATACAGTTGTCGGAATGACGGTTTACAATGGAGAGAGAGAGAGAGAGAGAGAGAGAGAGAGAGAGAGACAGAGAGAGAGAGACAGACAGACAGAGACAGAGAGAGATTGTTTTCAAAATCTCCAGAGTTTCCAATCTTCAAAATAAGAATGTTTTTTCTAAGTTTTATTTAAGTAACAGAACTCTTTCTGCGGTAGACTGGTTGCCGACCAAGGCTATAGAACCCAATCTGTCCTGCTATTTAACCCATAACTGGAAGGAAGAGACGGATTAATACCTTTTCCAAGGGTATTTGCGCGTAAGTGAATACAATGGATTCAACTGGAATTCGAACTCGGCTCCCCGGTTTCTCGTTCCGAGCCGATATCCACTGTACCACAACGCACATCCGACTTAAAAACGAACTGATTTTTCTCGCCGAGTCCGGATTTTTCACGTATTCATTAAATTTTCGTTAAAGTCTTTTCATATATTCTCTATAATCAGGGCTGTCAATTCTCTATGCAATTTCTAAAATAACAAAGTTCTTTCGGGTCCTTATCGGAGTTTAACGGAGTTTACCGAAGTTGAGCGAACGAGGAATCAGAATTTTCGATTCTCCCATGATTTACAAAAAACAAAAACAATAACGTTCTTTCGGGATTCATATCGAAGGCGCATTATTCCAAATTAACTCTTTAATTTAATCGGTGGCAGGCTTCATTCGGCTGCGTGTCATGGCTCCCCAGTTGGGTACTTTTTTCCACAGTCGTTACATTTCGACTGATAGCTCCTCAGTCAGTCAGTTAAGTGCCATACGTGATTTACGCTTGGGCGATCATGTCTCGAAAGAGACATGACTGACTGGGCAGAAGATTATCCCGCAGTAGGTTGCCATTGCTTTCTGCGGTAGACTGGTTGCCGACCAAGGCTATAGAACCCAATCTGTCCTGCTATTTGACTCATAGCTAGAAGGGGAAAGAAATGTATTATATTATTATGTGTTAATTAGTGGGGGATCGGTTTCCTATTGTTATGAAGTATTAAACTGATCCCCTACTTTATGACCAGTAGAAGCCTTAAACATTATTCCAACTATTATATTCAGTCAGTCAGTTAAGTGCCATATGTGATACACGCTTGGGCGATCATGTCTCGAAAGAGACATGACTGACTGGGCAGAAGATTATCCCGCAGTAGGTTGCCATTACTTTCTGCAGTAGACTGGTTGCCGACCAAGGCTATAGAACCCAATCTGTCCTATTATTTAACCCATAACTGGAAGGAAGAGACGGATTAATACATTTCCCAAGGGTACTTGCGCGTAAGTGAATACAATGGATTCAACTGGAATTCGAACTCGGATCCCCTGTTTCTCGTTCCGAGCCGATATCCACTGTACCACAACGCACATCCGACTTAAAAACGATTCGCCGAATCCGGATTTTTATAACTCTTTTCAATCCTCTCGGGGGATCTAGCCGACTCGAAGCCTTCGGCGAATGAAATCATTTTCCGCACACTCGATTTGCGGAAGGGGTTAGCTCGACGAATGAGATATCGCCAGCTCACATCATTTCCAATTTCCCACAGACTTCTGTTCTCAGGAAATATCTGTTGAGGGACTTTAACCCTGCGTGACTCCATCAAATAATCCTGACATTTTATTATGACTGCGACCATTTCGTCAATTTTCCACCTAGCCTAAAACAATGCGTATCGTATATGAAAAGAAAGAAAACTACAATGAAAAAGAAAGATTACATTTATTTCTTTTCCTCAAATTGTCTGCTAATTTATCTATTCCCTGGATTTTACAAGTACATGATAGTATTAAAATAGCTAATTTTTCTATTCCCCGGACTTTTACAAGTATATGATAGTATTAAAATAGTTTTTTACATAGGCGCACATCGCGAATTACAATAAAGCACAACCAATAATACTACTAATATTAATTCCTCTCTCTCCGCTGTATTAAACCAACAAATGAAAGTATCCCCGCGGGAGATAGTGTCACAATAGTATTAGATTGCTATCTTTGACCAATCAGAGAAGCACAAAATTGCTTACAAGATAGTGATACTAATGATCTGACTCTTTGATGTGTTTTCTGCAATTCAAGGATTAAAAATGGCAAAAACTAAATAATTATCCAGAGATATGCGAGATAGAATCATTGAACGTCAAAAAGGAGGGCAATGTTTCCGAAAAATTAGCAAAGAAATGAATCTACCACAAAATACAGTAGGAAATATGTTCAGAAAGTTTAAAAAGAATGGCGACGGTACAGCAAACCTTCTAAGAAATGGAAGACTGAGAAAAATAAATGGGAGGACTTCAAGGTGGATCAGCAGAAATGTGCAAAAAACCCGTTCATTACTTGTTCTGAAATTAAAACTGGTTTTGAGGGTGCTGGAATTAATGTAAGTAAGGATACCATTAGTATAGCTCTATATCGTACAGGATTTCATTCAAGATCACCAAGAAAAGTGCCTTCACCGAAAACCAAATATGTCAAAGACCGATTAAATTTTGTCGAAACTTATGAAAAGAAATGTATGCAGATTTGGGAAAAAGTAATCTGTTCGGATGAAACGAAAGCTGAACTATTCGGAAGGAACACAGCGACAAGTGTTTGACGAAAAATGGTACTACCTTCAACTAGGACAATACAGTTAAGTTTGGAGGTGGTTCCATTATGACGTGGGGATGATTTTCATCCAAGGGCACTGGTGATTTACAAGTTATCCATGTTAGAATGAATGGTAGCATGTACAGGGAGATTCTAGAGAAGAACCTTCAGAAATCTGCAACTTTTTTAGGACATGGTCGGAATTTCGTGCTTCAACACGACAATGATCCCAAACATACCGCAAAACTTACAAAGGAAAGGTTTGAAAATAATGGTATTAGTTCTCTCTATTGGCAAAGTCAGTCTGTTGACGCGAATCCAATTGAAAATTTGTGGAATACTTTGAAGGTTAAAGTTTATAAGCAGAATCCACAAAATATCAAGCAATTAGAGGAATTATGCAAGGAAGAATGGGGTAAAGTAACGGTGGATCAGTGTGGAAAACTTGTGGACAACTATAGAAAGCGACTTGAAGCAGTGAAACAAAACAGATGCTACGTAACAAAATATTAAATTGATGTATCCAGTACTTTTGCATAGGATAATTTTGAACTTTGATAAAAAAAAAATGAATTCAGCCATGAGTTTTTAATTTTCCTTCCACATACAACTAAAACAACTTCACGAGATATTACTTACCAAATATCGGGCAAAATGGCAAACATAAACTAGAGTTATAACAGAAAATAACATGTATCCAATACTTTTGCGTGTCACTGTATATGTGTTCCACCTGTAATAAAAAACAATAGATGTTTATTTTGAATGTAAGTGTATGTATGTATAAAAAAAAATGTCAAGCGTGTTTAAACTATAGATGAATTAAGTGTGTTTATATGTTGGTAATGTCAGTATTTGTATGAATGACAAAACAAAATACATATCTGTCCGAATGTGTAGCAAAATATTATATACAAGTATCACGTGATGGACGATTTTCTTTTTTTAAGATAAAATATGTGCCTGAGAGACTCATGTAACTGTAAACTATCAAGAAATATCTGATAACACTGTCCTCTTGCATAATTTTTTAATGGTTAATGGTAATATTATCTGTTTTCTTATGAGGAAATATTCAATGTTAATTGACTGTGTAGTCTGTTCTATAAATTCTTTCATGGCTTCATCCACATACAACTAAAACAACTTTACAAAATATTACTTACCAAATATCAGGCAAAATGGCGAACATAAACTAGAATTATAACAGAAAATAACATGTATCCAATACTTATGATTGTCACTGTATTTCCCGTAAATACTTTTGAACTCTAGCAAATGAAGACTAGTTATCTCCAGTCAGCAAATCTTTATTTTTGGCCTGAACTGACTATTATAAAGCTAGTGCATGCTAGAAGGAGTCAGATACTCTTCAAGGCAGACCCCGAAAGCAACTCAAAAGAGCTATTAGACAATGCAATAAAGAAAAACAATTAATTGTAAGAAATGAATACGTGGTTAACAGCAAAAGTGACAGGTCAATGTACCAAGTCTTGTTTTTATCATTTCATCCCATTCAAGGCATTCCACTGCCACTATAGCGCAGGGGGTTACACAGGGAGAGGAGCTGAGAGAGCGATTAGATATAGGAAATGTCAGAAGGAGGGTGACAGACGAGTAAGTAGGAACATAGGAAGAGTGTTTGAAGGAATGAGTGCGAGTTAGTGTGTTAGGAGATATCTATTGACCTTACATTTAAATTCATGGAGATTGTAGCTGTCGAGGAAGCAATCATGTGGAAGGGAATTCCACAGGCGGGAAGTGTGAGAAAAGAAGCTGTTGGAGTATAAATTGCGCTTACATTTTATCGGTTTCACTATAAAAGGGTGGGACCTAGTTGCTAACCTAGTATCTCGTGCAAATTTGTCTGGGAACAACCAAATCAAGCAGACAATAAAAGTTTAGTGACAGTAGAGAAATAGAATTACTTCCCAGGTTCAAAGCTTTCCAACTACGATCACTATGCAACGTTCTTTTTCGCGTGCTGTGTCGCTTCAGGACGTAGGCGACCTTGGACTTCTGCTTGGCTCTGTCTCGTTTTGCTCTTAATATATTTTCTCTTGGTATCTCTGCAAACCCCGCTCCGCTATCCATTTGCTAAGGTCTATCAAGTATTCTCACGCTGCTTAACCTTGTCTCTCCTTCCTTCTATTCGTCCTGTGAGCATTAAATTCTCCAGGCCCTCCTTCCTCATTGAGTGTCTCAGGGACCTCATTTGTCTCTTCTTGATATTAAGTATGGGTTTTCTACCATCCACCCGCGTATTGAATACTGCTGCTACATCTAATCGGGTGCCCCTGTTATTCTTCTCGGTGTTCTTGACAAAATACAACGGAGAGTCTGTAATATAATCGATACCCACTTGTCAGACCGGCTGCAGTCACTCTCTCACGGGCGTGACGTACCTTCCCTGTCTCTTCTATAAATACTTTTACAGCTTCTGCTCCGATGAACTTAGATCACTGGTTCCTCCTAGGTACGAATTTGCACGAGATACTAGATTAGCAACTAGGTCCCACACTTTCACAGTGAAACAGATAAAATGTAACAGCAATTTCTACTCTAACAGCTTTTTTTCTCGCACTTCCAGCCTGTGAAATTCCCTTCCGCATGCTTGCTTCCCCGTGAGCTATAATCTCCAGGAGTT
This sequence comes from Ascarosepion bandense, assembly GCA_037127315.1. Classification (NCBI taxonomy): domain Eukaryota; kingdom Metazoa; phylum Mollusca; class Cephalopoda; order Sepiida; family Sepiidae; genus Ascarosepion; species Ascarosepion bandense. The sequence goes on along the minus strand of JBBBDQ010002250.1, from coordinate 237,625 downwards.
TAAATGTAAGGTCAATAGTCACCTGCAAACACACTAACTTGCATCCATTCTCTCAAACATTCTGCCCAATATGTTTCTTTTTCTGTTTTTTTGTTTATTTTTCGTTTTCTTTCTTTCATTATTTTTCTTTCTTTTTTCTTTAATTCTTTCTTTTTTTGCTCTTTTTCTTTCTTCGTTTTTCTTTCCTTTTTTGTTTTTCTTTCTTTCTACCTTTTTTCTTTTTTCTTTATTTATTTCTGTTGTAACCTAAAAAGTTTACTGAATCAGAAATAACAAAAACGGTGGTCGGAAAATGAAATAGTAATCTTTATAACATCAACAAATTACAATACTCGCCAGCTGTGTGAAGTAAAAAAATACACTGCTAGTGGTTAACTGCTAGACAGCAAGATCAGTATTTAGCTGCTTCCCCACTTGAGAAAAATGCGGCACAAGGCCTTTTCTAATGTGGGTAATCCGAGCCATAAAAATTGCATGTCTACTTTTCCCCAGCCGAGACTCTACCCTTCCACGCTGCCTCGGCTGGTTTAGTCTCTGCCCGAAGACAGAGTCAGACAACGTCAGAACTGCGTCTGAGCGAAGTCAATCGTGAGACGGCAATTTAAACCCTTCACAATAGGGTCCAACCTATTTTTTTAAAATCATTTCACCCCAATCAAGCCATTCTACTGCCACTGTTGCACAGGGTGTTACATAGGGGGAAGTGATTAGAAATAGGGTTTAATTATAGGAAATGTCAGGAGGAGGGTAAAGACGGATGAGGATACCGAGGTTGTGGTGGAGTAGATGGAAAACGAGCTTGCGGGAATGGATGTAAGTCAGTGTGACAGGAGATGTCTATTGACCTTACATTTAAATTCATGGAGATTGTAGCTGTCGGGGAAGCAAGCATATGGAAGGGAATTCCACAAACGGGAAGTGCGAGAGAAAGGATGCGAGTTAGTGAGATAGGAGATGTCTATTGACCTTACATTTAAATTCATGGAGATTGTAGCTGTCGGGGAAGCAAGCATATGGAAGGGAATTCCACAGGTGGGAAGTGCGTGAAAAGAAGTTGTTAGAGTAGAAATGCGGTTACACTTTATTGGTTTCACTGTAAAAGTGTAGGACCTAATATTTCTGACGATTGGGACATACCCATTCATGGGTACGTATATAACACTGCATTATCTAGATTTTTCTCTTTTTTTCTTTCATCTGTCATTGTCTCTCTCTATAGGTACCCTTTTTTTTACAATCTCTATATATTCTTTCTGTTTATTACTTTATTCCTATAGCTCTTTCAGTGTCTGGCGTTCCACCTGTATTCCTCTTTTTCTATATATTTTCTCTAGCTGTGTATTTATCATAGTCTCTCTCTCTCTCTCTCCATATATATATATATATATATATATATATATATATATATATATATGTATATATCCGAGTGAATACAGAACGAAGAAATAATTCTTACAACGTCCAAAACATTAATTTAAAACAGTGCTCGATATATAATATATAGAGCTGTGAACATTTATTATAAATTATATTTTGGAACATGTACATAATTTTTTTCTCTATATATGCACTACAAAGGTACATTTGTTTCGACATTGAAACTTCAATGTCTCATCATACCACCTGATGAGACATTGAAGTTTAAATGTCGAAACAAATCTATTTTTGTCGTGGATATATATAGAAAAATTATGTACATGTTCTAAAATATAATCTATCTATCTATCTATCTATCTATCTATCTATGTAAATATATATATATGCTTTTTTCCCTCTCTATATGTTGTAACCTATTAAGGTTATTGAATGAGAAATAACCAAAATGGAGATTGGAAAATGAAATAGTAATCTTTATAACATAAAAAAAAAACATTATCTACAGCTGTGTATAGTAGATAACCACTAGATAATAGTATAGTATAGTATAGTAATAGTATAGTATAGTATAGTAATAGTATAGTAATAGTATAGTATAGTAATAGTATAGTAATAGTAAAGTATAGTAATAGTATAGTAATAGTAATAGTATAGTATAGTATAGTAATAGTATAGTATAGTAATAGTAATAGTATAGTATAGTATAGTATAGTATAGTAATAGTATAGTAATAGTAATAGTATAGTATAGTATAGTAATAGTAATAGTATAGTATAGTATAGTAATAGTAAAGTATAGTATAGTATAGTATAGTAATAGTATAGTAATAGTAATAGTATAGTATAGTATAGTAATAGTAAAGTATAGTATAGTATAGTAATAGTATAGTATAGTATAGTAATAGTATAGTATAGTAATAGTATAGTATAGTATAGTAATAGTAATAGTATAGTATAGTAATAGTATAGTATAGTAATAGTATAGTAATAGTATAGTAGATAACCACTGCTATTGATGAAATGCTAGACAGCAATATCAATATTTAGCTACCTCTTCACTTGAGACAAAATGTGACACAAAACCTTTTTAATGTGGTTAATCCGAGTCATATAGGTTTCCATTACTTTCTGCTGTAGAAATGGTTGCCAGTCAAGGCTTTAGAACCCAATCTGTCCTAAGTGGAGTGAAGAGATGGATTAATACTTTTCCCAAGGTTATTTTTGCGTAAGTGAATGCAAGGAATTCAATTAGTATTCGAACTCGGCTCCCCGGTTTCTCGTTCCGTGTCGAGACAGCTCAACGATAAATATACTTTGCACTCATTTCTGATGGCACGGTCACTCGTAATATATATATATATATATATATATATATATATATTTCCAATTTGTAAACTCTCTCAGTGTCTGTCGTTCCATCTGTATTCCTCTTTCTCTGTATATTTTTCTCTGGCTATCATTGTCTCACTCTCTCTCTTTCTCACTTTCTCTCTCTCTCTCTCTCTCTCTCCCTATATATATATATATATATATATATATATGCGAAACAGATCTGTCTGCGGATGACTATTTACGCTCTCACACCCTGATTGAGCACTCTGGAAAAATGGTAGACGTTGAAAAACAGTAGCTACTCAGGCATGTACGCATCGCTCATTCAGTAAAATGAATTAGAGCACTCTGGCTATTGGGCGCGTATAATGATAATATACACGCTAAAAAGTCTGCGTTCTTCTACCGAACGCCCATAGCCCAAAAGTGGAGTCGCCGACTTACGCCAATTCGGTCGGGTTTCAATCCTGGGTTAAAAAGCAATCGGAGTCTAAACGTACTAATGAGCTGTGATACAGCGAAACAGATCTGTCTGCGGATGACTATATATACATATATATATATATATCACTTTGCCCCTCTCCATATGTTTAACGTAAAAAGTTTACTGAATGAGAAATAACCAAAATGGAGTTTGGAAAATGAAATAGTAATCTTTATAACATCAACAAAATCGAATACGCGCCAGCAGCGTAAAGTAGACAACCACTTCTCGAAATATATTTTCCGTTGCTCCTACCATGCAACCAAGTCAGTTTGAAGGTGGTTTTACTGGCAATACCATAGAAAAATTCCCAAACCTCCATTGGCACTTCCGTTTTTGGGAACACCTTAGGTGCCTGGCAATAGACTCAGCCCTCTTCCAAGGAAAGGGTAATCTGGGGAAATAGAACCCTGGGTTTTTTAGCTTGGTTGTAAGTCCTAGCGAAAAGATTGTTATATCACTAGAAGGAAAAAACATTACCAACAACAAGACATTTTTTAAGTAAAAAGAATTACCAGCAATACATTTTTGAATAGAAAACTAGAAGGGATCTTCAGTTTTCAAAAATAAAAAATTAAATTTTTCATCAAATTCTAACTAAATCTACCTTCTCACTATAACCGAACATTAGAAAAAATTACATACCATAAAATCCTACTTTTCTTTTTGGTATTAAATAATCCACAGAGGTTGATATGTCGTTTAACAAAACAGAAACTCAAACTGACTAAACAAACTTTCTCACCCTCACCTTTTTGGCATTAAATAACCCACAGAGTTTGATATGCCGTTTAACAAATCTCAAACTGAAACTGACTAAACCAACCTTCTCACTATAACCGAACATTAAATAAATACCTTAAAACCCCACCTTTTTGGCATTAAATAACCCACAGAGGTGTTGATATGCCGTTAAACAAAACTCAAACTCAAACTAGAGAAACGAGATTACAATCAAACGCTCTACTATTGTCGTATTCGAGATAGACGTGCTTGTTTTTTACATTCGTGCCTGGAGGTAATTAAAGATTGTGTATAGGTCTTCGGTCGGGATAGCGTATTTTTGCCAATCTCCATATTCTTTGTCGCTTGCACAACACAGAGGGCCAATCTCAACGTTCTGTCATCGCTGTCTTGAGTGGCAATTAGGCCTTGTAAAAGTGAAAAGAAAGGACTGAGCATAAACCTCAAGAAAGCTGAATGTATGGTCATCAGCAAAAAGAGGAGACCAATATGCCAACTGCAAACTGGAGAATCTAAAATGAAACAACTAAAATATTCAAATACCTGGGAAGTGTCTTGACAGAGGATGGAAAGTGCGACCCGAAGATCCAGAGATGCATTGGCATGGCCAAAGACGCATTTCAGAAGCTAACCAGAGTACTAAAAGACAGAAGAATCTTATTAGAAACAAAGAAAAAGTGCTGGATGGCTATGTGATATCTGTCCTTCTGTATGGAAGTGAATGTTGGAGGATATCATCAAGGATAAAGGAGAGGCTTGAGGCAGCAGAAATGTGGTTTTACAGAAGGATGCTGAGGATACCATGGACGGAGCATGTGAGCAATAATGAAGGATGGAAAGTGCGACATGTGGATCCAAAGACGCATTGGCATGGCCAAAGACGCATTTCAGAAGCTAACCAGAGTACTTAAAGACAGAAGAATCTTATTAGAAACAAAGAAAAGAGGGCTGGATGGCTATGGAATATCTGTCCTTCTGTATGGAAGTGAATGTTGGAGGATATCATCAAGGATGAAGGAGAGGCTTGAGGCAGCAGAAATGTGGTTTTACAGAAGGATGCTGAGGATACCAGAGACAGAGCACGTGTGCAACGATGAGGTTTTGAAAAAAATGCAAACAAGATGGAAACTGATACTAAATATCAGGAAAAGACAAATGAGGTTTATTGGACAGGTACTAAGGCAGGAAGGCATGGAGGACTTGATACTAACAGGTCGGATAACTGGAAGGAGAGAGAGGGGAAAGCAGCACGAGACGTACTTGTTGGGTCTGAGCAAATAGTTGATGGAGCAGGTCTTAGAAGAGATGCAAAGAGAAAATATTTTGAGAGCGCCTAGAGACAGAGCCAAGTGGAAGTCCATGATCGCTTACGTCCTGAAGGGACACGGCACATGAACAAGAAGAATTAGGTTGTCAATTTAAAAAAATCATTATTTTCTTTATTTTACTGTTGATCATGATATTCAGGTCGCTATTCGCTTCATCCCCCATGGCAAACAAATTTATATGAAGTATATGAGAAACAATGTCTACGGTTTCGACCTTTGATTTGCTATCAAAACCGATGTGTCTTTTAGTAAAGTCATGTCCTCCTAATTTGCGAAACACCGATAAATTTGTATCGTCATTGACACACTGCATATTAAGCAAACTTTTTGTTTTATAAACTTGCTTTAAATTTTCAAATTATATTATTTTTTTGGTGAATACAAAATAAAAGTAACTCTTCTTTTGACTGTATACAAAATTGCGAGCCAGTGAGAAAATATTTTTTGACCAACAGTAAAATAGATTGACTCCGTACTGATGGAAGAAGACGAAGCAAAATATCGCGAGCCTGTGTAAATTATTAGGGCCTATTTACTTCCTTTACTGTAAAGTCTTTTTCAGAAATTACGACGCGATTTTTTTCGGTACTCAATTTCAGCAATATGTTGCGTGTATTTAAATAGGCCCAAATTTTCTTCATACGCCTAAAATCATTCAGCAGCGAATGACTATCACTAAGCCGGAAATGACTGACAAAAAAGGCAAGAAGAAGTCCGATTTTTTTCTAGTCGTTAACATCAAATAAGTTAGGTTTCTTCAATATCTGATTGTTGATTGGAGTTCAGCAGATACATTTGCAGGAAATAAGACTATTTTGGAAAACATTGAAGGGATAAAAGCCTTCGGGTCCTAAAACGAAAATTGACCTCGATAAGTACAATCAGCCTTTATCGATTTTCCTTTTTTTTTTAAATTTTTCTCGTTGTCCGTAAAAAGAAAGAAAGTTACGAAGAATTACAGTGAACGCTGGATATATTTAAATCTCTGCTACTATTTATCTTAGAACATTTTCACAGTTTGAATATTTTATGGACTTCTCAAGAACCCACGCATGTTAACGGGGAGTAAGTCCCTGCGGGTCACATACAGGCTAAACAATGGGCTTCCATATATAGTTCCTGCCAAATCATTTTCTTAGCTTATTCGCCGTTACTATGAGTTGGTTGTTAACTTCTTAAATTTTGATGTGTAAGTCCATTTTTTTGTTTGCATTTCTTTAAGAAATATTAATTTTAATTTCATTCATATGCCTGTTATGCTTAATTTTACATTTGGTTTTGGTTTTCTTTAACTTATTAGATATTTCTGTGGCTTTTGGACACTTTCTCTCTTTCTTATTCTCCTCCAATCTAATATTTCTCTCTTATGTAGCTCCCTGCGCGTCAGTGGCGTTACCGCCTTGATTGGGGCAAAACGATTAAAAAAAAATAAAGAAAAAAATTTCGTATAAACGGATTAATGTTATTCTCTTCTTCTACTTATCCATACAAGCGAGACAGTATTGCTTTTTGTTCAGTTTTTCCGATCTAGAGCAAATAGTGGGAAGTTCTGTTATGTATGGCCAACGGCCAATTTACTAAACATGATCAAGCTTCCTATAACTTCTATCGATATATAAAATCCTCTGACATCCATTATTCCGTTCACCCGTCCGTCCGAGCATCTAAAATAACCATACATTCACCCATCGAAAGCATTTTTAGGGGAGATATGAAAACAGGAGATCGGGGAGCCGAGTTCGAATTCCAGCTGAATTAATTGGGAAAGGTATTAATCCGTCTAATCCTTCCAGTTATGGGTTAATTAACAGGACAGATTTGGTTCTATAGCCTTGGCTGACAACCAGTCTACTGCAGAAAACAATGGCAACCTACTGCGGGATAATCTTTTGCACAGTCAGTCATGTCTCTTTCGAGACATGATCGCCCAAGCGTGTATCACGTATTACACTTAACTGACTGACTGATGAAAACAGGTAAGAATGTCCAATGTACAGTTCGTCTTAAGGTATGTGTGGCTTGGTATAATATATACCCGTTATTTCTTTAAAAATTAGGTTTTATTTTTTTATTTTTTTTTAATCATTTCAGCCCGAGCAAAGCGGAAACGCCACTGATGTGCAGGGGGCTTTTAAATTAAAAATAAAAAAGAGTGAGGAGTACAAATTAGTTAGAAAGGAACAATAGAAAGCTGAGAAAGCAGGTGCGATGACAGATACATAGGTGGAGAGAAAGGGAAGGTTATACAGGGGTGGGGAGAGAGCTAGAGTCCAGTGCTTAGTAGATGAGTATTGACTTTGCATTTAAATTTCTGGAAGTTGTAGCCGTCAGGAAAGCAATTATACGGGAGCGAGTTCCACAGTTGGGAAGTGCGAGAGAAGAAGCTGCAGGAGTAGAATTGTCGTCTGCATTTGGCTAACCTGACTGTGAATGGGTGGGACCCAGATGCCAGTCTGGTTGCACGAGTAAACACCTGTTGAGGAGGCATCAGTGACTTAAGCTCGTCCGAGCAGAAGCCATGAAAGTATTTATAGAACAGACAAAGGGAGGCCACATTTCGACGATGGGGAAGTGGCTGCAATCGAGCCACCAGATCAGTACCTATCACATTACAGACTCTCCTTTGGAGCCTGTCAAGAACACTGAGGAGAACGGCAGGGGCACCTGACCATAAATGGCAGCAGTATTCCATGCACGGACGGATGGTTGACTTGTATATATGCAGGATGGATTCAGGTGGAAAAAACATCCTGGATCGACATAGTGACCCAACCTGCTTAGCAGTAGATTTTGCTATGGATTCAATATAGTGGTTCCATTTGAGGTCTGAGGACAAGGTAAGTCCGAGGAGGCGTAGTGTATTACACTCCGGGAGAATCGCTATTATTTGACATACAAAAAACTTCTACTATTTTAAAACAATTTAATGATTAAAATAACAAATACTTATTTAATATTAGTTTTTTACATATATTTTTTTCAAGATTTTACACCCATTGTCTTTTTTATATATTTATATAATCGTATCACACCAAGCAAGGCGGTAACGCCACTGATGTGCAGGGGGATACATACAAGTAAAAAGAGTAAAGAGAAAGACGAACCAGTTAGAAAAGGAGCAAGAGAAGGATGGTAATACAGGTAAAAGGTAGAGAGAAATGAAAATATATACATGGTGGTGTAGAATGAACTAGAATCAAGTGGTTAAGAGATGGGTATTGACATTGCATTTAAAATCCCGCAAGTTGTAGCCGCCAGGAAAGCAAGAATATAGTTTAAAATCATCGATTCCTGATGCAGAAACAATACTTTCTTTTTTAATTATTTCAACACAAGCCAAGCAAAAAGCCACTAAGTCGCAAGTGTGTTATAGAGTGTTTGGGAGTAAAAGAAATATTCTATAAAGGAAAGAAAAAAGGGTTTTAGAAAACAAAAGAAACAATTGATATCGCATTCAATTTTTTCTGGAAGTAATAAGCCGAAAGAGATTTCTCCAAGCAAGAAGTGCGATGGAAGAAGCTATCAGCTTAGAAATGCTTACATCTAGCCGTCTTAACTTTAAATGAGACATAACATCCAATTCAGCACTGCGCTTAAATTCATAACTTCTAGTTACCATAGAAGAAAAATTCATCTGTAGCCGAAATAGTAGGTTAGAACTAATAACATTGCAGACTCGTCTTCTATCAATAATCCCTAAATGTACAGCAGGTGCACCAGAACAGGTGTAGCAGCAATGTCCAAGGCATGGGCATTCAGTCAGTCAGTTAAGTGCCATACTTGATAATAACTTGGGAGATTATATTTAGAAAAAGTCATGGTTGATTGTGCAGATGATTTTTCTCGCAATAGGTTGCTCTTACTATCTGCAGTAGACTGGTTTGCCAAGCAAGGCTATAGAACTCAATCTGCCCTGCTCTTTAGCACATAGCACATAAGTATGGTATTTCATATTCGAGAGTCAGCCCTTAATTCTCCAACTTATCCTCATAATCTTCGCTTTCTACCACCTCCTCGTTCATGTCCCATTCATCGTAACCATTTTAACAGTAACCCTCTACACTACAATCTTAACCCCTTAAGTCAATGGTCAATCATTATCTATGCTTCTTATTCCTATAGACTTTATTACCATTTCCAAAGGTATTTGCGCGTAAATGAATGCAATATGCGTAAATTGGTCATGGTGAATGTGGTGTGGGATATGAATGTAAGATGAGTTAGTCAGTTAAGTGCTATACGTGATACACGCTTTGGGCGATCATGTCTCGAAAGAGACGTGACTAACTAGGCACAAGATTTTCTATCCTGCTCTTTAAACTATAGCTGAAGGGAGAAGAGACGGATTCTATTAATTAGTGGGGGATCAGTTTATTACTTAATAACAATAGAAAACTGATCCCCCACTTTTTGCCCAGTAGAAGCTTTACTTATGTTTCCAACTATTATCTTCATTCCTTCAGTTAAGTGCCATACGTGATACACTCTTTGGGCGATCATGTCTCGAAAGAGACGTGACTAACTAGGCACAAGATTTTCTATCCTGCTCTTTAAACTATAGCTGAAGGGAGAAGAGACGGATTCTATTAATTAGTGGGGGATCAGTTTATTACTTAATAACAATAGAAAACTGATCCCCCACTTTTTGCCCAGTAGAAGCTTTACTTATGTTTCCAACTATTATCTTCATTCCTTCAGTTAAGTGCCATACGTGATACACGCTTTGGGTGATCATGTCTCGAAAGAGACATCATTAACTATGCACAAAATTTTCTATCCTGCTCTTTAAACTATAGCTGAAGGGAGAAGAGACGGATTCTATTAATTAGTGGGGGGGTCAGTTTATTACTTAATAACAATAGAAAACTGATCCCCCACTTTTTGCCTAGTAGAAGCTTTACTTATGTTTCCAACTATTATCTTCAGTCAGTCAGTTAAGTGCCATACGTGATACACGCTTTGGGTGATCATGTCTCGAAAGAATTTAAGTAGAATTCGAACTCGGCTCCTGATTTGTTGCTCCGAGTTGATTTGTTGCACCACAACGCACATCCAAGATGCGTTGGTAGGAAGGGAATATTATTAGGATTAGGGGATAGGTAGCAATTGATCCTTGATTTGAAGAATTTAAATTTGTATCCACAAAGACATCTGTTATACAGAATAGCACATCTTTGGAAAAGAATGATCGGAACATTCTCTTGACATATGGAATACGGGGAAAATTAATGTGACTTACCTCCGTGGAATAGGCATAGAAAAATAGACAGAGAAATGATACATAAATGATGATGAACGTGTTGGAATTCGGTAGCAGAGTGGACTGTAACTATTTCAAAGCAAGGCCGCGTAACCAATTTCGAACTCTATCAATGTTGTAAAATAAAAGGCCGTGCAGCCCCAACACAGATAAGGCTGAAATTCTCCATTAAAAAAAAATCTAATCTGACTCTTTTAATAATAAACCATGTTAGAGGACTGAAATACCTTTTGAACAATAAAAAAGCTGACCATCTTCCAAGTTTCTTTGGCAACGGATGGTATGAAAGACTTCCACTTGAAGAAAATTTACGGACCAATAAGCAGTCAAAGCAACGAACCTTATTGAGCGTGTAATTGTTGAATCTCTGAATGAAACCTAATGAAAATAATCCGTGTCGCCCAAATCCCAATAGAGAAAATCTCAGTTCATATGCCAAAAGATTACGACAACGACAACCTGTTCAAGTATAGTGTCAACCGTTTTCTTCCTCGCATAATGCTATGAACTTTGACCTGCATACCCTGTAACCCTGGAGTGGTTTTGGGCCTTCTACAGGGTAAGCATTTGGATACTTACACAATGATATACAACGAATTTCAATTCACACGTACGCCTTTTGAGGCAGTAACATTCCAGCCATTGTGTACAACAGATCTATCTATCTATCTATCTATCTATCTATCTATCTATCTATCTATCTATCTATCTATCTATCTGATTCTCTTTCTATATCTATCTATCTATCTATCTATCTATCTATCTATCTATCTATCTATCTATCTATCTCATTCTCTTTCTATCTATCTATCTATCTATCTATCTATCTATCTATCTATCTATCTATCTATCTATCTATCTGTCTATCTATCTATCTGATTCTCTTTCATATCATATCTATCTATCTATCTATCTATCTATCTATCAGTCTTTTCATATCTATCTATCTATCTATCTATCTATCTATCTATCTATCTATCAGTCTTTTCATCTATCTCATATCTATCTATCTATCTATCTATCTATCTATCTATCTATCTATCTATCTTTCCTGTCTTTAGTTGAATCTTCTTGTTTTGTAAATGGATAACTAACAAAGTATTTTTTACCTGAAGGGAAACAACTCACTTTTCTATTTACAATGTCTTAATTAAGATAGTGATTTGAATTCACAATTTTCCATGAAGTAATAATATTTTGCTTACTAAAACCTCTCCTCGAACATTACCCAAGCCCCAACAATGATGGCGCCTAATCCTGAGGGACACGGGATCACTCTCTTTACGCTCCTTACTCTCCTCATTTTTCTTAATTTCTTTGCACTTTCTGACCCGAGGCGAAGTCTTTGTAATAACTCAACACATTTATTAACAGTGTTTTTAGCTATTATTTTTACCACAGCGAATTAATCCTCTCAGCACAAAATAGCAAAGATATTTTTCTAACACCCACAAGGTGTGTTGTTTATACGTAAAACAACAATGTACTCTGGCTTACCTTGGTAGTTTTTTTTTTCATGTGGAAAACGTAAATTAACAATGGCAATACAAGCAATGTGTTTTCGGTTATATAACCGTAGATCATGCTATTGGGAATAGAACAAATCAAGAGATCGTTCTCCAAACTCTACAACCATCACTTCTCTGCTGCCGGCTTACCAGCGTGTTTGATCTCATTATTTGGAGTTCCTGTTTAAAAAAAAAAAAAAAAAAAACACTGGTGAACCCACTGACTCTCTTTGATTATCGCTATCGTAGCCTCTTGCCTATTCTAGGCCAAATATTCAAAGCTCTAATCAATGTTGAAATCATTAATCATCTCACCTTTCAAAAACTACTTTCTGAAAAACAAAATGTCTTCTACTTGGCCAGAACTACTGCTATAATAATGGCTAAATTTAAAATTTGGCTCGAAAGCTTTTGATAGGCTTTGACATAATGGCCTTCTACACAGGGTCTAATACTCTAATATTACTTGATTGTTTTATTAAATCCAATCCTGCCAATCAAATCGTGTAATAGGTTGATTTGAATGGGCACGTTTCCAGATACTTTTTCCACGTACGCGGGTGTCCTCGACGCTCTATCCTAGGTCCTACGCTGTTTCTGATCATCAAGGGTCTTTCTGATGACAGGAGTTCTCAGATAAACACAGATTACATCACCATTTACTCCTGTCTCAATTGGAAATCCATCAATGCTTTCAAAGTAAATCTGTTTGATGGTTTTGAAAATGACCTCCAGTCAGTGATGGACCGAGGTAAAAAAATGGCTTTTATATTTTAATGTTTCCAAAACAAAACTGTACACCTTTAAGCACCGTAGAGAAATTTTTCCCGCCCACATCAGCAGGGCTGTTGCAAGTCGTCTTGAGAGAAACACTGCTCTTTGACCTCACTTTTTTTTAATCTTCCTGAAGTCGATCGACTACACCATTGCCGGTTTGCCTACTAGTGACATTTACACCTTAATTAGGATTAAATGATTAATATATATATATATATATATATATATATATAGTTTCAATCCTGGGTTAAAAGCAATCGGAGTCTAACCCTACTGATGAGATGTGATACAGCGAAACAGATCTGTCTGCGGATGACTATTTACGCTCTCACACCCTGATTGTGCACTCTGGAAGAATGGTAGATTTTGAAAAACAGTAGCTACCCTGACATGTACGCATCGCTCATTCACTAATGCATTAGAGCACTCTGGCTATTGGGCGTGCATAATGATAATATACATGCTAAAAATCTGCCTTCTTCTACCGAGCGCCCATAGCCCATAGGTAGAATCACAGACTAACGCCAATTAGGTCGGGTTTGAATCCTGGGTAAAAAGCAATCGGAGTCTAACCGTACTGATGAGCTGTGATAGAGCGAAACAGATCTGTCTGCGGATGACTATATATATATATATATATATATATATATATATATATATATATATATATATTAACGCCAGAAATAAATGGAATATAGTAATTACAGGCATTGTGGAAGAGAACAAGATGAAAATCTGATACCCACGAAACCGAGCGCAAGAGGGACAAAGGAAAACAACCTGTCACCTAGTGCGGTTGTGTAAGATTTAGGAGAGAGATTGAACTATCGCCCGGTCCACACTCCACCCACATCTATTGAACAGGTGAAGAGGCTCATCTCTTGTTCCCTGGTTAGGATGTGATTTCCGGCTTTCTCTTTTCCAATCTTTTCATTTTGCTTCTTTTTTTTTTTCAATTGGAGTAGAAAGACTGAACTATCGCCCGTTTCACACTCCACCCACGTCTATTGAACAGATGTAGAGGCTCATCCCTTGTTCCCTGTTTAGGATGTGGTTTCCGGCTTTCTCTTTTCCAATCTTTCCACTTTTCGCTTTTGTTATTTTTTTTCTTTCAATTGGAGTAGATAGACTGAACTATCGCCCTTTTCACACTCCACCCACGTCTATTGAACAGGTGTAGAGGCTCATCCCTTTTTCCCTGCTTAGGACGTCGTTTCGGGCTTTCTCTTTTCCAATCTTTTCATTTTTCTTTTTTTTTTATTGGAGTAGATAGACTGAACTATCGCCCGGTTCACACTCCACCTACGTCTATTGAACAGGTATAGAGGCTCATCCCTTGTTCCCTGTTTAGGATTTGGTTTCCGGCTTTCTCTTTTCTAATCTTTCCACTTTTCGCTTTTGTTATTTTTTTTCTTTCAATTGGAGTAGATAGACTGAACTATCGCCCTTTTCACACTCCAGCCACTTCTATTGAACATGTGTAGAGGCTCATCCCTTGTTCCCTGCTTAGGACGTGGTTTCCGGCTTTCTCTTTTCCAATCTTTTCATTTTTCTTCTTTTTTTATCAATTGGAGTAGATAGACTGAACTATCGCCCGTTTCACACTCCACCCACGTCTATTGAACAGGTGTAGAGGCTCATCCCTTGTTCCCTGCTTAGGACGTGGTTTCCGGCTTTCTCTTTTCCAATCTATTCACTCTTACGTAGCCCCCTGCACACCAGTGGCTTTACCGCCTTGCTTGGGGTGATTTGATTAAAAAAAAAAATTTAAATAACAAAAATGCGAAATTTATCAAGAGCTACAAAAGACAGGAAATTGGGGAGAGCCATGATCGTCCAGTATTAAGCCGACTCCCTGCTCGTTATTTTTACTTCCTGCATATATGGTCCTGTAGTTGTTGCTGCTGAAGTTTCGGTTGTTTGGCTATCTATATGCGCATGTTCACAGAATTTTGATGTCCAATCTACTCATTTTCTGCTTGACATTCTCAAGTTGACTACAGTTGTTGAACGTCCTCACGTTCCATATCCCTAGGGTAATTTTCTGTTTGTTACGCACAGTCGCAGGGTAACGGTCCAGTGACACCTATTGCTCATGTCGTTCCTTTCCGGGCGAGAGAGAATTTTCTGAAAAATGTGTTCTCTTTACGCCGTTGGTGCTAACAGTCGCTAGATAACGCTCATGTGATACCTGTTGCCTATGTCAGCATTTAATGCGCAAGGAGTTACTTCCTTTGGAATTAACCCCCTTCACGCCGTTGGATTTTATATGCATATTCTGAAAAGCTATGATTATACTCGGGAATGATAATGGAGTGGTATCCCGTTGCCTTCTCCACGGTGATTTATTGAGACACCACCTCTAGTTAGCTGGCCGTTAACTCCTTCATAGTTCTTCTGTCCTATTTGTGGTTTTGTTTTTCGTCCACAACAAAATTACTAACTTCCCGCCTTAGTAACTAGCCCGTGCAGTGGATTAGTCAATTTAGTTGTCGGCAAAAAAAAAAAAAAAAAAAAAGAAAAAAAAGAAAAAAAAAAAGGAAGAACCGGTTTCAATCCCAACCTCTTCAGGGTCCTGTGAAAAATTGTATTACATTTTTAAAAATTTGAAAATGAAGCTGAAAATGTATGAGAAACAAAAAATTATAGACAGCGAAAAATGAGGAACACGAAAAGATGAGGTTGGGATTGAAACCGGTCGGTCGTTCTTTTATCGTTTTTTTTTTAAATTTTTATTGTTCAGGTTTTCTTCCACAATGCCTGTAAGTATTAAATATAATTTATTTCTGGCCTTAAAACCTTTCTTTACTACTCATGCTTTTTTTAAACACACACACACACACACACACACACACAGATATATATATATACATATATATATATATAGTACTTTGCAAAAGTATTAGGACAAGAACTATTTTATCTTTTATGAGGCATATTAACAGAAAATAAACAATTAATAAACAAGTAATTTTATTTGATTTACTCAACAAATGCTCTAACAAGAAAAAAAATACTTGTTACAAAATAAATTTAATATTGAGTATACTAGCGTTTTACTTTGATCACAGCCTTTATTCTGTCAGGCATTGACATCACCAGCTTCTTCAATGTATCTAATGGTATCTCCTGCCAAGCAGCTTGTATTTGTTCCCAAAGTGTGTCTTACGAAGTAACATTAGATTTATCAATTTTTTTATCCCAAATATCTCATAGATGTACAATAGAGTAGTTTAAAAAAAAATTTTTTAATAGAAAATAGGAAAAGTTAAATATAACTTCTTTTTAATACAATTATTTTAGACCCAGTTTTAAACAAACAATCTTTATTAGCAATTTACTTTGCTGTATTTGAATTTCAGTGAGGTTTTTAGGAAAATCACCCCTGTCATAATACTTATGTACACTACCGGTAGTGTGCAAAAGTGTTAGGACAGGGGTGATTTTAAACTTTATTTTGATGCCACATAAAAGATAAAATACTTCTTGTCCTAATACTTTTGCACAGTACTGTATATATATATATATATATATATATATATGAAAGGATTTGTTTGAATATTATTTTGATCGAGACTCGTATTTAAGTAGATATTGTGTTTTTACGCAAACCGTATTATATATTTATTTCTACCGGCCTGATTATTTACGATAAATAAAGGCCGGTAGAAATAAATATATAAATACTGTTTCATTATAAACAGAATATCTACTTAAATACGAGTATCGATAAAAAATAATGTTCAAACAAATCATTTCAAATTGTCGGTTGTTTATAACCAGTTTCGTTAATCTTCGTTAATTTCCGTAATATGATGATTATCGTCAATAAATCAGGCCGGTAGAAATAAATATATAATACTGTTTGATTATAAACAGAATATCTACTTAAATACGAGTATCGATAAAAAATAATGTTCAAACAAATCATTTCAAATTGTCGGTTGTTTATAACCAGTTTCGTTAATCTTCGTTAATTTCCGTAATATGATGATTATCGTCAATAAATCAGGCCGGTAGAAATAAATATATAATACTGTTTGATTATAAACAGAATATCTACTTAAATACGAGTATCGATAAAAAATAATGTTCAAACAAATCATTTCAAATTGTCGGTTGTTTATAACCAGTTTCGTTAATCTTCGTTAATTTCCGTAATATGATGATTATCGTCAATAAATCAGGCCGGTAGAAATAAATATATAATACTGTTTGATTATAAACAGAATATCTACTTAAATACGAGTATCGATCAAAAATAATGTTCAAACAAATCATTTCAAATTATCGGTTGTTTGTAACCAAGTTTCGTTAATTTTCGGTAATTTCCGTTATATATATATATATATATATATATATATATATATATATATATATTAAAATGGTTGTTACAATGGTTTATAAAATCATATTATCACTACACAAAGCTTTTTCGTTTCGAAGCTGCTACGTGCGATTCTCATCGAGTGATAAGCAGCTTCGAAACGTGAAAATTTTCGTTTAGTGATACTATGATTTTATAAACCATTGTAACAACCATTGCAATATGATGCTCTACGTTCTATTGAGCACTCTTTATAAAGTAAATGCATGAAAAGTAGGTAAAAAACCTACGTGTTCTATAACTCTGTTACAATATATATATATATATATATATATATATATATATATATATATATATATATATGTATATATATACCTAAATGGTTTTATCATTTTATTTTATAAATGTTTAGATGTAACATCAATTTATATTCTAACTGTCTCCTCTCTATCGTATTTCTTGAAATCTCTCTAATGGTTTGTTGCTTCTCATTTAACTTTGGTCTTCACAAATTTAAATGCAATGTCAATAAAACTTTGAGTGACTACCTCACAGTTTTAAACATCTTGAAAAAGAAAACTCCACATATGAAATTTTCTTCATTGTTAAATGCATACATCTTTCTTTTGTAGCCTTCATCTTTGGCCCCTGTCTATCGAACGGCTGAATATTCAATCATCTAAAATATGATAGTCCTTTCTTCCTCTTTTCTTGAATACATTTCCTGGGGTTGTTGCCCTTCTCTTTTCGTATCTGTCATCATTAACTCACCTGCGCATCACCTGTATTTAAACTGCGTCCAATAAATATCTCATCATAATTGTGCTTGTCTGTCTCTTCATCAGTTCGCAAGACAATAACACCTTACCAATGCCTCATTAATAATATACTATTCCGTGTGAAAAAATGGGGAATTCATACATATTTTAAGCGAGAGAATGAATGATAGTAAGTTTTGTGAATCCAGAGAATGGGAACTGCATAAATAAATGGACAACAACCAGATTCCGAGATAGAAAAATAAGTGTATTAACGTAAGGATACAATTTTGAACGAAGGTTAATAGCCCAGGAATACGGGTTAGTAAAAAGCATATATACAAGTCTCTGAAGTGAAGCCGTAGTATATTTAGTATGTCCACGTCGGAAGCTGACGGGTGTTGTGTAATAATCTTCTGGATGAATGGAGCTCAGAGCTACTCTGAACTGTTGACGCTGTATTCTCCGTGAATCCCCGGTATCTTCCCTCTCGCTTCTATAGCAGGAGTATATTTATACTCTTAACGAGTCCATCTTCATGAAAAGGGGAGACCCCACAACAATAGCCTTGGCTGGCAACCAGTCTGCTGCAGAAAGCAATGGCAGCCTATAATGAGTTAATCTTATGGTCAATGTGTCATTTTGAACTCTGTCCTGTTATTGGCC
Source organism: Ascarosepion bandense (assembly GCA_037127315.1). Taxonomy (NCBI): domain Eukaryota; kingdom Metazoa; phylum Mollusca; class Cephalopoda; order Sepiida; family Sepiidae; genus Ascarosepion; species Ascarosepion bandense. The sequence goes on along the minus strand of JBBBDQ010002250.1, from coordinate 219,065 downwards.
TCTCATTTCATTTGTAATTTTCAATAACAAATTACATCCTATTACACCCTTTATTCATTTGCTTAAGGCGAGCTGTAGTTGTGCGTTGTGGTGCAGTGGATATCGGCTAGGAAGGACAAATTGGGGAGCCGTGTTCGAATTCCAGTTGAATTCCTTGCTTTCACTTAAGCAAAAATATCCTTGTGAAAGGTATTAATCTGTCTCTTCCCTCCAGTTATACGCTAAATTGTACGACAGATTGGGTTGTGGATGCCGAAAATGGGAACCGCCCAAATAATGAACAACAACCAGAATTTGAGATAAAAAAATAAGTGTATTAACGTAAGGATAAAAACTTGATCGAAGGTTAATAGTCCAGGAATACGGGCTAGTAAAAAGCATATACACAAGTCTCTAAAGTGAAGCCGTAGTATATTTAGTATGTCCACGTCGGAAGCTGACGGGTTCTGCGTAATAATCTTTTGGATGAATGGAGCTCAGACCTACTCTGAACTGTTGACGCTGTATTCACCGTGAAACCCCGATATCTTCCGTCTCGCTTCTATAGCAGGAGTATAATTATAATCTGGATGAGTCCATCTTCATGAAAAGTGGGGAACCCCATAACAGGAAGAAGGGGAAGCAAAAGAAGAGAGAGAGAGAGAGAGAGAGAGAGAGAGAGTGAGTGAGATAGAGAAGGAATCAGATTGAACCTGATAAGAACAGACAGTACACTTTGATCTTAGAAAAAAGCCAAGAAGCCATTGTCTTTTCTTGTCGCCAGACAGTGACAGGATGTTAGAAATAATCTGTTTAATGCTGCGAGATGAATGCGTGAACTCGGAGAAAGGTCCAAAAATATCCCCACGCAACCGCCGGTATTACCACCAATCCTTCCTCTTAATTGTAATGAGGTAGTTACGGCAACAGGGGATCTGTTTCCCGAGACCGGACATCATCTTTTAATAATACTTTCAGTTGCGTTGTGTCCGCAGGCAGAAACTCACCTGAGATGAAATGTAGTTTATCCGCCCGAGGGTAAATCCTACATCATGATTCAAGTCAAAAGGCCGAGATGCAAGATTTTTCTGTTCACCCACGTCGCTACCGATTGTAAAACAAGGTTACTTTGAAGTGGGTTTAATAGCAGTTCCATGGAAAAATTGCCAAGCCCTCTCGTCACTTCTTTTGGAGACGTCTGATGCCCCGGATAAAAACCCCGCACACTCCCAAAGTGTTGTGGAGTAGGTTTCGCACTGAAAGTTATAATCGTGCTATATCGGTTGCTAATCGACTTAACGCACCCGAAAATGTTACGAACCTGGTAATCATCCACTGTAAGCTGACTCCTTAGTATTCGGTTAACTGCCGACTAATATCAACTGCCTATTAGTTTTACTGAACTCCAATAGAGCTCTAAAGAACTCTCTAGAACTTCTAAGAACTCCAATGAACTTCCCGAGAACTTCTCGAGTCAACTCATTAATATAGGAGTGAGAGTCCATTATCTGAGGAATAGGTGTGTTTCCCCATAACACATAATCAGCTAGGAAACTGAATACAGTCATAAAGATGGTAAGAAGTAAATATGAAAATAAAGAACAATTCTTTGTTAGACGACAGTAGTCTCGCCCGTAAAAGAAACAACGCAACGCGTGAATATTAGGTACATCAAAATCAAGTATAGTAATGTAACTATTTGGGGAATGTAGGAAGTATTCTAACAGGAGATGGAAAGTGTGACACAGAGATCCGAAGGCAAATTGGCATGACAAAGGACGCATTCCAGAAGCTGAGTAAAGTACTAACACACAGGAAAATTTCACTAGAAACAAAGAAAAGAGTGCTGGATTGCTATGTGATGTCAGTTCTTCAATATGGCAGTGAATGCTGGACAATATATTCGAAGATGAAGGAAAGGCTTGGAGCAACTGAAATGTGGTTCAACAGAAAAATACTGGATATAACGTGGGGGATCAATTCCATATTACAATCAATGTATAAACTGACCCCTCACTTTGTAGTCACAGCAGTTTCTATACATTTATATTTCTGAGATGCAAAAGCACAAGGAAGCATTCCAGAAGCCGAGTAAAGTACTAAGACAGGAAAATTTCACTAGAAACAAAGAAAAGACTACTGAATTGCTATGTTCTTCAATACGGCAGTGAATGCTGGACAATATCATCGAAAATGAGGACCAAACTGGAGCAAACGGAAATGTGGTTCTACAGAAGGATGCTGCGGATATCGTGGACTGAGCATGCAAGCAACGATGAGGTGTTGGAAAGAATGGCAACCAAAAGGAAATTAATACTGAGCATCAGGAAGAGACAACTGAAGTTCCTGGAACATGCAATGAGGAAGGAGGGCTTGAAGAACCTGATACTGACTGGTCAGATAGAAGGAAAGAGAGACAGAGGAAGACAGCGGATAACATATTTGCAGGGCCTGATCAGGTGGATGACGGAACGGGGGTTGCCAGATTTAACAGAAGCAAACATACTAAGAGACACAAGGGATAGGGAGACGTGGAGAACCATGATCGCCTACGTCCTGAAGAAGAAGAAGAAGAAGAAGAAGAAGAAGAAGAAGAAGAAGAAGAATTATAGACGTTATGTCAGGTCACGCTACGATAGCTAGTGGTACCATGTAATCCAGTACTACGTGCCTCACGTTCGGGTCATCAGCAGTTAAACAAGTTCCTCTACTAGATTGTTGTTCCAATCTCTATGGAGAATGAATATTTATTATTATGTACAATAATTTTGGCACACAGCTGAAGGATGATGGGGTGAGGTTTTCTATCCTAGGCCTAGCTAATCAGATTACGATATTCTTGAAGCTATAAGGAGATGGTTAATGTTTATTAATTCGGCCTTGCGCCATACATAGCCGAACTCCCTACAACTTACTACTTACTCGTTATCATCAGAAGCTTATTGTCGTGGACCCGGTTAAGAGTCCAGAAATAAAATAATACAACAACAACCAAAATAGGAAATAACGAATATACATTAACATAACAAAATGCAATACGTGGAAATCTGCTAGTAGAACGAATGTGTTAGAAAGTAATACTATAACTGGGACTCGCAATGGTGGTACGGTAGCAGTCTTGGCTACCTCTGCCTATCGATCTCTGCTGTTCTGTTTATCTGCTGATCTCTCACTCTCTTTCTGATCTCTGCCGCCACTTCTTGTGAGGGTAAATATATGTAGATGTAGGAAGGTTTAAATCAACTGAATGGTTGATGCCCCTAAAACAGTTATCAGCAGGTTGGAATGTGTGGATTTGTGGAAGAATATAAATATACAGTTTGCAGGTTAAAATAAAAATGTATTGATAGAAAAGAATAACATGAAATTGCAGCAGTTAATATTCATTTAGAAACATTATTAAGAAATTAAGGCTAGAGTTCGTAGTAGTCTTTGCTAGGGTGAGTTTATGTATACATAGAAAAGAACGCATGTGTATGTATGTATGTATGTATGTATGTATGTAAGAGCGTTTGTTGGTTCGAAGTGTCTTTTGAAGTATTCCCTCAGTCTTAAAAGGGTTCCGTCCAGTTATCAAGTAGACTGGTAAACGATGAAGAAGAGAGAGGTGAGAGGTGGACGATGAAGAAGAAGGTGGTGAGAGAGAAAGAGAGAGGCAATAATAATACGATCGCTTAACGTTTGTCAAGTGTACGTGTTAACTACACTTATCTCATTTTTTTCTGACGAGAGTCAAACTTTTCTCGTCTTTTATTTCGTTTGGGAACTCGCTCCCGGATGTGATTCTGGCTTTTCCGTTGGACGACAAACTTTTCGCATCGAGATGTGAAATTTCGCGAGTTTTGTGTGTTAAGCAAAGTTTGTAAATTCGAGAAAATTCGTTTATTTCTAACAATGAGTCAGATTTGAATTTTTAAATCTAGAATTTATTTTGTTCAATGTCATTACCACAAGAACTCGTCCAGCAGAATATAGTGTTTGCTTGCTTTTGTTAATTTTTGCCTTGTTCTTTTGTTTTTTTTCTTTTTCTTGTTATTGCTTATTGAAAACTTTGTCAATTCTGTTTGTCTGTTCTGTCACCGAATTTAAGTTTAACCATAGCCAGTCACACTAAATTTTCTAAGCACCGCTTAGATGTGGCACAAGGACGATAACATGAGGATTGAACTCACTACTCAGTTGTAACAGGTTCTTGCCAGACAAGCTTGCTAACAATTACACCATGCCGAGTCGCACTTTCAGTCCAGGAATAAACTCTCTTTCAAAGGTGACGAACCAAAATACGAACTATTAGTGCTAAAGTCTTTAAGATACATGAGAAGCCAAACGTTAAATGTCACAATCTTGGCACAATTGCGATCATCCCAGTTATGAAGAATATCGTGTATAGCAGAGGTCGGCAACTCATTCGACCCCGCGGGCCGGATCGTGTTATAATGACGAGTCGCGGGCCGGGCGAAAGCCATTAATGAAAAATTAAGGAAAATTACATATACAGACCCCTGTCAACCTAAAAACCATAATACAAATAAACATTGCGAAAACAGAAACACAAAAGAAAATATAAAATTATAAAATACCTAACAAAAATTACTTTTCCTCAAAGAACGTCAAAATACTTCAAAGTGAAAAAATATCAACCGAAGTGAAATGGATGAAATTATGACGTCACTAAAAATTATTTTTGTTTATATTCGGGAATCAAAAATTGCAATATATTTTATATTTTCTGCGTTTTCTTTCAATTTTCAAATAAATTACTAAAACGAAACAAAATCCTGAATTTATTTCTTTTTGAATAAGTAAATACGAAGAGCACTGATTACATTCATTTGAATTTTATTTCGGGATTTAAAACATTTCTAATTTTATTTAGTTTGTTTGCAGAGTAATTAAGCTTTAAAAAGCGTGACATATGGCCCGTGTTGTGCCAAGCCGCATGCAAAAAAAATCAGTGAAAACCTCTTGTTTGAGAAGAGGAGGGGTATGATAAGATAAGAACAGGGCCCATTGAAAGATTCCAGCAACTTACATAGGGTAGGTGGTAGGAGTTAGCGATGGGGGTGGTCGCTGTTGGAGGAATGAAATAGAAAGCCGACTGAAACAACATTGTCTTTTTGAAGGTGTCCCCACCTAATGTCTGTTGCCGGTCGGTCGGTCAAATCGGCTCTCAGTTTTTGTTTTATGTTTACTTTTTTATTTTTTACGTAGAAATGGAGGTGATTTGGTTTTGATCGTGTTTTTGGGGTCACAGTATTCAAATTCGGTTGGGTGGATCAGAGGAAGATAACAGCAGACCTTTTGTTGAATTCGAAAGCCTCGTCTCTCATGTTAAAAATAGCGTCATTGGTAATGAGGCTCGCCGGCCGGTCAAAATGCTTTCACGAGCGGGATTCGTCCCGCAGGTTGCCGACTCTTGGTGTATAGAATACAAACGCGTTTACAGAATTATTCCAATTTCTTTATGATCGAAGTCTGTCTCGTATTATGAGAGAATCCCCTGATGATGGCTGAAAAGCGCTGTAAATTCTGAGAAAGAACTATTTATCAAACAGAAAACCAATAATAATTTCTTTGTATGCGGAATCAATCACCCTACGCAACGCATGTACCGAAACTCGTACAGATTATATTATTAGATTCGAAAATGCGGCCACTTATTAAAAACTTCGACAGAGGTAATTAGCGGTAGTTTCTATTTAACCATGGCCACTCGTTCTACAAGGTCCTTTATGCTGAAAATAGTGACTAGACAGTGAACAGGATTAAAAACAAAACTATCTTTTTTTTTAAATCGTATCACCCCAAGCAAAGCGGTAACGCCACTGATGTACAGGGGGCTACATAAAAGTAAAAAGATTACATAGGAGGAGAGTAAAAAGAAAGACGAACCAGTTAAGGATGGCAATACAAGTGTGATGACAGTTGCAAAGGTAGAGAGAGGTTAAGATATACAGGCTGGTGTAGAAAGAACTAGGGTCAAGTGGTTAAGAGATGGGTATTGACATTGTATTTAAATTCCTGGAGGTTGTAACATTCAGGAAAGCAAGAATATGGAAGCAATTTCCACAGGATCTAAAGGTAAAAGGGAACGGGTCAGGTTATGAGCTTCTCAGCGACACAACGACCCTCAACAACGTTCATGACTAATGATGATGAATTACATAGAAAAGAAAAATGTGATACTTGAATTGTCTCTTTCACATTACACCCGATCTTTTGAATGGAAGAGGCTTATCTCTTGCGTCCTGTTTAAAATTGGGCTTCAATCAAATGCCACTTGAAGTGAACAAGATCTTAAGTCGTCGAGGAAATCCATGGAAAGCATAGTGGTAGCTGCCTTGCTCGTTTTTTTTTTTTTATCATATCACACCGAGCAAGGCCGTAACGCCACTGATATGCAGGGGGCTACGTAAGAGTGAAAAGATTAGAAGAGAGAAAGCCGGAAACCACATCCTAAACAGGGAACAAGGGATGAGCCTCTACACCTCTTCAATAGACGTGGGTGGATTCTGAACCGGGCAATATTTTAGTCTATCTACTCTAATTAAAAAAAAAAAAAAAAAAAAAAAAAAAACAGAAAAGTGAAAAGATAGGAAAAGAGAAAGTCGGAAACCACATCCTAAACATAGAACAAGGGATGAGCCTCTACACCTGTTTAATAGACGTGGGTGGAGTGTGAACCGGGCGATAGTTCAGTCTATCTATTCCAATTGAAAGAAAAAAAAAATTAACAAAAGAGAAAAGTGGAAAGATTGGAAAAGACAAAGCCGGAAACCACATCCTAAACAGGGAACAAGGGATGAGCCTCTTAACCTGTTCAATAGACATGGGTAGAGTTTGAACCGGGCGATAGTTCAGTCTATATATTCCAATTGAAAAAATAAAAAATAAAAAAGATAGGAAAAGTGAAAAGATTGGAAAAGAGAAAGCCGGAAACCACTTTCTAAACAGGGAACAAGTGATGAGCCTCTACACCTGTTCAATAGACGTGGGTAGAGTTTGAACCGGGCGATAGATAGATAGATCTCTCTACTCCAATTGAGAAAAAAAAGAAAAGAAATCAAAGTGAAAAGATTGGAAAAGAGAAAAGCCGGAAACCACATCCTAAATAGGGAACAAGTGATGAGCCTCTACACCTGTTCAATAGACGTGGGTAGAGTTTGAACCGGGCGATAGATAGATCTCTCTACTCCAATTGAGAAAAAAAAGAAAAGAAATCAAAGTGAAAAGATTGGAAAAGAGAAAATCCGGAAACCACATCGTAAATAGGGAACAAGGGATGAGCCTCTTAACCTGTTCAATAGACATGAAAAGATACTCACAGGAATGCTTTCACTGATGCTGGATATAGTGTGTCTTCAGAACGAGGTTAATTCGAAGGTGATTAAATGACAATTGATATATTTTAGTTGACAGATTATACCACCATTTTACATATTTTTTGATAAGACCACGAATCTTTTGTTTTACTGAAATTTTATGCAATATCTGTCCTTCCATATGGCAGCGACTGCTTACCAATCTATTCAAAAAATGAAAGAGAGACTTGAATCATTAGACATGTGGTTCTACAGAAGGATGCTGAGGATTCCATAAACCGAATATGTGAGCTCTGTTAAGGTTTTAAAGGGAATCGATGCGAAAAGAAAACCTATACTAAATATCAGGAATAGACAGTTAAAGTTTCTAGAACACGCAATGAGGAAGGGGGGGGCTTAGAGAATATGATACTCACAGGGCAGATAGAGGGAAAGAGCGCTTGGCAGACTTGATAAGCTTACAGTGGCAGAGAAGGGTTTGGAAGAAATAGCAAGGCAGAGTGTGCTCAGGGTACAACGGACAGGAAGATGTAGAGGACCGTTATCGCCTGCGTCTCGAAGAGACACGGAACATATAAAAATGGAAAAACACAAACTTATACTTTTCAGCCAATATTTTAATAAATAAAGTTTTAATATCTTTTTTATAGCTTGTCTAGAAAAAGCAGCATGGACCCAGTTTGATACTTTTGGGCTTTATTAAATTTGACACATGGCTCTCCACATCTTCCTTTCCATTGTTTCGTTATGCATTTGGTCTGTCTCTCCTGTCTTCTATCTGTGACGTGAATGGACATTTTAAGCGCAGTTTAGATTTTGTACAAGGCCGAAATCATGAGGCACTCAGTGAGAATCAAAGCCACTACCCAACTCAAATGAGTCAAGTACAAGTTTCATCACAATTGCACAACGATGAGATAACCTATCTTTTGAAGCTCCCATTCTTCTTTACATACACTAGAAAGATTGTCTCAGTATCCTTGTGTGCTATATATATATATATATAGAGAGAGAGAGTACCGTGCAAATGTATTAGGACAAGAACTATTTTATCTTTTATGAGGCATATTGACAGAAAATAAACGATTTAATTAAAATAATTTCATTTGATTTACTCAACAAATACTTTAACAAAAAAAAAATACATGTCACAAAATAAATTTCATATTTAGTATAATAGCCTTTTGCTTTGATCACAGCCTTCCATCAATTCGAGAGGGGGGATTTAGAAAAAAGCCAGTCATATCCAAGTATAATAGAATAATTTGTAGTTTCAAAATAACTTGTTTAAGAGAAAATAGAAAAATCAAATATAACTTCTTTTTAATACATTTCTTTTACACCTAGTTTTAAATAATCAATATTTATTAGCAATTTACTTGGCTTTTCACCCTGTATTTGAATTTCAGTGAGGTTCTTGGGAAAATCGCCTCTGTCTTAATACATTTGCACAGTATTGTACCCCCGGCCACACACACACACACACACACACACACACACACACACACATATATATATATATATATATATATATATATATATATATATATATATACAAATGAATTAGGAAAGAAGAAAATATTAATAACGTTCAAAACAATCATTTAAATCGCTGCTCAATATAGAAATAGAGCTATAAATATTTATTATCTAAACTTATTTATAAATGGAACTTTGTCTCTATGTGTGCGTGTCTGTGTGTGTCTATTACCTATAGACTCCGAAACGGCTGAACCGATTTTCTTGAAAATTTACACATTTGTACCATAAGCGTCTGCGAGTGTTCTTCGCTAGGTTTTGTGTCGAGGTACCTCCGATTAATATCGAAAATCGATAATCGAAAAAATCGGATTATAGAAGGAGTGGTCTGATTTTAATCAAATTTCATACACTCATAGACAAAGACATAAGAAACGATATTCAGAAGTTTCAAGGTTGCAGTTCTTACAATAGTGCAGAAAATCAATAATATAAAAGGCAAGATGCTTGTGTGTGTCTGTTTATCTGCCTTTATGTCTGTATGTTTTTCAGCCCTTTTATTTTAGTTTTTGCTGCGGGTTTGACTCTAAGTAAGTATAATTGTAGTTCTTAGTCTCAGCCATGATACCATTTACTCAGAGGACTTATTAACCTTCAAAATGCAGTTTACGACGAACAAACCTTATTTATATCGATACCAGGAAGTCAAAAATTGACTTACATCCATTCATTTTTTTTTTAGTCTACGGTTTCACTTTAACTAAAAACAACTTTTGCTTTTTAGTCTTTCTTTTGCCAACGTCCAAAGAGTCTGAGCTCCAAGGCCATGGATTAGATTTAAAGTTTTCATTACACCCGAGCAACGCCGGGCTATACTGCTAGTTATATATAAACGCAAGCAACAATGAAGTTTTAAGGAAAATAGAAAAAGGAAACTCATGCATAACATCAGGAAGAAACAAAAGCACAGGAATGGTATGAGTTAGGCGAGTTAAAGTCAACCCTAAAGAGAGGGTGACTTTGGTGACAGATAACACAGTGGTAGGGCTTCAGTTGCTTCGAATGTATAGCGCTGTTTGTCGAGTTAAGGACAAGCCTAAAGAGAAACTGACCATAGTGACAGGCAACACAATGACAGGGTTTCAGTTGCTGCCAATGTTATTGTAGTAGAATAAAGAACAAGATACGTGTTTCAGTCCACCATGTTTCACTTTTTTTAAAGCTTCCTATTGATCAGATATGTGTCACTTGTATGAAAGCAATAGATGATTATTTTTAAATATATGTATATGGAAAATTTGTCTAAATTTCTAAGATGAGGTAATATTTACGCTTATAGTGAGGTTGGTTATCTATCCTTTACTGTTAGTAGTGGAGAGTCCGTTCTAGTGAAGGGTAGTTGTATACTATTTCAGGTTAACGGGATTTGGCTTTGTTGTAGATAGCCCACTATAAGTCATAAAGAAAGGTTATAAACAAAGAAATGCATATTGAGTTGAAAGATAACTTTTTATATAACACATATCAATTAATGTTTTTACAATTGAAGTAATACAGGAAGTATAGGTCCAACGGAATTTAAAATGTTCATGGCAATAAAATGCTGAGAGAGAATTAATGCTTAGGAATTCGGGAGCATGTAAGTAAGGAATGCCTTTGATGTCAGTAAGTAGTTTTTGAGGCAGGGAAGAAGGAAAGAGGTAAGGGAGGTGAGCGTAGTAAGCCGCTTGACTTCGGTCAAGGGGGCTACTAATTACTCTCTTCTCCTCGAGTCGGTCTGCCTCTCGATGCTTTTTGTATCCGCTTTTTATATCTTCTTTTTGGATCACAGCAGCTCATTTGAGATTTGTATTTGGTTCTGGGCTTCCCATTAGCTGATAAATTAAATTGGCGTAGGCTCGCGAACTGGAAATTTAATATGTCATTGATTTTGATTTTTAAGCCGGAACATCTGCGCGGAGCCGGCGGTGCAACGACGACTTTTGGTCACTTGCTTTTTGGTCGTGAAAGCGCAAACATCCGGTCCATCGCTTTTGCTCGGTATCACCACACGCTATTTATATTATTCGGACTATTTTTCTCATATTTGTTGCCATTTTCACGGCGTTTTAGTCATTTTACACTCTGGTCTTCTTGTGAGGCTAGGAATTTCGAACCGAACCCTTTATTATGATCACTTGTTTATATATATATATATATATATATATATATATATATATATATATATATAAATCTCATTCCTTGCGCGAAGCTCTTCTGGTAGTTATATGAATTATTTCCCTTTAACCCGACTCTTAATTGTTAACTATGCCTGGTATTAGACTCACAACTCGTTGGGCTAAACCATTGGAACTAAACAACGCCTATACTCATTGGGCCATGTGTCTTCGACGAATTTTTGTGGATAATATATTCATTGAATCTGCTTAAATACCTATTTAATACTGGAATTTGTCAATTTATTTAAAAAATAAAGCACACGCATGCGCACACTCTTTTCCTTCCCCTTTTCGCTCATTCACACACACACACACACATGTATGTGAATTAAAAAATATTTGCAGAGGAGTAAAAGACAAATTATCTCATCAAACCAAGCCTCGTTTGGGGAAAATCGAAAGTAGCCCTGAATCGAACTTGTCCTGAGTCAAACGGATATTTTGGTCCGAGCGTAATGAATCGAAGACCTCACGTTAAATATAGTCTGGTGTTTCATTCCACCGATGTAGGGAGGCAGATAAACACGAGCGAATATGCTGACTAGCAGTTATTGCTCTCTGTCTTCCTCATTGTCTGCGGGCATGAGGAACCAGGACTCTATCACAGGCTAGACCCTCATCTGGGGTAGCACTAATTCAGCCTAGTGCTGGGTCAACGGGATTGCCGAGCTTAAGGGCTCTGAGACCTCACTATATAAATGGCCTTGTGTTGCGTTCCGCGTATGTAGGAGGCAAATAAATACAGAGTGATTATACTGGCTAGCAATTCACTAGCATTGTATCTAGTCTTGTACTTGATATTCTGTTATTCCTAACCGCTGTTTTAATAGTCTTTTAGGGCTACAAAAATATGTTGTGGATCCCGGGAATGGGGCCCACACAAATAAATAAACAACGACCAGTAACAGAAATAAAAAATAAGTATATTAACCTAAGGATACAGACTTGAATGAAGATTAGTTGTCCAGGAATGCGGGTTAGTATAAAGTATATGTACAAGTCTCTGGAAGTGAAGCCGTAGTTTATTGAGTATGTTTCCGTCGGAAGCTGACTGCGTAATAATCTTCTCGATTGGTGGAGAACTTAGCTACTATGAACTACTATGTACTGACTGCTAATCTCTCTCTGGACTCTCGTATTCTCCGGTTAACTCTCTGTGAAAACACGTGTACTATATATTTGTCTGCCCTCACACTAGGGCAAAATGTGGCACAAGGCCTTTTTTACGTGGGACATCCGGGCCATATAGCCCAGCCAAAAATAGATGTCAAATTTTGCCCAGTCGTGAGTCTACACTTCGGCGGAGCCACGATTGGGTTAATGCTCTCCGCCCGAAGACAGACAGCTGACAGTGTCAATGGAACTACAGTCTGTGGTAGTATAAGTATACTGTGGACGAGTCCATCTTTATGAAAAGGGAAAAACCCACCACAAAATATTTCTTTATTCCATTTTAAAAATAGTAAGAATTTTTGCTTATTCTTTACTTATTCTATCATATAATATAAGTATACTGTGGACGAGCCCATCTTTATGAAAAGCGAAAAACCCACCACAAAATATTTCTTTATTACATTTTAAAAATAGTAAGAATTTTTGCTTATTCTTTACTTATTCTATCATATAATATAAGTATACTGTGGACGAGTCCATCTTTATGAAAAGGGAAAAACCCACCACAAAATATTTCTTTATTACATTTTAAAAATAGTAAGAATTTTTGCTTATTCTTTACTTATTCTATCATATAATATAAGTATACTGTGGACGAGTCCATCTTTATGAAAAGGGAAAAACCCACCACAAAATATTTCTTTATTACATTTTAAAAATAGTAAGAATTTTTGCTTATTCTTTACTTATTCTATCATATAATATAAGTATACTGTGGACGAGTCCATCTTTATGAAAAGGGAAAAACCCACCACAAAATATTTCTTTATTACATTTTAAAAATAGTAAGAATTTTTGCTTATTCTTTACTTATTCTATCATATAATATAAGTATACTGTGGACGAGTCCATCTTTATGAAAAGGGAAAAACCCACCACAAAATATTTCTTTATTACATTTTAAAAATAGTAAGAATTTTTGCTTATTCTTTACTTATTCTATCATATAATATAAGTATACTGTGGACGAGTCCATCTTTATGAAAAGGGAAAAACCCACCACAAAATATTTCTTTATTACATTTTAAAAATAGTAAGAATTTTTGCTTATTCTTTACTTATTCTATCATATAATATAAGTATACTGTGGACGAGCCCATCTTTATGAAAAGGGAAAAACCCACCACAAAATATTTCTTTATTACATTTTAAACATAGTAAGAATTTTTGCTTATTCTTTACTTATTCTATCATTTCTCAGCAATGTTTAACGCACCGGCAAATACATACAAGCATAAGACGGATTATGATGAGAAAAATGATTTCTCACGACGCACTGAACCAAATTTCTTCGTAACAGACTTCGCAATTGGTTTGATATAGTAGCGCTGCTTCTGTGTTGACATTGATGATACATCAACATAGTTTTAGGTATAATAAACCTAATGATAAGGTCACTTCGTAATCCATAATTTTACCAAAGATTGCCTTGTTTCTGCAACACTAGGTCTTCAAACAGGATTTAGAGATCACTTTCTCGTAGTGTGTTTACTAACTAGCTCTATAGAGGCGAGCCTATATTTCGAGAGTCGCTGTATGAAAGAGTGCTTACTGGCTTGGAATGTAACCTTGTGTAGATTGAACAGAGCACTATTCCATATCCACTTTCAATAACCCCCAAGCTTCATGGGAGCCTACTGACATGAATTTTTGTTGATATGCATTTTGTTAATGAATATTCAGTTTTTTGTATGCTCTTCCTAATATGCTATCCTTCTTCGGCGATCTTAGAACCCTGATCAAAAGATGCATTTAAATCAAAAGCAGCTTTGATCCGATTCGGGAAGATCAAAGATATTTCACATCATCACGGAAAATATTGTCACTGATTGCCACGGCTATAAATAGATTTCGTTCTGAGTAATCACATTCCAGATTTTAGAAGAACGGTTAACAGAAACTTTATTGGCTCATCTTTAAAATTCAATAATATCCCGTTTGTATTATATATATATATATATATATATATATATATATATATATATATATACAATATATATATATACATACATATATAATACAATATATATATATGTATATATATATATATAATACAATATATATATATACATACATATATAATACAATATATATATATGTATATATATATATAATACAATATATATATATACATACATATATAATACAATATATATATATGTATATATGTATATATATATATATACATATATAATACAAAATATATATATATGTATATATATATATACATATATATATATATATAACAATATATATATATCTATATATATATACATATACAATACAATATATATATATATATATATATATATATATATATATACAATATATATATATGTATATATATATACATATATATATAATATATATATATGTATATATATATATATATATATGCATATATATATCATACAATGTATATATCTAATACAATATATATATATATAATACAATATATATATCTAATACAATATATATATATATATAATATATATATATATATATATATATATATATAATATATATATATATAATAATACAATATATATATAATACAATATATATATATAAATGCATATATATAGGCTTATATATATATACATATATATGTATATATATGCATATATCTGTGTATACATATGCATATATATGTATATATATGTATATATATGCATATATATATGTATATATGAGTGTATATATATACATACATAGATATTCATATATGTGTATATCTATGCATATATATATGTATATATGTGTATATATGCATATATGTATATATATATATATATATGCATATACATGTATGAATGTGTATATAGATATATGCATATATATGTATGTATTTACATATATATATATATATATATATATGTATAAATACCCATTCTCATTTTAAGAGTGAAAAAAAATTATCGTAATGAGCAATAGAAAAAGAAATAAAAGATGCGAGGTGTTGTAAGAATCGATAGAATATACTTATAAAAACATAAACAATTTCGGGCAAAATGAAAATGCATTTAAAAAGCTGAAAACAGAAAATGGTGATTAAAAGTTACAATGAAAAAATACAAAAGGAGAAAGTATGTAAGGTGACTAAGATGGCGTCGAGAGAAAAAAAAACTGCTTTTGTGATTTCGAAAGAAGAAAGAAAGAAAAACAAACATTAAGGATGCTAACTTTGCAAGAAATTACGTAACATGAGGAGACGAATCAAACATTTCATTAATATTGGCTTTCAGCTGTATTCATTCAATTTATTTTGTTTAACACCGAACACTCAAAGACCGTTTTTAAAGAAATCATTTCGCTCAAAGCAAGGAGGAGAAATGATTTAAAAAAAAATCTTCTTAGACTTTTTGCCACTAAGACGAAGGCTTACGGCGACATCAAGTTGTAACATGGGATCACTGAAGTTAAGCAACGTCGTAGTCGTACCTTAATCTGGTGGTGTAACCTCGTCTGTGATGTTAGTATAGTCGATAACAGCTCAGAATTATTAAAACGATCGCTAATTACAGTTTTGTTCGTTATAATCATTTACCCCCAGATAACAATGGAAATAGTATCAATCTACCACTTATCCCACCACGATATGAGTTAACTAGCTGTATAGCCCGGCGTTGCTCGGGTGTAATAAAAACTTTAAAACTAATCCATGGTCCTGGAGCTCAGACTCAGCCTAAAGAATATTTGAGATAATAAAATAATTGCGACAATTTACCAATCGCAGCTAATATATATATATATATATATATATATATATATATATATATACTAGCAGTATAACACGGCATTGCTCGGGCGTAATGAAAGTTTTAAAACTAATCCATGGTCCTGGAGCTCAGACTCTTTGGATGTTGGCACGAAAGACTAAAAAGCAATAGTTGTTTCCAGTTAAAGCGAAACCATAGACTGAAAGAAAAATGAATGGATGTAAGTCAAATTTTGATTTCCTGGTATCGATATCAAATAAGTTTTTTTCTAACCCTAAACCTAAACCTAAACCTAAACCTAACCCTAACCCAGGACCATGGATTAGTTTTAAAGTTTTCATCACACCCGAGCAACGCCGGACTATATTGCTAGTTATCTATAAAAAAGAAAAAAAAATGCATTTATGGAAATTTTTGTTTCGATGATAATTTCGTTCAATTCCATAATCTTATGGGCTTACGGCCATACGGCCATACCACGTTCAATACACCGGTTCTCGCTCGCTCACCAAAATTAAGCAACGTTGAACCCGGTCAGTACTTAGATGGGTGACCGCCTGGGGATATCAGATTCTGTATGCGTTTAGTGACGAATGTGCGTTGTGGTGCAGTGAATATCGGCTCGGAAAGAGACACTGGTGAGCCGAGTTCGAATTCCAGTTGAATACCTTGCATTCACTTAAGCACTGGTACCCTTCGGAAACGTATTAATCCGTCCTTTCCCTCCAGTTATGGGTTAAATGACAAGAGTAGGACTTCCCTTAAAAGCAAATCCCAATCAATCTTGATAGTCGAAAAGAATAAAATATTACTAGCCACAAAACATTTATAAAACAACAATAAATTGTTCAAAGGAAAAAGGTATTACCAGTAAAAAATAAATAAGATTTAGTTGGCAATAAATGACCCGCCGAGGTTGATATAAAAACAAAGCGTCCAACCAATCATAATCTTATGACCTCCACCTTCTCCAGGTCTCGCTTAATTTCTTTGGGGGTTTGCAACAAGATCGACGTATAGTGATTTTTTAAGCAAAAATATCGAGTATCCAGTGCAGATTGATATCACTATTTAGTTGTAATGGCTTTAGAGAGACAATCCTGCTATCCATTACACCATTTCAGGACGGCTAGGCGTAGCTTGGATGTAGAACACGGTCAAAAGTCAAGGCAATCAGTAAGAATCGAACTCACTACTTAGGTTTAAATTATCTAGCGAGAGAAGATAGCTAACTACGTGGAAGTACCCATTTAGGGTGGGTATATGAATCAATAATTCAGCAACTCAACCCCTGTACAGAAATTTGCGAGTTGCAAGCTGGTTTATTAAACACTGTTAAGGTGAAACCTATAGAAAGAACGATTTTGTGTGAGTTAGAAATGGAAGATATTCACGTAACAAAGTCTTCTATAATTAAATAAAAGTGGATGAACTGTTGTAATATTAATTCTCCTGTACGACATTGAGACCTGAAAAGAATGAGAATCTGGAAACAATGATGATTTGCCATTAACTTCAATTAACTTACTTAAATGTCAAGCATCTACCAACCCAAATAAATCCTCCCTTAGAGCCCGTATCTGACAAAGAACCACCTGAAGCCTCAGGTGATCGATTCAGGGATCAGCTTAAAACAGATTGATGAGGACATCATTAGATCCGGTCAGTTTGAAGACAGATGCTACAGAAAGAACTATTTGGAGAATTGCAGTCAACAAGAGAACATCATGCTTCTAAAAGACCAGAAGACAAATAGAAGAGACGATGAGAACCTAAAGAAAAGCCAGAGCTATCCATCCCCTGGAATCTCTTACTCTCGCGTATCGTCTCTGCGGACGTCTCCTGAGATCCAACATAGGATTCTTTTACAAATAGAGTTTAAGCACAGAGCTCAACGAAAAGCTAGAGTGCTCTAACCCCTTGACTTTCTTTCACGACTGTACTGTGGCCGTGAACGTCTCTTCAAATCCTACATTGCACAAAAAATGAAACGATAACGAGCAACCCAATACCCGACAAAAATTTCCACCAACGACGGCGAAGAAGATAACGATATATAGCAAAACAAAACAAAAATACAAAGAGATCCGAAAGAATTACATGAGCTCTCTATTTGCCTGAACCTCCTGACCTTACTACGCGTTGTCTACGGATATCTTTTCAGATCCAACATAGGACTCTTTTACAAACAGACTAGACCCACTGAGCTAAAATAAAAGCTACAACTTTCTAGCCCCGGACCCCGCTCACCTTGCTGTTCTAAATAGATAGCTGTGAACGTGTCTCCAAATCTGTGAACGCCTCTCGAATCCAACATTGAACTCAGTTCACTGAGAAAGAATGACGATGAGCAACCCAATAGTCGATAAAGAGTTCCACCAAAAACGGTTAAGAAGGCAATAACAATATACAACAAAAAAATATTGGAAATACGGTTAAACAAAAGTCCAGTGGTGGTAAGCTAATTTTAAACTCTGTCTTACGGATACACATGATGCTGAAAGCTCAGGTCGCACAAAATCAACACTTGTCCCAGAAAACATACACACACACAAACACAAAAATTCTACAAACTGGTTTTGGCCGATTGAAGTTGTGTGAGATAGCAGTTGAAAATATCAGAAGGCAGTGTATACATTATTTTGCATGAGCATTTGTCGATGAGAAAGCTGTGTTTAAAGTGGGTGCCGCGTTTGTTCACAGTCGTTTAAAAACAAGAATTCGTCGACTGTTCTGAGCAAATGTTTCAGCACCACAAGAAAACGTCTTTGCGCAAATATATGACAATGGATGGAACATAAATCCACCAGTTCATTCCGGAGTCAAATCGGCCGTCATCTGAGTGAACAGCAGCAGCTGAAAGCCGTCCAAAGCGACCAAGGATGCAAGCAACAGCAGGCAAGGTTTTGGCCTCCGTATTTTGGGATGCGCACGGTATTTTGTTCATTAATTACTTTGAGAAAGGAAGAACCATCAATAGCGAATATTATAGAACAGTATTGGTTTGTTTGAAGAAAGAAATCGCAAAAAAAAACACGGCGATAAATGAAGAAGAAAAAGTGATCTTTCACTAAGCAAATGCACGGTGTTGCAACTCGATCACAACGATGGCAAAACTGCATGAATTGCACTTCGAATTTTTTTCGCATTCATCCTATTCACCAGATTTGGCCCCCAGCGACAAGTGACTGTTTGCAGATCTCAAAGTTGAAGTTGCGTAAGATAGCAGAAGAATTGAACATATCAGAAGGCAGTGTATTCACCATTTTGCTTGCAAATTTGTTAATGAGATAGTTGTGTTCAAAGTGGGTGTTGCGGTGAAAAGCAACAACGCGTCGACAATTCAGAGCGTTGTTTGCAACTGTTTCAACGAAACAAGAAAGAATTTTTACGTAAATATGTGACAATGGATGAAACATGGATCCACCACTTCACTCCGGAGTCAAATCGGCAGTCAGCCAAGTAGACAGCAGCAGGTGAAAGTCGTACACAGCGATCAAAGGCGCAAACATCAGCAGGCAAGTGTTTTGTTCATAGCTTGATATACCTTGAGAAAGGAAGAACCATCAATAGCGAATATTATATAGCACTAGCAGTATAGCCCGGCGTTGCTCGGCTGTAATGAAAGCTTTAAAAGTAATCCATGGTCATGGAGCTCAAACTCAGCCTAAAGAATATTTGAAATAATAAAATAATTGCGACACAATTTACCAATCGCACCTAGTATATATAATTGCGACAATTTAACCAATCGCATATATATATATATATATATATATATATATATATATATATATATATACACTAGCAGTATAGCCCGGCTTTGCTCGGGTGTAATGAAAGCTTTAAAATTAATCCATGGTCCTGGAGCTCAGACTCTTCGGACGTTGGCACGAAAGACTAAAAAGCAATAGTTGTTTCCAGTTAAAGCGAAACCGTAGACTGAAAGAAAAATGAATGGATGTAAGTCAAATTTTGATTTCCTGGTAACGATATCAAATAAGTTTTTTTCGTCGTAAACTGAATTTTGAAGGCTAAATAAGTCCTCTGAGTAAATGGTATCATGGCTGAAACTAAGAACTACAATTATTCCTACTTAGAGCCAAACCCGAAACAAAACCTAAAATAAAAGGGCTGAAAAACTGATTGTGATCTGACCCGGTAGGATATTGGGGTATCGATTTCCAATATCGAAGTTATATAAGTTTAGATTATTGGTGAATTTGAAGAAAGAAATCGTCAAAAAACGGCCACAAATGAAGAAGAAAAACTGACCTTTCACCACGAAAAGGTACCGTGTCTCACCTCGATCACAACGATGGCAAAACTACATGAATTGCACTTCGAATTTCTTTCCCATTCACCTTATTCTCTTAATCTGGCCTCCAGTAACTATTGGCTGTTGACAGACCTCAAACAAATGCTCCAGACAAAGAGATTTGGCCCCAATGAAGAAATGATATCGAAAACTGAGGCGTATTTTGAGGCCAAAGACAAATCGTTCTACAAAAAAAGGCATCGCATTATTAAAGAAGCTATGAAAACAGCGTAACACCCTAGAAAAAGTTTATGTTGATGAATAAAGTCAAATTTTGTTTAAATATCGTTGTATTATTAGTAAGACTTATTGAGTAATGTAGAAAGAGGCCCGTTGAAAGATAATTAAGTGGATGGGTAAATAGGGGGTACTTATTTTCATATATTAAGTAAAACAGATATAAAATGTATATTAAACTAATAGACAAGCAGCAAGTTGATAAATGATCAGGTGAAGTAGAACAATGGAATACCACAATCAATATGGCATCGCCAATATGTTGTTTACATCGCTTGGGTGAAACGGAATTTGTCGAGACTTGGATCCGGTGTTTTGCAGCCAAGGATAGGGTTAAAAATTTAAAATACAACCAGGCATGAGGAGCGAAAAAAATGCAAAAGCTGAGTTTTGACAGTTTGGGAAGTTATAATGCAAATGATATAGTTTTAACAATTGGAGGATTTGAACTTCGTCGAAAGTTCTGGAATTATATCAAAGAAAGGAGAAAAAAAAACCTAATGGCACATTCTGAATAATTTTGTTATGACAGAAGATATTACCAGAAAATAAAGGATGAGTTTTTTTTAGATCGGGAAAATGAAACAGTATACAGGTCTATGGATGATATTGGAAGTGCCTCAGACACGGAAGAAGATGAGATGAGATGAGATGAAAATCACTATTAAAAAGACGAGGGCATAAGCGTCAAGGGCGAAAGAGGATGGAGAAGAAATTCGAGAACAACAAAAGGCATTAAACTCCTTCGGTTTAAGGGCGGTGTAGTGAATTGAATAAATAGAATTGTAGTGAATTGGTAAAAAGAATTGTACCTATTTGCGTATGTTAAGTAGTAGGGATATAAAATGAATTGCAAAGGAAGAGACAAGCAAAATGTTGACAATTGATCAAGTGACGTGGAATCAATGAATTAAATAAACAGTTTTAATACTGAAAGATTTGTCGAATCATGATCGTCTCCATCTTGAAAGAAATTGGCACAGAAGAAAAGACGCCTTCTAATCGTCGTAAAAGTGATAGTTTTTAGTTGTTGTTTATGTTTTTTCTTTACGAGATCTTTTTTTCCATTTATTTTACGCCCTATAAGAAGCATGAATCGGAAATAAAAGTCAAGCCTCGGACAATATTTGAACTCGGATTTCATCTGTTTCGGTAACTCGTATGCTAATTCCAATCACGTCCGAAGCTTGATTTATATTTCGGATTCATGATTCTCATTTAACGGGTGGAAATGGTAAAAAGGAAAATCATCAGAATTTTTTCGTTTAAAAAATGTAATAAAAAACCCGAAAAAAAAAGTTAAATATATTTGCTCAATTTAAGGATTGCAAATGCTAGTATCTTTAAAAAGTATTTCTAACTTACCTACCTACCTATTTCTTTTAACCTCATCTATCTTGTACTCTTTCTTTCATTCTTTCTAGCTAGCTAGCTAGTTATATATCTATCTCAGTCTCTCCATATCTATCTATCTATCTATCTATCTATCTATCTATCTATCTATCTATCTATCTATCTATCTCAGTTTCCTCATGTCTGTCTGTCTGTCTATCTATCTATCTATTTATCTATCTATCTATCTCAATCTCTTCATATCTATCTATCTATCTATCTATCTATCTCAGTATCTTCATATCTATCTATCTATCTATCTATCTATCTATCTCAGTCTCCTCATATCTATCTATCTATCTATCTATCTATCTATCCTACTATCCTAGTCTCCTCATCTATCTATCTATCTATCTATCTATCTATCCTAGTCTCCTCATATCTATCTATCTATCTATCTATCTATCTATCTATCTATCTATCCTAGTCTCCTCATATCTATCTATCTATCCTAGTCTCCTCATATCTATCTATCTATCCTAGTCTCCTCATATCTATCTATCTATCTATCTATCTATCTATCTATCTATCTATCTATCTATCTATCTATCCTAGTCTCCTCATATCTATCTATCTATCTATCTATCTATCTATCTATCCTATCCTAGTCTCCTCATATCTATCTATCTATCTATCTATCTATCTATCTATCCTAGTCTCCTCATCTATCTATCTATCTATCTATCTATCTATCTATCTATCTATCTATCTATCTATCTCTTCATATCTTATCTATCTATCTATCTATCTATCTCAGTCTCTTCATATCTATCTATCTATCTATCTATCTATCTATCTATCTATCTAATCTCTTCATCATCTATCTATCTATCTATCTATCTATCTATCTATCTATCTATCTCAGGCTCTTCATATCTATCTATCTATCTATCTATCTCTCTATCTATCTATCTCAATCTCTTCATATCTATCTATCTATCTATCTATCTATCTATCTATCTCAATATCTTCATATCTATCTATCTATCTATCTATCTATCTATCTATCTTTCCTAGTCTCCTCATATCTATCTATCTATCCTAGTCTCCTCATATCTATCTGTCTATCTATTTATCTATCTATCTATCTATCTTCATATCTATCTATCTATCTATCTATCTATCTATCTATCTATCTATCTATCTCAGT
The DNA here is from genome assembly GCA_037127315.1 of Ascarosepion bandense. Taxonomy (NCBI): domain Eukaryota; kingdom Metazoa; phylum Mollusca; class Cephalopoda; order Sepiida; family Sepiidae; genus Ascarosepion; species Ascarosepion bandense. The sequence goes on along the minus strand of JBBBDQ010002250.1, from coordinate 196,077 downwards.
CTCTTCATATCTATCTATCTATCTATCTATCTATCTATCTATCTATCTATCTCTTCAGTCTCTTCATATCTATCTATCTATCTATCTATCCATCTATCTATCTATCTATCGTGTTCTGTTTATATCTATATAACTCTATATATGTTCATATCTGTCTCTCTGTCTTCCTCAATTTCTTAATATCCATTCATCAGTCGATAGATGATTCCTCGGCCTGAGTTAATGGTTAGCTAGTTGAGTCTGGATGTGCGTCGTCGTGCAGGATGTGCGTTGTGGTGCAGTGGATATCGACTTGGAATGACAAATCGTGGTGCCTATTTCGAATTCCATTTGCATTCCTTGCATTCACTTACGCGCAAATACCCTTGAGAAATGTATTAATCCGTCTCTCCCCTCCAGGTATGAGTTAAATAATAGGACAGATTGAGTTCTATAGCTTTGGCTGGCAACCAGTCTACCGCAGAAATCAATGACAACCTACTGTGGGATAATGTTCTACTCAGTCATGTCTTTTTCGAGACATGATCGCCCAAAGCGTGTATCACGTATGATATTAAACTGACTTAGATGTGCGTTGCAATGCAGTGGATATCGGCAGTTCATTTCGTTGCATTCACTTACGCACAAATACCCTTGGGAAAGGTATTAATCCATCTCTTCCCTCCAGTTATGGATAAAATAATAGCACAGACTGGGTTCTATAGCCTTGGCTTCAACCAGTCTACCGCAAAAAGCATTGGCAACCTCTTGCGGGATAATATTTTGCCCAATCTGTCATGTCTCTTTCGAGACATGATCGCCCAAAGCGTGTATCACGTAAAGCACTTAACTGACTGAATTAAGATAATGGTTGGAAACATAAGTAAAGCTTCTACTGGGCAAAAAGTGGGGTAATCAGTTTTATATTGTTATTAAGTAATATACTGATCCCCCACTAATTACTACTTATTAATTCAATCCGTCTCTTCTCCATTCAGGTATAGCTTAAAGAGCAAGATACAAAATCGTCTGCCCAGTGAGTCATGTCTCTTTCGAGACATGATCGTATGGCACTTAACTGACTGACTACGTAAGTCTGGTTGCACATTAACACTGAGTAACAAGTTCGAGCCTCATTGATATATAAATTGATCCCTCATTTTGTGGCCATGCTAGTTTCTATACATTTATATTCTAGATTTATGGGCTTGAGCTAGTAGATGACAGAATGGGGGTTGTATGGTGTAACAGGAGAAGGCGTGCTAAGAGCCACCAGGGATAGGGAGACGTGGAAAGCCATGATCACCTACGTCCTGAAAGGAAAGGGCACATAGAAGAAGAAATTTAAGATGCTAGGAAGCAGTACACCCAGTGTGACAGCAATATTAGGTACACAGACGAATGGGGAGCATGTGAATGGGTAAAGATGTATTCTGACGAGAACAAAAAAATGCCTGGCACGACCCAGTGAACCGACATCTTTAACAGCAGTCCTTTCAAATGATTTAATATAATCCTTCAATTTCATGCCAACGGAAAACATTAGCCGGAAAAGTTCAGAATGAGTCACCCTCCTTCTTTCACACTTTACTGTTAAACTCAAACCAATTGAAATAAATCGGAGTTGGATTCTCACTGGGTGACATGTACCTATCACGTGCGCTAAATAAGAAAATCTTAGTTGTCATTCAGTATTGTTATTGTTTCTTTGAGAGAGTTCATGATCTCGGTGACGATATTTTGTGACTTCATCCTAGTACAAAATATGAAGAACAAAAAAAAAAAATGCAGAGAGAAGCTACATTACGGCTATAAGTAAAGCTGAGATACCAGGTTAGAACGATTAACATTGCAGATTCTTTTTTTGAATTTTATCAAGAATACCTAAATATGTATCAGGAGCACCACACCAGATTTGGCAGCAATATTCATAGAATAAACAAATCATCTAAACTTATTTATAAATGGAACTTTGTCTGAGTGTGTGTATGTGTGAGTGTGTGTGTGTGTGTGTCCGTTACCTATAGACTCCGAAACCGCTGAACCTATATTCTTGAAAATTTAGACAGTTGTACTATAAGCGTCTGCGAGTGTCCTTAGCTAGATTTTGTATCGAGGTATACCCGATAAATATCGAAAATCGATAATAAAAACATAGGCTTATAGAAGGAGTGGTCCGATTTTAATCAAATTTGATACACTCATAGTCAAAAACATAAGAAATGATATTCAGATGTTTCAAGGTTGCAGTTCTTACAATAGTGCAGGAAATCGATAATACATATATATATAAAAGGCAAGATGTTTGTGTGTGTGTCTGTTTATTTGCCTGTATGTCTGTATTTTTTCAGCCCTTTTATTTTAGGTTTTGCTTCGGGTTTGGCTCTAAAGTAGGTATAGTTGTAGTTCTTAGTTTCAGCCATGATACCATTTATTCAGAGGACTTTTTAGCCTTCAAAATTCAGTTTACGACGAAAAAAACTTATTTGATATCGATACCAGGAAATCAAACTTTGACTTACATCCATTCATTTTTCTTTCAGTCTACAGTTTCGCTTTAACTGGAAACAACTCTTGCTTTTTAGTCTTTAATGCCAACGTCCAAAGAGTCTGAGCTCCAGAACCATGGATTAGTTTTAAAGCTTTCATTACACCTGAAACGCCGGGCTATACTGCTAGTCTAAAATAATAGTTTAAATATAAATATGTATAAAAAATATTTTTTTCGGAAAATTTCGATTTTTGATTTCAGGCCTTTACTGAAACCAGAAGCTTATTCTAGTCACAGGAAGAAAAGCCATTTTCCTCATGGAACCTTGTTATTTAGCTATAAAAAAAACTGGGGTTCTGAGGTATGTTAAATCTTACTTATAATGTTTTATTTCTATTTTATCAATGTTTTGCATTTGTCTGAATCCTGGATACTATCGGACGCGGCTGCGCCATCGATCGTTTGAACAAAGAAAAAAAAATGGATAGGAAGAAAGATCACCTAAATTAATTAACCCCGCCCATCCACGTGTATCTTCCTATGCGTTAACAAATTCAATTTACGTTCCTTGCCTTGAATCTTACTCGACTCACGTATATTGGTAATCAGATTTCGCTAACTCCACCCGAGAAAGTTTACGACCGCCTACGCATGCTCTCTGCGCGGTGACGACGACAGTAGCAAACCATCTGGTTCAAAGCTTGAAATTTTAACCAATTTGGCAAATGAAGTTTTAGAAGTAATCAAATGCACTGAACTTGACACATCGAATTACACCTTAACCTAATTCAAGCACTCTTTTCAAATAATTTACTAGGTAGCTATTTCATCGAAAATGAGGACAACGATTGAAGCATCGGAGATGTGGTTCTACAGAAGGATGCTGTGGATATCGTGGACTGAGCATGCAAGCAACGATGAGGTGTTGGGAAGAATGGCAACAAAAAGGAAATTAATACTGAGCATCAGGAAGAGACAATTGAAGTTCCTGGGACATGCAATAAGGAAGGAGAGCTTGGAGAACCTGATACTGACTGTCCAGATAGAAGGGAAAAGAGACAGAGGAAGGCAGCGGTTAACATTTTTGCAGGACCTGATCGGGTGGATGACAGAACGGGGGTTGCGAGGTGTAACAGGAGGAAAACATACTAAGAGTCACAATGGATAGGGAGATGTGGAGAACCATGATCGCCTACGTCCTGAAGGGACAGGGCATATAGAAGAAAAAGAAGCTATTTCAATCTGTCTACTTTAGTGTAATATGTCCTTTCCGATTGGTAGGAGAAGTATGGTTCTGCGTACCTATCAATTTTGGTTTTCAGCAATATCTGCACCTTTACGATCTCGATTTGCATTTGTGCTGCTGGTTTCGCTGCTTGATGGAAAAATTAGATTGAATCCTTATCAAGCCAGCTCTCCACAGCATCCATAATTTTGTTTCTCTTCAGAATACGTCATTGTCTGTTATGTATTTGTTTCCGCATTCATTTATTCAAATCTCTTGAGGAGATTATGTACGTTACTCTTCAGTCACGGCTCTCCGCAGCTTCCTGTCTTTTGTTGCTCGCAGCAATACATGCTACTTCAGAATATCGTATTTTGTACTAGTTCTTCCGTTTATTTGCTAAGATTTATCAAGTATGATATGTCTACCTGTATTTCTGAGATGAGGTAGTATTTACAGTGTTTACATTCATCGGACTATTGTCCTCATCTTTGTTGCCATTTGAACGACGTTTAATATTAGATCATTCTATTTGTCTATATTTCTGAGATGAGATAGTATTTACACTATTTACATTATTCGGACTATTGTCCTCATCTTTGTTGCCATTTGTAAGACGTTTCATCCGGTTTACGCTTCGGTCTTCTTCAGGTACTAAAAATTTCCAACCGAACCCTTTATTACAATCACTGGGGTATCTCATCCTCGTTTCTTCCGTAAGTCTTGGAAGTCATGAAATATTTCTCTCTAATCCTGCAAGTTATTTGTTCAACACTGATGTAGTTTGGTATTGAACTCACAACTATAACAGTCAAGTCAGGAACTAACCAATGTCTATACACAATAGGCCATTTTTTCTTACGGACACATGGCCCAGTGGATATATTCAGTTTTAGAATCAGATGTTATCTTCCACACATATCTCCATAAACTGTGGCATGAATTCTGTAGCCACCTACCTAGAGAGGCTCTTAGACCTTGTACAGGCTGAAAATCATAGTAAATATAATAAAAGTAACATTCTTGTTAAGTAAAACAATCGTTGATATTAATAGAAAATTGTTAGTGGGTTAGGGTTTAAACTTACCTACTTTATACCCGCAATCGATGCTTTACCCAAGGAATGAGGATGATATCCCCCAGTGATCGTAATAAATATTCGGTTCAAAATTTCTAGCGTCTGAAGAAGGCCGGAGCGTACAACGGCCGAAACGTCGTACAAATGGTAACAAAAATGAGGACAATAGTCCGAATAATATAAAAGTACTATGATATGTCTGTTTCTCTCCAGACACGGCTCTCCAGTGATTCATTACTTTTGTTACTCTCAAGATATATGTGCCCTGTCCCTTCAGGACGTAGGCGATCATGGATCTCCACGTCTCCCTATCCCTTGTGGCTCTTAGTATGTTTGCTCCTGTTGCTCCTGGCAACCCCCGTTCCGTCATCCACCTGATCAGACTCTGCAAATATATTATCCGCTGCCTTCCTCTGTCTCTCCTTCCTTCTATCTGACCAGTCAGTATCAGGTTCTCCAGGCACTCCTTCCTCATTGCATGTCCCAGGAACTTCAGTTGTCTCTTCCTGATGCTCAGCATCAATTTCCTTTTTGTTGCCATTCTTTCTAACACCTCATCGTTGCTTGCATGCTCAGTCCACGATATCCGTAGCATCCTTCTGTAGAACCACATTTCGGCCGCTTCCAGTTTTTTCCTCATTTTTGATGATATTGTCCAGCATTCACAGCCGTACTGAAGAACTGACATCATGTAGCAGTCTAGCACTCTTTTCTTCGTTTCTATTGAGATCTTCCTGTGTGTTAGTATTTTGCTCATCTTCTGGAACGCGTCCTTTGCCATGCCAATTCGCCTTCGGATCTCCGTGTCGCACTTTCCATTTCCTGTTAGAACACTTCCTAGGTACTTAAATTCTTGGACTTGTTTGATTACTCAATTCCTCAAAATTGTCAGGTGGAAAATGTATCCTTTCTATCCAATCAAGGTCTCTAATCTAAACTTATTTATAAATGGAACTTTGTCTCTGTGTGTGCATGTGTGTGTGTCCGTTACCTATAGACTCCGAAACGGCAGAATCGATTTTCTTGAAAATTTACACAGTTGTCCTATAAGCGTCTGCGAGTGTTCTTAGCTACGTTTTGTGTCGAGGTAGCCTAGATAAATATCGAAAATCGATAATCGAAAAAATAGGGTTACAGAAGAAATTATTTATTTGCAAACACTATATATATATATATATATATATATATATATATATATATAGTGTATCGAGGCACCAGATAATTTTGTAAACATATACTGTTAAATATAACAGACAATGCATGACTATTATGTTTAACCATGAGCAGTTCTAAACATCGTATTTTGGCTTTAATTTCAGGTGAAAATAAAGACAAAATTTCGGGAACATTTGGATAATTTTTTATTAAGTTGGTTCTTAATAAAATCGCGTTTAAAGCTGGTCATAGCACATTACATTGCATTTAAATATATGGTTCTGTTATCATTTCGAGCTCTCACGTGGCGTGACGTCATAGAACCGCATTACAAATTTACGAACTGCGTTTGCTATTTTTGGTAACTGTTATCGTCGCTGATTGTGGATATTTTATGTTAATGTGCTTGTAACCTCTCTGAAGATGGCTCATGTGAGTTGAAAGCTTAGAACCAACTTAATAAAAAATTATCCAAATGTTGGATATATATTTAACAATATATATAAATATATATATATGTGTGTGTGTGTGTGTGTGTGTGTGTGTGTGTGTGTGTGTTCATTTCTCATAGTTTCCAATTTCAATCAACTTTCCAACATCATTATCTGGGGTATAATTTTTGTAGCAACAAAATATTACTGCAAAACTTTGTTGCTAAATTTGAATATATTCATTGAAATCAGACAAGATAAATAAATTAGTAAAAAACAGATGAGAAAAGTTGTCTTTAATCTAAAAAGATATATATATATATATATATATATATATATATATATATATATATATATATATATCGGCGATCGAGAGCGAGGGAATATTTACTCGCCCCAAAATCATTTTACTCCACCGGCTCCATTTTCTTTATAGTCGCCTTATGTAAACATAACGTGAATCGCTTACGGAAAACAAAAAATGAAATTTTTATTAAAACTTCGAACGCGTTAGAACAGATTTAATAACATTTTTAAAATAATCACAACAAAATTTGATCATTTCTCTTAATAACAGCATAAACAATTTGATGATAAAACTTTGTTTTTATTAAGTTTAATAACATATTAAGTTTAATAAATGTTCGTTTTTAATTTTCGTAAGGGTGGAGGAAATTGCTTTTCAGTCAAGGATAATATATTTCCAAATAAGTTTCTAAAAATCTGTGAGCCTCCTTAATCTGGGCAACAGAGACATTTTGGCTCCACTCTGGTAGCCTTTATTTAACGAATGTTTACACTGACCGGCCATGCATAAGACCTATAATGTAATTGTAGGTCATTCTAAGTAACTTGTGAATCTTCAATGGCATACTTTTGTGTTATAAAAGGAATCAGATGTCCTTTTTCTATATTTGAAAGATATGTTTCAATGTGAGATTTTTAATCGACTTCGGGTGAGTAAAGCAGTAAACTGTAACCGCCCAATTAAGTTTTTAATCGACTGTGTCGATCGGGCGATTGAAATCACAAAGGCTATACATATATATATATATATATTTTTTTTTTTTCATTTCACCCCGAGCAAGGCAGAAACGCCACTGATGTGCAGGGGGTTACATAAATGTAGAAACATTAATTAGAAAAGAGTGAGGAGTGCAAGCTAGTTAGAAAGGAACAATAGAAAGCTGAGAAAGCAGGTGCAATGACAGATACATGGGCGGAGAGAACGTGAAGATTATACAGGGGAGGGGAGAGAGCTAGAGTCCAGTGGTTAGTAGGTGAGTATTAACTTTGCTTTTAAATTTCTGGAGGTCGTAGCCGTCAGGAAAGCAAGAATACGGGAGTGAGTTCCACAGGCGGGAAGTGCGAGAGAGGAAGCTGCAGGAGTAGAATTGTCGTCTGCGTTTGGCTAACCTGACTGTGAATGGGTGGGACCCAGTTGCCAGTCTGGTTGCACGGGTAAACACCTGTTGAGGAGGCATCAGTGACTTAAGCTCATCCGAGCAGAAGCCATGAAAGTATTTATAGAAGAGACAGAGGGAGGCCACATTTCGACGATGGGAAAGTGGCTGCAGACGAGTCGCCAGATCAGTACCTATCACATTACAGACTCTCCTTTGGAGCTTGTCAAGAACACTGAGGAGAACGGCAGGGGCGCCTGACCATAAATGGCAGCAGTATTCCATGCACGGACGGATGGTTGACTTGTATATATGCAGGATGGATTCAGGTGGAAAAAACATCCTGGATCAACATAGTGACCCAATCTAATCTATATATCTCAAATCTCAAAGGCTACACACACACACACACACACACACACACATATATATATATATATAGCCTTTGAGATTTCACGATATATATTCTCGCATTTTGGCACCGCCATTGCACAAAATCTGATGATTTCAGTGCAAAGTTCATTAAAAACAAATGAGTTCTGCCATATCTATTCCCAAGAAAACTCAAATAATTTAAGTTACATACTTTTGGTGTAAAAACTCTTGCTTATATTGAATAACTAATAATCATTTGGACGAACGTTATGCCGAGTAATATGTTAAAAATATCTAGATCACCGGACGAGAATTAGTGAGACATATATATATATATATATATATTTGCTGATAATTTGTGGTCACGTCACTTTGATATGTTCTTTCAAAGCAATTTTCTTTTTTTGATCATTGTAAAGTTATTAAAGGTAACGTATTTTGTCCACAATCTGTAAGTAGAACCAAAAATCTAAAAAGGGAAAAATTCAATTTGCGTAGTCTATTTATGTGCAGATTAAAACGTCAAGGTTTCAAAAATGATAATAAAAGACAAAAACATAAAATCTTGACTAAATATTAAAAAAAGAATTATTTACTGCAAAAAAAAAAATTAACAGACGACATGAATAGTGTGCTGGCAAGACATTATCATGTCCAATGTCGGAACAAAAATTACAATTCGGTCTTTTCCCTGAAACTACAATATAATTTCTTTTTATCTTTTGTTGACCTTTTAAAGGGGGGATGTACGAGTGGGGTAAACGATAGCGTCTCGAAATAAAACATCGAAGAATTGATTTCGAATTCCAGTCGAGCTCTTTACATTCGTCTACTTGCTAATACACATGTAAAATGAATGAATCAATCCACCAACACAACAGGAATGATCTCGTTACGTTGAGTAAGCATAAATATGGCGTTCCTTGTTCCAGAGTATTTGACGAACCCGCACGAAGGCAGGGAATATTTAAAACCTGTTTAAGGGAGTTTAAATCTACTCTTATGACAACACTTGCTAATTAACTCCTTACGTTGATTAAGAAGTCAGTTTAAAATCCTACTTTTTTTCTACTAAGCACAGATTACATTTATTCCTCAGTCTAATAGGAGTACTTGGAGATCCTGGTCATTTCTAGTCTAACTGTGGGCTTAGGGCTTCTTTTTTTCATTTTCATAATATTTTTGGGAAAGGGCCGTCTGAAACTTCTGTTTAGGGTTGGTAAATGTGTGCTTTGTTTTCCCCCACCCACCCCGAAATGCCGATGCAACAATTATAATTTTCTCTTTTCTCTTTGTGGGAGATGGTAACTTGGTAGATCGCATTGGTAGATCTACATTTATCTTCAACCGGACAAATGTCCTTGGATCTGTAAAGGGAGGATGTACGAGTGGGGTAAACGATAGCGTCTCGAAATAAGACATCGAAGAATTAATTTCGAATTCCAGTCAAGCTCCATACGTTCATCTACACATAGGAAATGAATGAATCAATCCACCAACACAACAGGAAAGATCTTGGGAGAAGACTGGCAGCATAGACACGCGGAGTTTAACCCTACTGTGTTGCTGGTGAAGTGGTGTAAAAATGCCATTTCCCCCAACAAGTATACAACAGACGTGGCAGAGAAAGATATATAATTGGCCCCTAGAACTGCTGTATCAGGTAGAGGAAGACTAATGACAGAGAAAAAAGTGAAGAGGGGGATCACACAAGTAGTTCCTGTAGAAGAAGGTAAACCTGAAGAGAGTGAGGTAGTCATGTGTGAGCCGGTGGTAAATGCGCCAAAAATAGTTCCCATGCGGAACGAAGCCACTGAGACTGTTAAAGTACAGAAAGGAGATGAGGTCGGTAGAGCCTTACCCCTAAGAACCAGGCAACAAATAAGGTTAGATTAAAAGAAGAGAGAGAGGGCTTAAAGAGGGTAGGTGGTATAAAAGACGAAGAAATATTGGCACCTGAAAAGTTTAGGGCTAGAGTAAAGAACCTGTTGAGGGTTAATCATGATGTGGTGGCCAACTCAGATAAGGATTTGGGATAAACTGGTACAGTAAAAATGAAAATAGACACAATAGACTCCCATTAAGTTGAGACCTTACAGATCTCCTATCCATAAAATGCCACTTATGGAGGAAGTAGTGAGGGAGATTTTGGAAACGAGTATGTTAGAAACATCAAAGTCTCCTTGGAGCTTTCCTATAGTGGTAGTAGATAAGAAAGATGGCGGGCACAGATTCTGTGTAGATTTTAGACAACTGAACGCTGTTTCCAAGCCACTGACTATGCCCTTGCCATTGATTGATGATATATTAACTCTGCTGGGAAAAGCTAAGTGATTTTTCAGATTAGAATTGCGGTAAGGGTATTGGCAGGTGGTCCTTGACGAAGCTGATAAAGAAAAGGCTGCATTTCTATGTCACATGGGCCTGTTTCAAATCAAAGTTATGCCATTTGGCCAGACCAATGGACCTGGGATTTTCCAGCAGTTTTTTTCAATAGTTCTGGGAGGAATGAATGAAGAGTTTTGTCATGGCTTACCTGGACGATATTCTGGTGTTCTCAGAGACTAACATTTTGACCACTTAAGACAGGTTTTTAGTCAGTTGAGAAGGCACCGTTTGAAGTTAGAACTGTCAAAGTGTTAATTTCTGAGAAACGAGAGTAAGTACTTGGGTTTTATAATAAATGATGACGAAATCAAACCTGATATGGATAAGTTAAAAGTGATAAGAGAAATGCCAGAGCCCCAGACAATAAACAAGTGCGAGGATTTAGAGGGACTGGAGGGTATTATAGACGTTTGTTCCCGGCATTTTCTCGGATAGCGACTCCCTTGATAGCATTAACCAAAAAGTACACAAAATTTAGATAGACAGAAGACGGTAAAAAGGCCTTTAATGCGTTTAATTAACAGTTGAATTCTGTACCCCTGTTGACGTACCCCGACCTCAGCAAGCCTATGTTAATATACACAGACGCTAGTGAGCAATGTGTGGGAGCAGTTCTCACCGAACCCTGTCCAAATGAGGAGGGTCTAGTGCCTGACATACCACAGGAAGTACCGATATATTTCTTGTCGGATAAACTCATGGAGACCAGATGGCCAGTGATAGAAAGGAAGGTATTTGCTATAGTGCATGCCTTCCAAAAACTGGACTACTATCTAAACGGGGCGGTGTTTTCCATAAAAAACAGGACCATAAACCTCTTCAGTAATTGTTGGAAACAGATTGGGCAAATAAGAAAATACCGCAGTGGGAGCTGCAAGGTAGAGTATCTAGCAAGGAAAGAGAACACCTGTCCAGATTTGCTCTCCAGGATACCCAAGAAGCTGTGACCATAGAGCTAGGGGTAGACGATAGCGCATATCAAATCGGAGTATTAACTCCCATTTGCTATAAGATCGCCCTGTGTTAGAGGCAGAAGAAGAGGAAATTTTACAGACGAGAACAGATCCCCAGTGGATAGAACAGGTTGAAGAAAAATAGTTGGACAAAGAAATAGTCGCCCTTAGAGAAAAAGTGGATACATGAAGGGAAGCTATATTATCTTTCGGGTAGAGATAAAGAAAGTAGATCCAGGTTGTACATAACCAAACATCGAAGACTAAAAATATTGGAATACTTTCATGAGAAGCTAGCCCACATGGGGATAGATAAGACTAATCTAAACTTATTTATAAATGGAACTTTGTCAGTGTCTCTGTCCGTTACCTATAGAATCCGAAATGCCTGAACCGATTTTCTTGAAAATTTACACAGTTGTACGATAAGCGTTTGCGAGTGTTCTTAGCTAGGTTTTGTGTCAAGGTACACCCGATAAATATCGATAATCGAAAAAATCGTGTTATAGAAGGAATGGTCCAATTTTAATCAAATTTCATACACTCATAGACAAAGACATAAGAAACGATATTCAGAAGTTTCAAGGTTGCAGTTCTTACAATAGTGCAGAATATCGATAATATATATATATATATATATAAAAGGCAAGACGTTTGTGTGTGTGTCTGTTTATCTGCCTGTATGTCTGTATTTTTTCAGCCCTTTTATTTTAGGTTTTGCTTCGGGTTAGGCTCTAAGTATATATAATTGTTGTTCTTAGACTCAGCCATGATACCATTTACTCAGAGGACTTGTTTAGTCTTTAAAATTCAGTTTACGACGAAAAAAACTTATTTGATATCGTTACCAGGAAATCAAAATTTGACTTACATCCGTTCATTTTTCTTTCAGTCTACGGTTTCGCTTTAACTGGAAACAACTATTGCTTTTTAGTCTTTAATGCCAACGTCCAAAGAGTTTTAGCTCCGGGACCATGGATTAGCGTTAAAGCGTTCATTACACCCGAGCAACGCCGGGCTATACTGCTAGTGAATTGATAATCAGAAACTAATACTGGCCTAGACTATACAGGGATAATACTGACTACGTTAATAGCTGTACGGTGTGTAAGATGCAGAATAGGAGACAGGAATTGGCGCCGTTGGAAGGTATGGATGTTCCAAACTATCCCTTTGAGAAAATCATTATGGATGTATCAGGACATGAAAAGACGCCCAGAGGTAACACTACATAGGAAGTTTTGTAGATTTGTTGACGAATTGGGTAGATGCCTTCGCAATTCCCGATAAGAAAGCTAAAACTGTAGCCGACTTAATCATGGGTGAAACTTTTCCCAGGTATGCTGCCCCTGTGTGCTGGCAACTGACAATGGGCGTGAGAATGTAAATTACTTGATGAGAGAGGTAGTAGTGGAAAATCCTGAATATGATACATATAGCCACCTCCCCCTAATACCCTCAGAGCAATGTCAAGGTGGAGAGATATCATAGGACCTTAGGAGACGTTGTAGCAAAATTAGCGAGAGACAATATTGAGAATTGGAACCTGTATATCTCAGTGTTTTCTATTCATACCAAGTGGTTTCATCATGTTTCACTTATTTTCCTTAATTTATCCTGAGGATGAATTAATTTTCTGAGACTCTGAAAATTTAAAAATATACCTTAAAAGTATAGCTTTTTAGTTGATTTCGCATAATCTTTCAGCGTATTTGTAAAGGTTTTTAAACTTTTGTAAAGTATCGATACCTCCAAAAATCTTTTAAAATCTAAGCGTTTCCTATTGTTACCTAATGTTTTCATCATGTTATAATAATTAGCATTAATTTATCTGAAAGATAAATTAATTTAGTTAAAAATCTATTGCATTTTGGAGATATTCAAACTTGCGGAAAATATCGAAGACCCCAAACTTTTTTTAATATCCAAGTGTTTTCTATTCATACTAAGTGGTTTCATCATGTTTCTTTAATTTATCCTAAGGATGAATTAATTTTCTGAGACACTGAATATTTCAAAATAAACCTTAAAAAGTATAGCTTTTTAGTTGATTTCGCATAGTTTTTCAACGTATTTGTAAAAGTTTTTATACTTCTGTAAAGTATCGAAACTTGGGACCTGTACCTGAACCAGGCTTTTGCGGCAGTAAGATTCACGATCAATGATACAACTAAATCCACACCGCATTACATAGTGTTTGGCAGGGATGCGATCTTACCAATAGATAACCTATTGAATCCACGTAGGAAGTATGTATGGGAAGACCACCATCAGTTGGTGATAGAACAAGAGCATAAGTTGTTTGTAGAGGTCAGAAGGCGAATAAAATGAGCATAAAAGAAAAGAAATGACAGGGTCAATGCCAGTAGGAAAGGCGTCGAATATAATATTGGAGACCCCGTGTACTACAAAGTGAAGGGCAACTGGACAAGAGATGGGAACCATACTACATTTTTCTTTTCTAATCTTCTCACTGTTCTTTTTTTTTTTTTTCAATTGGAGTAGATAGACTAAAATATCGCCCGGTTCACACTCCACCCACGTCTATTGAACAGGTGAAGAGGCTCATCCCTTGTTTCCTGTTTAGGATGCGGTTTCCGCTTTTTCTTTTCTAATCTTCTCACTGTTTTTTTTTTTCAATTGGAGTAGATAGACTAAACTATCGCCCGGTTCACACTCCACCCACGTCTATTGAACAGGTGAAGAGGCTCATCCCTTGTTTCCTGTTTAGGATGTGGTTTCTGGTTTTTCTTTTCTAATCTTCTCACTGTTTTTTTGTTTTTTTTTTCAATTGGAGTAGATAGACTAAACTATCGCCCGGTTCACACTCCACCCACGTCTATTGAACAGGTCAAGAGGCTTATCCCTTGTTTCCTGTTTAGGATGCGGTTTCCGGTTTTTCTTTTCTCTTTTCTAATCTTCTCGCTGTTTTTTTTTTGTTTTTTGTTTTTTTTTTTCAATTGGAGTAGATAGACTAAACTATCGCCCGGTTCACACTCCACCCACGTCTATTGAACAGGTGAAGAGGCTCATCCCTTGTTTCCTGTTTAGGATGTGGTTTCCGGTTTTTCTTTTCTAATCTTCTCACTGTTTTTTTGTTTTTTTTTTCAATTGGAGTAGATAGACTAAACTATCGCCCGGTTCACACTCCACCCACGTCTATTGAACAGGTGAAGAGGCTCATCCCCTGTTTCCTGTTTAGGATGCGATTTCCTGTTTTTCTCTTTTCTAATCTTCTCACTCTTATGTAGCCCCCTGCACATCAGTGGCGTTACTGCCTTGCTTGGTGTGATATGATTAAAAAAAAAAAATAGAGCAAAATAGTCCTGTGTCATATGTAATTTGGGACCAGGTGGCTGGTCAAACAAAGAGAGTTCATGCCAATGATTTACAGTTAGCTTAGGTTGCTAAGTGGGATAATTTCCAAGAGCCAAAATCCAAGAAGAGAAGAACAAGGAAAGCAACCCTTGTGGAGCGAGTTAGAAGCAGATGAAGATTCCGAGAGAGAAGAAGAAAAAAAAAAAAGACGGAGAGATTGATCAGCAAACTATAATTTTTTTTCTTTTTAATCATATCACCCCAAGCAAGACGGTGACGCCACTGATGTGCATGGGGCTACTTAAGAGTAGAATGATTGGAAAAGAGAAAGCCAGGAACCACATCCTAAACAGGAAACAGAGGATGAGCCTCTTAACCTGTTCAAAAGACGTGGGTGGAGTGTGAACCGGGCGATAGTTAAGTCTATCTACTCCAATAAGGCCCAATAAAAGATTGGCGAGAGGAACTGATGATGAAACGCAAGAATCGAAGTCGAAACTTCAGAAGGCGAATCAAGTGAATGGGAAGAGGAAGATGAGATACCTCTCTCCCAACCCTGAGAAAAATAAAGAAATGAAAAAGAATCAGGGGGAGAATCAGAATTACTCCTTAATTACTCCTTAAGATATTGAGGAAGGCAGACAAACCCAAATCTCAGTGAATAAGGATCCCTTCAGTCAGTTAAGTGCCATAGGTGATACACGCTTGGGCGATCATGTCTCGAAAGAGACATGACTGACTGGGCAGAAGATTATCCCGCAGTAGGTTCCAATTGCTTTCTACGGTAGACTGGTTACCAGCCAAGGCTACAGAACCCAATCTGTCCTGTTATTTGACTCATAGCTAGAGGGGAAAGAAATGTATTATATTATTATGTAGTAATTAGTGGGGGATCGGTTTCCTATTGTTATGAAGTAATAAACTGATCCCCCATTTTATGACCAGTAGAAGCCTTAATCATTATTCCAACTATTATATTCAGTCAATCAGTTAAGTGCCATACGTGATACACGCTTGGGCTATCATGTCTCTTTCGAGACATGATTGACTGTGCAGAAGATTATCCCTCAGTAGGTTGCCATTGCTTTCTGCGGTAGACTGGTTGCCAAGGCTATAGAACCCAATCTGTCCTGCTATTTAACCCATAACTGAAAGGAAGAGACGGATTAATACCTTACCCAAGGGTATTTGCGCGTAAGTGAATACAATGGATACAGCTGGAATTCGAAATCGGCTCTCCGGCTTCTCGTTCCGAGCCGATATCCACTGTACCACAACGCACATCCTTGCCCTTAGAGATCCTAATAGAGGAGAATAAATCTAGCAGTGGTTGGAGAGGATTGGTGAGCGAATAGCGTGTCTCAGTGGGAATGGAATCGCTCGTCGTGTAACCGCTGTGGCATAGGCGACGCCGACTTGTCTGAAACTACCACGCTACTTATAGTTAAGTAATGAAAAAGGGACTGGAATCTGTAAAGATATTAAGAGAGAAAAGTAGTTAAAAATAGCTTAGGGTATAATTAAGTGAGGAATTAATTTGATTAACGAGTTATTAAGGTAATAAAATCTGTTCCCCTTGCAAGAATGGCTAAACTAAAAGGAGTAACACTGCTACTACTGAGCATCAGGAAGAGACAGCTGAAGTTCCTGGGACATGCAATGAGAAATGAGGGCTTGGAGAACCTGATACTAACAGGCCAGATAGAGGGGAAAGCAACGGATAACATTTGAAAGACCTAATCAGGTAGATGACGGGGCCAGGGTTGCATGGTGTAACAGGAGAAGGCGTGCTAAGAGCCACCAGGGATAGGGAGACGCGGAAAGCCATGATCGACTACGTCCTGAAGAGACAAGGCACATAGAAGAAGAATATATATGCCAACTGTTTATAAGAAATTATAATATGGTTATAAAATGGGGATCAATTCTATATTATAATCAATATATAAACTGATCCCTCATTTTGTGGCCATGTTATTTTCTATACATTTATATTCTAGATTTATGGGCTTGAGCTAGTGGATGACGTAATGAGGGTTGCGTGGAGTGACAGAAGAAATCGAGCTAAGAGCCGCCAGGGATAGGGAGACGTGGAAGGCCATGATCACCTACGTCCTGAAGGAACAGAGCACATAGAAGAAGAAGAAGAAGAAGACTACTGCTGCTGCTGATGATGATGAGGATAGGAATTCCGCCACCTTCCTATTGGCATTCACCCTGTCATTTCTCCTAGTTTGGGCTTTTTTTATTCGTCTTCTGTCCTGTACAAACAACTTATGCTGTTGTTCTATCACCAACTGCTGATGATGATGCTGATGATGATGATGATGATGAGGATAGAATCTTGGAGACACAGTAGGAGTCAGTCAGTTAAGTGCCATACGTGATACACGCTTTAGGCGATCATATCTCGAAAGAGACATGACTGACTGGGCAGAAGATTATCCCGCAGTAGGTTGCCATTTCTTTCTGCGGTAGACTGGTTGCCGACCAAGGCTATAGAACCCAATCTGTCTTGCTATTTAACCCATAACTGGAAGGAAGAGACGGATTAATACCTTTCCCAAGGGTATTTGCGCGTAAGTGAATACAATGGATTCAACTGGAATTCGAACTCGGCTCCCCCGGCTTCTCGTTCCGAGCTGATATCCACTGTACCACAACGCACAATATTTAAAAAGGCCAGTGAAGTAATAATAACAAGATCGAAATTGGTGGTCACTTTTAAAATTAGATTTGATCCCCTACGAGGTGTTACTGAACAGACTAAGGGATGAGATAAGGAAACTGGGTATAGCAATAATAAATATAGCCCAGAATAATCCAGGGGAGGAATAATATCTCAGATGGAAAAAGCTGTAATGGAGGGCCAATGGAATAACATGAGGAATTACATCCGGGAGATTGAACTGCTACAAAATAGAAGAAAACGAGCATTAGTTTCCATAGTTTCCATCGTTAGGAAGGCACTAAATGTCATATTTGGAACAATAACAGATGTCATTGGGGTCATAAGGGAGAGCTTGAAAAAGGTAGAGAAAAATCAGAAAATCCTGGCCCAGAGAACGCAGCATAGTTTTTCGATATTGAATGTTACGAGAGTCGAATTGGCGACGAATAGCGCCAGTATCAATGGAATAATAAGTAGCCTGAATGAACTACAGCAGGAAGTAGCTAATAATTCGGAGGCTATGGCAACTGAAGTGCAGGGACTAAGTAGATTCTTTCAACAGTATTTTCAGTTAAACGTCATTGCTAATAGGATGCGACGGACTAGTCGGTTATTGACAATAATCCTGGAGCATGTGAGAGCACAGATGGGCATGTCATCATTGGGACATTTGTCCCCTAGCATAGTCAGTCCAGCACATTTGAGGAGGCTTTTGTTGGAAATACAAGGCGAATTACCCCATCACCTGAGATTAGCGGTAGATTCTACCAGAAAACTATGGAAGCATTTTAATGCTCTAGGTTGCATAACCTTGTTAAAACATAACAAAATGCTAGTTTTGATGTCCCTTCCGTTGTTGGATAGAGAGAGTATTTTTTTTAGATATACCAATTTATAAACTTGCCTATTCCCAACGCAAATGCAGATCAAGGTTTGGGAATGATAGCGAATCACAGAACGGAAACCGAATATATAGCCTTGAATTCAGCTAGGACGGAATTTATGATATTTTCGGCAGATGAAGCAGGGAGGTGCCTTAAGAACCTGTACTTCACTGAATCCCATTTATGTGGCAGGTGTGGTGCAAGGATGTGCGTTGTGGTGCAGTGGATATCGGCTCGGAACGAGAAATCGGGGAGCCGAGTTCGAATTCCAGTTGAATTCATTGCATTCACTTACGCGCAAATACCCTTGGGAAAGGTATTAATCCGTCTCTTCCTTCCAGTTATGGGTTAAATAACAGGACAGATTGGATTCTATAGCCTTGGTTGGCAACCAGTCTACCGCAGAAAGCAATGGCACCCTACTGCGGGATAATCTTCTGCCCAGTCAGTCATGCCTCTTTCGAGACATGATCGCCCAAAGCGTGTATCATGTATGGCACTTAACTGACTGAATCACAGAATATGTGCACTGGAATAATTTAAAAAATACGGAATTAGAAAGAATTGTCAAGTAGAAGTGTTAACAAAAAGTTATTAGTGTATCCAATGGTGTGTGGGCAGTCAGTCAGTCAGTCAGTCAGTCAGTTAACGCGGGAAATAAATTTATTCTGTTACAATAAGAGCAGAGGAAAACAAGAGATCATAAACCCAAAGCTGAAATTCATATTTTACGGGTGTGCTATTGATAACCAGCCGGGTCAGATGAGATTATTATTGACAAGCAGAAACAGCATGACTACAAGAACTACAACTGATGTCTGAGTATAGATAAAAGTGAAAATTTAACAAAACATAGTTTTTGATTGTTGGAAAAGATTGTCACGGATAAAGGAAATATTTGATAATTGCAAAAGGTTAAATTCTGGCTATGAGAATAAAATGAAATTTAAATTTCGCTGAGAAAGGATTTATAAACCTAAAAGCTAGATTTGTTGATGTCAAAAAGAAAAAGCCAAAAAGATATGATGTCACTAAAATCGTGCTGCTTCATTGGTTGAACCAAAGGAAGAGAAGAGAGAAGTGATTTCATTAGCCAGAGATTGGATTTGCATAAACCATCGACTGTTTGTCATCCCCTAAACAGGTGAAGTAGAGATAAGTATAAAACTATAGCCCCAGGAGGCCAGAGACCAGTTTCTGTGCTGAGCTAAGAGAGTAAAAAAGGACTTACCGCTGCTGCCGCCACACACAGAGAGAAACCTTCGGCAGTTTCCGTAACACTTCGGTGTGAAGTAAGCCATTTTTGAATCGTCACAAACTTCAAAAATCCGATTAAAGTGAACTGACATTGCCAAACAAAAACTCGAATTAATGATATGAAGAAAAACGCTTTGCAAATTACTACTTACAGAGATTGGACGGAACTTCTGTTCCATTGTCGGCTAGCCGCTCTCACACCGGCGTGATGTAGCTTCCCTGTGCCTCTTCTACAAGTACTTTCATGGCTTCTGCTCCGATGAGCTTAGATCACTGGTGCCGCCCAAGCACGAATTTACACGAGATACTAGATTAGCAACTAGGTCCCACCATTTTACAGTTAAACAAATAAGATGTAACCGTAAATTCTACTCCAACAGCTTCTTTTCTCGCGCTTCCCGCCTGTGGAACTCCCTTCCACAAGTCTGCTTTCCCGACAGTTACAATCTCCAGGTGTTTAAATGTAGGGTCAATAGACACCTCCTATCACACTAACTCCCAACTATTCTCACAGCACTCTCATCTACCCAACCCTCATTCTCGGTATCCTTACCCGCCTATCAACCACCCTCTGTCATTTCCTGTATTTAATCGGCCTTTCTCCACTCTACGTAGCCCCCTGCACAGTAGTGGCAGTGACATGCCTTGCTCGGGGTGAAACGCTTATAAAAAAAAAAGAAATTAAAGAAAATAAAAATAAAAATAGGGGTCGGGAAGAGAGGTTTAAAGAGTATTTTTCTATTTTCTTTTTTTATATAAATACTTTTTTCCGCAACTTTTTCGGGCGTCATTCAATTTATTTATTTTTTGTGCCTTTTCGTTTACGCAATTGTACGCGCGCATCCGGTCTGGTTCAGCATGGCGGAGAGACAACTACCGAGATTTTCGTTTGCATCAATCTATCTCATGATATCTCCTGCCAAGCAGCTTGTATTTGTTCCCAAAATGTGTCTTGCTAAGTACCATTAGATTTATCAATATTGTTATTCAAAATATCGCATAGATGATCAATAGGATTGAGATCAGGGCTTTGTGGGGGGGGCCAAATCATATTCCAAAGCCTTCATTCCTCTTCCTTTTTAGTTAAATAATTCTTACAAAGATTTGGTTTTTCACACTGTATTTGAATTTCAGTGAGGTTTTTAGGAAAATCACCCCTGTCCTAATACTTTTTACATTACCGGTAGGGTGCAAAAGTGTTAGGACAGGAGTAATTTTAAACTTTATTTTTATTCCTCCCTTGTCCTAATACTTTTGCACAGTACTATATATATAGGTGCGATAGGTAAATTGTCGCAATTATTTTATTATTTCAAAGCAAAAGTTCTCTTATACTAAATATTAAATTTATTTTCTATCAATCATTTTTTCTTGTTAAAGCATTTGTTGAGTAAATTAAATAAAATTACTTTAATTAAAATGTTTATTTTCTGTCAATATGCCTCATAAAAGATAAAATAGTTCTTGTC